>JABSTR010001040.1:1697500-2162500 GCA_013339765.2 Haemaphysalis longicornis | reverse complement strand
GCGGGCGTCGATGCGGTCGGAAAGGCCCGTCCTTCTGAATTATTAGTGTCCTATTGGTAAAAAGCTACAGCGCACAGAAGGTAATGCGCACTATTCTGCCTTCCCATTCACAAAACAAATGGGCGCGTCCACAAGATCCAGTGCCAGCACTTAGTGTTATTTTATGCATAAAGCGCGCTTGGGTTCGAATTAATGGTGCACTGAGGAGTGAATAGGAGCGCGTCGCGTGACCTAATGAAAAGGTAACTAATTACACGGCAGACAAAGAGAGAGAGAGTGGGGGGGGGGGAGTTTTATTCATGACTCAGCTTCAGATTGTGATAAAGAAGTGCAACGGACGGTGGAAGTGAGTTTCATAACAATTTATGTTTTATAGGGGTTCAGAAAAAATACAAATGAGTTTAAAACATCCTGTATAAATTAATATCGCTACATGGGCAACAAATGGACCAATATAAGAATGCGTACAGATAAGCGGTTAACCGCACTGTAATGCGTCCAGGTGAGGCCTTCACCAAAGGATTTCTTCCCAGAATATTGCAGTTGCAAGAGGAACGAGCGGGAAAAACTAACGGCATCTGTAAGACGTTATGAGCATTCCAGTTCTGCGTTCGTGCAGTTCCTATGGCGCGAAACATCCACGTGCGAGCCGAACTGCACAATAATGCTGTTCACCTGCTTTCGAAAATACATCGTGCGAGCCGCATTCCACAATTACGTTGTTCTCATGTTTGTATCAGCACGGTGGAAAAGGATTCGGAGTGAACAGACCGGCACGCTCACAATAAAAGAAGAAGAACGAAAGCGTCGCTGAAGCTCAGCCGCAAGAAAAAAATTGACCGCGTATCTGCTCTTTCTTCGCAAATGTCGACAAAAGACAATAGTCTGTCGACATTTGCCAAGTAAATGGTTCCCTTCGCTTTCCCGCTCACCTCTCATGCTATCCCTCTTGCGTCGCGCGCCTCCCGAGGTAAACGCGCTAAAGGTTTGCTCAAGTCAATTTAAATTTACCGCGTTCTACTGCTCCAGGACGGGTGCCGCTTGATGCCAGCGCTGCCGTACGGCGGAGACGCGCATGAATCGAGGCGCACTACTTCAACGTTTATAGAACCCCGTTGCCCTATACTCCACGTGCGTTCCAAGCAGAACATGGAACATATCTAGTGGAACCTTTCGTAACTGTTGCCGCTTGATTTTTTTAAAATGCCGCCAGAGCTATAGTGGCGCGGGCGACAGCAGGCGACAGTGTGATTTTTTTTTCTGCAGTGGATGTAGTATTTCATTTCGCAAAAATCAAGCACCTATGGATTTTTCATAAAGGAACACTGTAAATATTCCTTGTGTAATAATTTTCTGTCTTATATTTGCGTAATGTCTTGTTCTTGTTCAACAATGTTGACAAGTATGACCATATAAACCGGACTTCGCGACGTTTAGATTTGGCTGTGAGTATACAAGACTATTGCGCAGACTCCGTTTCATTTTGTTTGGGTGGCTGAATCGAGTCCCAGACAGACATACAGACAGACGACAGACGGACAGACAGGACGACGGACAGACGACAGACAGACAGACAGACGGACAGACAGACAGACAGACAGACAGACACCAAATTTCTGGGTTTGAGTAGCCCAAGAAAGACTATCGTCTTTCAAAAAGAACGAAAGCATCGCCGAAGCTCAGCCACAAGAAGAAAGAGAGGATATGTAAACGAAACAAGTGTGGAAAGAAGGCGGCTTCGGAAACGGCATGCGGAGAAGGAACGCAAGGAAGAAAACACCGCGGAGACAACTTTGTAATTAAGTCAGCCGGAACGTGTCGCGGCAGGTGGCAAAGCGCGAGCTGTGCTCCCCTCCGGGGAGGGCACAACAGGTTTCGTTGCCTTCAGGCTACCTGGACAGAAAAAGAAGAAGAAGAAAGAAATCCCGCGTCAAGCTCCTCGTGTCGATCGTCTGCGGGTCGCCCGTTGCCTGCCTAGAAACTGCGGCGTCACATTCTTTTTTTTTTTTTTCGGATTTTGCGCAATCCGAGAAAGGAATTCCCTCCGAGACGAGCCCCGGAGAAGTGTTGTCGTGCCTCTGTGTCATTACGAAATTGGCTGAGCCGCCACAACGCGTTGATTTAGTGGCTAAGGCTGTGGCTGGACGCGAGGCCAGGGGCTCGATGTTTCGCATGGAGGCGAAGTGCCAGGTTGGCTGTGTGCACTGCGCTTGCTCAGGCGGTCAGAATGAGTGCCAAGCCCACCACCGGTACGACGCGACCCCGAGAAGGCCCAGCGCAAGTCTTGCCTTGGCATCGCCAGCCCCAGATTTGAATTTTAGTACTGAAACTGGTTGGTTCGGTTCATGACAGGTTTTGCTTGAACATTTGTGCTTACCCTATCAGAAAAAAAAAACATCTTCACACGGAATAATTATCTACAAATAGCCTGAGAACTAGTCGTGTGAATTATGCGGTAATGCGCGAAATGACGAAAATACCTGTGGGAAGGATATAGAATTGTCGGCGAAGAAATGTTTCAAACTCGAGAATCTGTGAACGACAACAGAAGTTTACGCTCGTAAATACAACGCACATAAGATGCTGGTATAACAGAAGAGCAACACGTTTCCTGCTGTTTTCACGCATGTACGAGGTTTAAGAGTCAACTTTTTATCAACCAAGAGCACCGCTTCAGTATAAGCTATCTGTACTTAACAATACCCGTCAAGCCGTAGAATAACCGTCATTGTTCCACTATTCGGCGGCAACTCTGCATCAGCAGCGCAGCACGGTGAGTGAAATTGAACCGATGACAATATGCTGGCCGGTCCAGGGCGTGAGAACGTCGGCAGAACAATGAATGGTGACTTCCCAGGTGGCAGTTTTTGTTACTGCTTTTTCGCGGCGGCTCAAGGGCGCGACAGATACTAGAACCGTGAAGATTGAAGGCTGACCTGGAGGACACGTTCGCTATTGCGTGACCAGCGACCGTCTCGAACGCTCCTCTTGGCGTGTCTTGGCCATACGTACAAGCTACTGTCCCACGGAAGTGTTGGAGCAGGCGGTGACATTCTCGCAAAAATGAGGTCATGCGGCTGAGAAACCGCCACTGGGTGTTTAGGAAGTGTGTGCTGTGTGTGCGTGTGCTGCGTGTGCGTGCCTGTGCTGCGTGCGTGCGTGCGTGCGTGTGTGCTGTGTGCGTGCGTGCGTGCGCGCCAAAAAGCAGGTTGTTCCTCCTTGCTGGGATTTCGTGGAAACACGTATTTTTGACGCTCGCACGAATCGTGAAAGACGGGAGGACTCCATTAGAAACGACACTTTATTTGACGGTGCCGAAGAAAAGAATGCGGCATATCATTTACCGAAACCACAAACATGTTTTATCTCGACTCGCGCAAAGCACAGGCACTCCTTTTTCCCTACATTACATCTTATTCCCGCTCGCTGCCCAGCCAGCATCGTATCCAGTTTCCTGCATTTTCCATTTGCCAGCCCAAGCCTCCCAAATAGTGTCTACCCTGAGCGACCGCATACTACGATGTAAATGCACCGCGTGTTCTCGTTCCGAGGTCTTGTTCAATAAGCCGCCAAATTTAACCCACCGAGCGTACCTCGAACCGCTGTTCCGAAAGTCCCGGGTCCCCCGCGGCGCCTTTCGCGTCGAATCACGGGGGGCCCATTCTCCGAACGACCCTCGATTCGTTCGGCGACTAGCCCGGTTTCGCGGCTGGCGTTGCGACGTGTGAGCCGCCAAAGAACAAGGATAGCGCCGACGACGTCGGAGTGCTGCGTAACGACGCCACCAAGTAACGGCGAAACACTCGGCGTTTTAGTCGTCCTTTTCTATTTTTTATCGAAGGCAAGCTTTTGTTTACCGTGTAGATTGTTTCAAGTCCGCAGTCTGTGCTTTCGAGCGAAGCCTCCGGTTGTTGTTGTAAGTCCCACTAGTGTGCTTGATAGACGAGGCGCGTCGTCATTGAACGGTTCTGTATTACAACATGCAGTAACTTGCAGAAGATGTTATCACGCTGTAAAATAGTTCTATATTTTTTGTTTTTGTTGCTGCTCTGTTCATCAAACATTGAACAGTATGAACAAGTTGTATTAAGATCTCACAGGTCCTGTGCGGACCGCGGTGGAATATCTTTTGCGGGAGCAGCTTTGGTTCCAATAAAAGCTTCAGACATCTCACGAAAAGAAAATTGTTTCCACCATAAACAAACACTTCGCGACGTCTACTTTTTATCCCGTATTCGTTTTCATTTCACACAATTTGCAGGAATCAAACCCTTCGCACCCAGCACATTTATATAGAGAGCCACTCAGCTGCACGCGCGCACTGCACTCTCCGCGAGTTGCGAAAGCAGGCAGTTAATTTTTAACACGGAAGTGTTTTATTCCCGGATACACGAAGATTTTGCTGTCGTCATATCCGTCACGGAAGTGACGCCTGTACAACGAAGCAAGCGGCCTGTAAAGGGTGCACCCCTGCACCTAGGGTCTTCTTGCGGGGAAGCAACCTTTAGTACTAAAGAGTACGCAGTGTTGTTCGTTTTGGGGTTTTATATTTAACACGAAAGTGTTTTCTGCCGCGATACCCCAGATTTCACTGACGTCATATCCGTCACGGAAATGACGCCAGTACACCTTTGCCGAAGCGACCCGCTAGCAGGACACCGTTCGTCAAGCACACCCACAAGACAGCCGGCGACCCGCAAATCATGCTCAGCTGCAGATTTCGCAGCACATTTCACTTTCGTGTTTTACTGATTTCTATGACAGAGGAATACACCACAGCTTTTTTTGTGATTCGTCGATCATTGGAATTTCCTGATGATACGTACTTGAGAAGAGCTAAGTAAGTATACGCGCCGGCACAGCAGTGCCCGCCATGATACGAGCGTCGAGTAAAGGGTTTTCAGCACAGCGACTATCAGACCCTTCCTGCCCTGCATACCTTCCCAATCCTGCCAAACTTACCTTGTGCTGTTCCTTCCTCCTCTAACCCGCACCGGAACTGCCAAGAAACGAAGGCACACACATGAGCATAAGAATGCGTTTGACACTGCATCGCCGCTTTGTTCTGCATGTAGCAAATCTAAGCGCAGATCCCAAGCCACGAAGCTTTCCCTTCTCGTTGCCACCGCTTGAAACTTTATTACAAAACCATCGTTATGGTGGAGTGAGCGCACTCTTCTACTGGTTTTTGGCATGCATGTACGCGAATGCGGTGCCTCACTGAAATGAAGGCCTACGACTTGACAAAATTTGCTGGCCGTAGCAAAGGCAAGTGAGGTTCAAGGCGATGCCGAACAAGACGGGGCCACATAGGAAAACTACGCAAAGGGGTGCTCTCTGATTAAAACGAGACAGTCCTTTCTCAAAGGGCGCAGTAACATTCACGAAAAGCCGTGAACTCCCCCCTCCCCCTCCCCCTCTTAACGAGAAAGCGGTTTTTCTGAGTCGATTTGTAAAATATCTCCCTTCGGAAACTCAGCACAAAGCGATCGCAAACTGGCGACCAGCCACCCAAGAAGAAAAGTTCTGACCGCCCTAGCACGCATCCAGCAAAAGTTAGACAAGCTCGCAGCGCGTGCGAGCTGCCCTCGGCCGTCACTTCAACCACTTTAGTCCTTTTCTCTTGGGAGATCACGCCAAGCCGCGATCGAAAGGTGAAGCGATGGGGTCGCGTTTGGTAGCCGTAGAAAGGCGCCCAGCGGAGTCGGGCCCGTTGCTAGGCCGCTTCGCGAACAGGCCAGTCACCCTGCTCACGCAACAGAAGGTTCGTTATAGCAACCCTCCGCTTCCAGCTTTTGCAGCCCTTGAGAGGGGGTGCTTATAGAAATCCAGTCAGCGCGCGAAAGAGACATCAGCCGGGTCGGGACTATACGCTTGTTTATGCGTGGTGTTATCGCGGGAAATACGAGGGGACGTCCCCCACCTCTGTTTTGCCTTTACCGCTGGCATGGTTCGGTGTAACCCCACGGCAGAACGGATATAGGCTTTAGGTAACGCTATTAATGAGCGAGAAGCGCACACCCACACCGGCGACTTGCTATTGTTCTCCTTAAAGTAAGACTTCGGTACAGAAAGTTTATACCATTGATTGGCGTGACAGGTCGAGCATTAGAGACGGTTACAAAGTGCTCCAAGGAACCACGTCTGTACACGTACACACACGTACGCGCACCCACAGATGCATATACTCAGGCCAGGATTTCACTTGAAGGTTGAAGGTCTGAAGGTCCGCCTAATTCGCGAGCGGAGTGGCTACCGAGACACGAGACTATAAGTTGAAGTTGAGAAGACCGCTAAGTCCATGGCGGGAGGAAAAAAAGAAAATTGAGTGGCCCAGAATACAAGATTCGGACAGCGCAGGACAGGAGCTTGTTGAAAATAGGAGATGCCTTCTTGCAGTGGACATAAATAAGTTGATGGTGATGATGGCAATGAGGATGAGGACGATCTAGTCATGCGAGGCTGCACAGCATCGCATCCAGCTGGTTCCGCATTCCCAGATGGCGTTCCCAGAACGACCCAGTGTGAACCGATTAACAGAAGGCAGCGGACGACCCACCACAGATGCGCTGGGATCCTGCTCCTGTCAAGCTGCTGGGAACACGGGCCGCTTCACGGCGAGGGACGGCGGGGTGTGGCCCCGCGCGCGGCGCGTGGCCTAACCCCGCACGCTCCCCTCGGATTATTGCGCGGCACGTGCTCCGCGCCAGCGTGGGAACCACGCGAACCGCCCGCGTGGGTAACAGGTTTCTCCAGCTCCCTTTCCTTTGTCATGAGCTGCGCGTGCAGAGCGCAACACGTGCTGAAAAACAAAACGTCTCGTCGTCGACTTACTGCGGCACGTGCATGGCGACGCGAAGATGTTTTTTACATACATTCATGGATACATGCATACATACATACGTATACGTACTAAACACTTACGCTCACTGCATGCTACTACAAATTACATACACTACATGCATCACAGTACATACATACATACCATACATACATCACTAGTCATACATACATACCAACGTATACATACATACATACATACTACATACTACATACATACTGCATACATACATACATACATACATAGACATCATACATACATACATGCATACATACATACATACATACATACATACATACATACATACATACATACATACATACATACATACATACATACATACATACATACATACATACATACATACATACATACATACGTGCATACATACGTACGTACGTACGTACATACATTCATACAACCGTTTGTTCAGAGGTCTCCCCACTCCGCGATCCAGCAAGGCCATTCGTTGCTTCTGGTCTAGTAACGAAGACTTAAGGGCCCGTGCAAGAATTTTTGGTAAATAATACAACACATGTCGACGGAGCTATTCAAACAACAGTTGAGACAAGAACAAACGTTCTTTCTGGACGCCCTGTATGTATCGATTTCCCGGTCACGTTTTTTTGTTTTGTTTTTCAGAGAGGAAAGTTTTGGGTTGCTTTTTGCTGTTTGCAGCCCGATCTTGCGTCAAGCTAATATAAAATTATCCGACACGTGTTTAGTCGGTTTGCTTCCGCGCACACTTGTTGCTAATCACACCTGAAGGCTTTTAAAGCCGCGCACGGGTCTCGTTCATGGCCAACGTTATCGTGCGAAACTAAAACCAAAACCACCGTTCAATTTGCAGTGTGTTGCAAATTAACGTCCTGCCGAATTCCTGCTCCAACACCGAATACATCTCTTCTTTTGTCCCTCCGCCAGGAAAATACTGCTAATTACTTTCAGAAGGTGCAGCTCCAAGGTGCTATACGATTAAAGTGAAATTTTCAGTCACCGGTTTGAGCGCCCCTGGGGGCTATGACACAGTGTCAGAGTGCACGTCATATACAGTCAAGGGCACCAGAATCGATTGATTGAGATATTGATGGTTTGAAGTGCGGGAAAAAGTGGATGCTGGGGTGCACGTCCTCGCGCCTTCAGTCATGGATGCCAGGAATTATTTGCACTCCCGCGGTTATTCAGCGGGAACGTCACATTGCGTTCGTGAACGTGTTTGTACTTTATTTCCGCCGAAAATATGACCCCTGAGCCACGGATAATCAACATTTACCCTTTGGGGTGTCGTGTTTCGTGTGTATACACAGTACAAGATAAAAGCCGCGGGAACCATGACCTCGCGTTCAGTCGAAAGGAAGCGATACTGCGTGCGTAGCCGAACAAAAGAATCGACCCAAGGTACGCACAGCAGCTGAGATACACGGGTCATGGCGCATCGCAACAACAAACGTTCATCCCTGTTGCACGAAGGCAGTTCACGCAAAGTGCCATGCATGAGTTGTGTGCGTGCCGTTTTTGCGTGATGACCCCATCATCACGGACGATTGCCTGTGCGTTCGACGGACGGCGACCAGACGGATTGCCACGAACGCTGTCTTCTTTTTTTTATTCGCTCGCCAACAGACGAAATGCATGCAGTTTGTATGTAATACTTCATCCACGATCACGCACTCGTACACGGACGATGGTAAAATGACCATATATAGGCAGGCAAGGAATGTCCAGCGGGGCAGCGTGTATACCACCTTCGCTGATCGGTCTGTGGCGTGCAGCGAGTCTACGTAGCACACCACACAGTTCCTCGTTCATCTAAGGTTTAGAGACCTTACGCTGGAAACTGTAAGGTGGACTGTAAGATGGGATCCGACAGAACTTCGCATCGGCGCAAGTCGAAGAACAGTGATGAAACCAGCCGCGACAACGCATTGTTTTGACTATTGTATCACCGCCACAAACACAGCATTCATGAGCTCGCGGATGTACCGTCACTCAAACCCGTATTCCATCTTACTTCGCGAACTTCTAAAGCCGTGAGTTTTGCCAATTACCGTATTTTGAGCTATACAGAACTGCAAATATCGGTCATCCGCCTCATTCGCAGAAGAGTACAGAGAATAGTGTAAGAATAAATGAGGGTTTTTTCGTGAACAGAAAACAAAATTGCTGCAGCTCAGCTCAGCTAGCTCTGGATATGCAGAGTGAAAGCTTGGTTTAGCCTGGTTAAATCTTGATTTCAGTTTGTTAACCTTTGATTCAGCTGTAATTATTGCTTTAAAGCAGTTCATGTCTACCCCTGGTGCGGGCCTATTCCCCACTGCTAGCAGAAAACGCCATGACATGTGCGAAGTTGAGAATACCCAGTCACTCACGAGGCGAAGAAATCAAGCGCACCGAATAGGAGCAGGCGGTGATAAAGCATTCCGATCAAGCGCGCCCGTGATAGCCTCATCTGCCCGTGTGGAGGCGTCCGCAGTTCGCGAGCGGGGGTCGAGTTCTCACGGTGGTCTGCGTGCGCGATGCGGCGGGGTCACGGCTGGGCTCAGACGGAAAGCAGGGCGGCCGCGAGCGTACACGAAGAGGGGAGGCGTGATGTCGGGTCCTTGCTCTACTTGCATCAACGTGATCAGAGCGAATCTCCTGACTGTGCCTTTGTTTTTGACGTCGCGATGAGAGCCCGACTGCTGAGGCCCGTGAAAATGTGCGGCGGGATTTGGAGCCAGCGCGCTTACCTGCTCCGAATTCTTGCACAGGAGAGAAGAAGGATCTGGATGTGCTTCTTATTCTTAAGCTTAACCTTGTTACTATGCCTCATATTTAGTGCCAATCCGAGATTTACGGCGTTATAAAAATCTGCGAGAATTTTCATCAGGGCATGCTAGTTCACATGCATACCGGCAGTCGGCAGAAGAATGTGTATACGCCCCTTGTCACAAGGCGGCCATTCGGAAGGCATTTTTTTTATTATTGCAATTTGATATCTTGAAGAACTCTGCCTGGAGTTACACGGAAGAGGCAGACGCAACAACTGGTGCGATGAAGTTGATCGTCGCGCCAGAAGGGTGAACGAGCTCGTCCGACAAACCCTTCACTTGCCAGGCCAGAAAGCCTCGCCTGAGCACCCCGTCTGACGTTATGCATTTCCACTGACAGCTCGCGTTGCATCCAGCCCGGAAAACAAAGTGCGCGACAGGACAGAAGAGAGAGAGAGAGAGAGAGATAGACAGAGAGGGAGAGAGAGGGGGTTCATATTTCGTCGGGTTCGGCTGCAGGAAGCTTCGGAGTGCGTGAAACCGCAGCCGCCCGCGCGGCACTCACGCGCCTCTTCCACTGCTTCCGCGCCTCTTCCGCGGCCAAGCTACACCTGGACTACGAAGCGCGCTGTAGTGGAAGGCTCCGGAATAATTTAGACCACCTGGGTATCTTTAACGATCGCCAAAACCTTGACACACGCGCTCTTCGCCTCCATCGTAAAAAATGGTCACCGCGGCTCGTATCGAACACGCGGCCTCGGCCCAGCAGCACAATGCCTTAGTTACTGCGGTGGGTTCAGACAAGAAAGCAGCGCGGTATACGCGCTCACCCCGCCTATCGTATGAAATCTTGCCATCACAGCAGTACGCCGGCGATATTGCGGGGGGAACAATGCAAAAGCAGCTTCAGCCGAACACACTCAGTTTAGAGCTGCAGTCCCGAACAAATAACGCCATCACGAAAATACAAACCAGACCACACAGAGAGCGCCATTTGTTTCCATGCGAGTCAAATTAACAATGGATTCATTGCAGTGACAATGTTGGTAAATGTGGCTTTCAAAATATACCAATAGTGTGCCCATCTTGGACCTCCACGAACAGAATTTTTGGTTTTCCATGTTCTTGTTCAAATTTTTGTGTTCGCATTTCGTTTGTCTGTACGTGTTAGAGTACCAGGCGAGTAATAATGCTTGCAGGCCTGACAGTTGCTTACCACATAGGTAATTCCTCCGGTTGTCCGCCAGTCTTTTTTGAACAGCTCAAAAGTCGTTGTTGAACGTTTCAGGCAATTTGTTTTCCATGGGTATTTTCATATTTCCTGTTTTGTCTTAAATGTCATACCAATGTCTATTTGTGATGAAAGGAACATCAAAAATATCTACAATCGGTTATGTAGACCCTGTAGCTTTGAATGTACCCATTATTTCTATGTGCTGTTCTCCCAGGTCTAGTAGTTCAGACATTTCGTCATTGTACATAGCGTTAGGGCAGATGTCTGTTTCTTTTTTTCACTTTTTTTGTAATTGCGAAATCCCCGCGGGTTTAACTCAGCTTAAAAAAAATATCGTCAAAAAATGACGTAAAAAAGAAAAAAAAACAGTCTTAATTAATTAAGATATGCTTGAAATATAAAATGATCCAGGCCAACCGCTACGCATGCGCAAACGGCGCGCGTTGCATGCAGTGGCAATTCGCGTAGTCCGCAGACCGAGTCGCTCATTCGTCGCGAGTGGCACTGTTTACGCGAATTAGGAAGTGAGTCCGGGCACTAATTAAATTTGCGACCATCCGCACTTTCGCAGAGAAAGCAATTAGGATAAGGGCGCTTCTTTGAACGCAAGCGACACCAGTCGAAATTTTCGCACTCGACCGCACGGACTTTGCCTGGACCGGCGGCCACTGCAGCGGCGAGAGCGGGATCGAAAATTTTCTATCGCCGCTCTTGCTGCTGCACTGATGGTCGCGATAGGTTTTCTCAATCAACACAAGTGTGTCTTGCAGAGTGTACGCATCCAAGTGCAGGCTGAATGACAAGTGATAACAATTTAAACAAACCCGAATTAAGGGCTAACAAAATCGTACTTTTTTCATAGATGTAGAACAACGAATGAGTGATCTTTGTCAATTCTGTAAAGAAACCTGATGACGCCATGAAGACAGCCCCGGGGCCGGCAGCTGCGGGGTTGGCGAGAAAAAAAGTAGCTCACGCAACAAAAAACACCAATTTAATTCGGCTTAAAACCTGGTATTATTCACGTCGCTTTTTACATGAGAAAAGTGGAAGCCTGGGCTGACTGAAAAACGGGGCTAGAAAGAAAGATATAAATTACCCCTCCTTCGTCCCCCTATCTTGTGTTTACTCTAACATGAGCACAATTTAATTCCCAGTCTGTCTCGAAATTCCTGCCGAGGCGGGTAATCAAATCAGCCTGTCTGGGCAGCAATCTTTCTTTCGCAATGTCGTACTCCCGGAAAAGCGCTTGATAAAGTCGTAAACTTGGCGCGACCAAATCTGCAGCCTTTAATTGCGACTATAAAAACTTGAGCTGCGCAGTGGGGCTACTACCACAATTACGCAGCCCTAGCATCTTGATTCCGCAATGACGCCACGCTACAGAAAAAAAAAAAAACGCATTGCTCACAACAATGAAATTACTGCCCACAAATCAAGGACTTCGCATGCGTACTCAGGCCATTTTTGGTGGCGTGCTTAATAAATAACTCGGAGAATAAGCAGAACGTTCTCCTAATATCGTCGTCCCTCTCGGAGTGCCATTTAAAAAGTCCGCGAATCTAAAACTCCAGTCATTATAGAAGACCAAAATATTAGCCACGCAAAGGAAGCAGGTAAAAACTTCTGGGACAGTGTTTAATATGCAACCACAGGGTCCCATGTACACGGAAACATTAAATGGGAAGATTAATTAACGCTCTGACGTTCTCGTGCGTGATGATTACGCCGTATAGCGGGAAGTTTGGATTAATTAAAGTCGTAATGTTTTCTTAACGTCCAAGAGACAGCGTTTGTATTTCCCCCTTCCATCGAAATAGAGCCGGTAGAACCCCGCAAGAGTAGAGAAGAAAGCGGAAATAATAAAACGCCGATCAACGCACATTTTCTCTGCTAAAAAACTTGTTCGGGCCAAACCCGCCTATAGTGCACGAGTGATATGAGCCATTCCTCGATGTGTAAGAAGAAAAATGTTAGGCAAGATCCCCCTCGGCCAGACGAATCATTGTGACGTATTGAACTTGTATTTTGTGTTGTGATTCAGAAGCTAGCAAGAATAATTTGTGTAAAAAAAAAAAGACACGCGAAGGCTTATAACGTCAGCTGACGTTATAAGGCGGGATAAAAACTGATGAGCATATTATTTTGTATTCCCGCCGGCTTCGCATTTGTTCAAAAGCGAGTGGTGGTTAGGTTCTCCTAGCCCGAATGGTTCCGGTAAAATAATACCAGAACCACCTCTTCCTGCATCTAGACGTGCTATCAGGGTATCAAGTTCCTGATAAAAAGGCACCGCACGCAAAAAAAAAAAAATATACGGCAAAATAAAATATATTGCGGGATTTTCTAACAGCGTCATATTCCTATTTGCCCTCGAGCGATTACTTTAAAACCGCGCAAAACATTGACGCCGGCGAAAAGTTTCATCACACTGTTTAGTGTGAAGTGCCGTCGAGTTCGTGATTGAGAGGAAAAGAAATCTTAAATATCGATTTGTTCTGATCTCGACGGCCTTCGCAGTTGTCGTTATCACAGCAGCATTTTATTTGCAAGGGCCTTTCATCGTCCTCATTGAACAATGAGCGGCCGCTGACTTGCCCAAACATACCTGCTATATAAACCTAAAATAGCGTGAAGTATGTATGTATGCGTAAGTACACACATACGTATACATACAGACATACGTGCATACATACATACATACATACATAATCATCATCATACATACACATACATATGTGCATACATCATCATCATCATCACCACCACCAGCCTACCGACGGCCACACTGGAGGGCAAAGGCCGCTCCCATTAGTCTCCAATTACCCCGGTCCTGTGCTAACTGCGACCAATTCATTCCCGCAAACTTCTTGAACTCAAACTTCTAATATATATATATATATATATAATATATACGTACATACATACACACGTACGTGTATAAAAGCACGTTTTTGCGATATCTTACATTTATGCAGTCTGTAATATAAAAGGTCGATAAAAAATCGTCCTTGTGCTCTGGAAGCTGTGCCCAAACGAGGAAGAAGTTTTGCCGCCCCTATTGCAAAGTTGGGAAGCGTCGGTGACACATAGTGTGAATGGCCGCATCTCGATAGCGCCAAGATTAATGACGGATTCTCTGCAGGGGCCGCCGCCTCGGGTGATGACGCGCTAGAGCGGACGCGCGAATCTCCACGCGGCCCTCTGCATCCACGGCGCAAAAACAAGCGCCAAGGGGAGGGGGGGCAACTCAAGTGAACAATCCTTCAGTCCCCTCCGCGCACCGAGCCAAGAGACGGGAGGAAACGAAGCCGAGAAAGAAAACCCTCCAGCTCGACCTCGCACAACATCCGACCACACTATGTCTCCGCCTCCTCCATAGACGCGCCTTCTCTCCGTTGTATACTTTTTCCAGCGTTGCGAGGACATTCCGGGAGAAGCGGCAGCTGCTGCAGCTTTTCGCATTCGCAGAAAAGATTGGAGGGGAAAAAAATCACGCGGCACAAAAAAGTGCTATCTCGACCCTCTCGCGAGGTTGGGTTTATCCAGGCTACCAGTCCTGCTCGATATCTAGCGGCAGTCTTGAAAACTCCTGGATTATCGAACTCTCTTCGTTGGAGGTGGGGGAGGGGGTTTGTGCTTCACCTTCATACCGGGAGATAGGAAGCAGTCCCCGTAGTGCTTTGCGCAACTCTTTTACGGGAACAGTGAAATAATCGAGGAACACGAAGAACCCTACAGGCACGAGGTTGCCGTGATTCTGAGTCGGCCGTCCTAAGGTTGCGATGGCGGGCGAGCTACGAGGTGCCAACCGAAATACAGAGGGTTATATCTACATCGCAATTCCAGCGGTATTATGAAAGGATTTAAACGAGATACAGATAGAGCGACAGGGTGGGAGAGAGAGAGATAAAATAAATCACAATCCCTTGTGTTCGTTCTGCGTGGTTAAATTATCCTGCTAAGTACATTTTGCTTGTCCGCGGAGTGGGAAGGAACCTAATAACATGGCTTACTCGGAAAGCTAGCCACTTCAACTAACTTTAAACCAGCAATTAAGATGCAAGCAGAATACAATGCATGAAACGTAAAGGGAGCGTAAAGAAATTTTTGAAGATTTTGTGTAGTATGGGTATTTAGAACTGTGGATCATTGGTATACAAACTATGCGTAGATGTTTTGTTACACAATATCGGCAAATAGGTAAAAAAATGCCGTTATGGTTTCTTACAGGCTTTCCCCCTCAAGTCGGGAAAGGATGTCACGCGAAGAAGCCGATCATAGCTTTTACTTGTCTGCAAAACATGTCGACGTAGTAGAGCGGGCTTGCAAAGGGTCAGATACAGCTACAACGTCGGCGCCATTGGGACATTCGCACGCTACTGAACAGGCTATGTCTGACCTCTGATACGACTGGTCAGCATGACTGAACTCCCAGTCAACAACTCTTGCATACTCGGACGAACGGCGTAGGCACAGTTAACCATGTTTAACGTGAACTGGCCATTTCTAAACTGTTTTCGCTGTTTCGTTTTAGTCTAAGCTGACGTCCTTCTAGCCGAAATGCTTGCTCAAGCTTGACGACATCAGTCACACACGGCCTCTAATGTGTGCGAAAAAAGGGAGCCCCTTGACGCCACGTTAGAGTCACTGAGTCAGCAACACAGATTTACTAGAGAAAAGAAGCACAACAGATTTTAAGGAAGAACTTAAAAAGTAGAATGAAGAAGTTAAAAAAAATTATACTGAAATGCAGAAACGCCACGCACCTTATTTCGAAGCTCAACCTAGCGCCTGGCCTTGACTTTTCCCCGTTCCGTAAACAAAGGCGCGCTTGGGAACTTCTGTAGCCGCCGCGTTCCCGCAGATCTACAGCCATAGCATTCAAAGTTTAGGTTTCGGTTCTGTGAAACAACATGGTTGACATCCGACGTTATCGTTGGATGGGCATTCTCGATATCTCAATAATCGCCATACCGCGCTTCTGTCATGTTTTCGGCTGTAAAATGCCTCAGATAAGCCTACCAGGGCAGCTTGAAATCGTAGCAATCCCTAGCCGAGGCCTACGCAGTGGATGAACAGCCTCCGCGTCACCGCAGACGCTCAAATTTCATGCGCTTTTGCCACATCTTTAGAGCTTGCTTGGCTCATGCCTGTATCGTAAAAGGCGTCTTCGCACCAGCTCCCTCTTTTGAAGTGCGCACCTCGGTTGAGAGCAGGGCTGATACCAAGAGCGTCGGTGTCCATCAAAGGTCAAGTGCCGACTTTGCGCCTTTCGGTTGTAAAAGTGCTCACGGCAAAAGTCATAACAAAGGCCGTGGTTCTTTCTTACTCTGACGCGGTAGTGCTTCGATAATTTCCGTGCTATGATTCTTTAACGTGGTGGATCAACAGATGCAACTCGGGCCTGGGTTCAGCGCGCGAAATTCTGGTAATCGATGTCAGGTAAGCGCGAGACAAAGTTCAGAAAATGTCAGAGAATTAGTTTCCTCGGGCTATGGAAATAGCTCCACCCTATAGCAGGAACTAGGTTGCTGGCGATCTTCGTCTTTTTTTCTCTCGCTTATTGATCTTGTTACTTGGTTTGGTTATTTCTATGTGATCGAGGTTAAGGGCAATGACCAGTTCGGTGAAAGCTTTAAAAGAATTTGGTACATTGCACGGTACGGCTCTAAATGGTGTGGTTCTGGGTGCTACCTTTGAACTGCGTTGCAGTGGGTAATGGAACAAAGGCTTGTGCTGTTCTTATCCCTAGTATTGTATGTTCCCTTACTCTATCCGGTCAGTTTTATTACTAAAGTCGCCACATTTCTATATATTAAGCTTGTTAATACTTCTTAGGCAAACTGGAACAAAATCCCATTTTTTTAGCCTCTATCTCCGTCAGAGTTTCAAGCATACGTGCTTGATGCTGTTAATTAATGACGTAAATATTTACTGACGAACGATACTTCGGGAACCGAGATAACGAAATTGTACAAAAACAAACAAAAAAACTTTTCGAGAACACGGCATGAACCTTAACAACCGAAGTGAGACGTCTTGGTGCAGAGAAGAAAAATAAATAAAGGAAGAACGTTTCCTGGCGGCGCAGGGCAAACCTTTTAAGGCAGGCAGCCAGCTGTTCCCAGAGCTGCTTTGGAAATATGCAAGCCAGGCTGTATAGAAAGTTAGAAGAAGAGCAGATCAAAGTGTGGGGAAAATAAACGGAAGAAAAGTAGTGCCTGCTGCTCGAGATCAAACGCATTTGCGCCACGCTCCGCCTTCGACGTGTGCGCGATGCACCGAGGGACGGAACGCTAGGCTCGAGTGCAAGACTCGGAGACGCGAAATAAATAAATAAACAAGAGAGCAGGGCGAGAGAAAGAACGAAAGAAGTCTGAGGGCCTTTGTCGACTGCACTTCGTATTTTTCGCTCGCTCACGCATTACACAAGTCCTGACCTGACCGGCGCAGAAAGCAGAAAAGAGAGGACAAGGAACTAATATGCCAACCACAAGGCAAAGAAACGAATGTGAAGGCCATCTTGTGCTTTGGAAAATACCTGTACCCAACGCCCACAAAGAGACGCGAAAAAAGCGTGTTCCGAGCACAACCCGAGGCATTCTCAATGCTGCCGCCATACAAAGTCAGCGGCACCTTGATGGCCGTGCCGTTCCCATCTCCCGGCGTCGTCGGCGAGCGTTTCTGAGTACCGCCGTCTTCGCCGTTACGCCGTCTTCTCTTGCGCCGTTGTTGTCAGACACCTTTAAGATGACGTAAAAGCATCCGTGGGGTGTGAACTCAGTGCGACTGCAGATAACAGCCCTTCCCTCTTCGTCGGTGAAATTAGGAAGCGTGACTTGGGTACGATGGAAGCTGGGAATCCCCGGTCGTAAAAAAATGCATGGTGCGAGGAAGCCATGCACGGGCTTTGTTATCTATAAGGTGTTTCTTTCGCGACCATAGTTACATCCTATCTGAGCGTCGTACGAAACTCGCCTTTACTTCCGCGTCTGGGATTTGCAACTGGTTCCCCCTATCATTTTGCTCCGAGCAAGTTCGTACTTTCGCGAGTGGCAGACAGGTGCACTGTACACATGTAACGATTGGGCCCCACGCGCTACCCTCTTAACTCGCATTTAAGCCTTGAAAATCAGTTATATTTATTGGAAATTGGTATATAATATGCGCTATGCTTCATGAGACAACAGTAAAAACAGCCTTAATGCTGCCTTGAATTTGGAGATTTTTATATGTAAGAAGATTAAGAACCAGCTCTGCTCCCCACTATTGGCTTACACAATTAAATTCTTTTTTGGGGACAAGAGATTTGTTAACTAGACTAAGTATTTACTGAGGAGCTTGTTTTTCTATCACCATTTTTTATTGTGAACAATGTCGAATTATGAACAAGAGATAATTAAAGCTGCACTTCTATGGCCACTGGCCCGTTCTCGTCAATAAGCAGCTTCCACAGATGAGGTCGGCAGGCATTTTGACTATTCGAGTTCCCGCAGCTTGACTCACAATGAGTACGATTAGTACTTTTTCCAACGGGTAACGGTTGACGACGTTCGACCTCCAAGCGTGTAGCTAGGCCTGACATCCTACACTTAGGCTTAACGTCATGTAACCTTCAAGCTGAGCCTCACGACGTGTTAAGCTACGTCATACTCACTGTACGCCGAGCTATGGGTACCGGTCGACGACGTTTAGCTCAGAGCGTCACGTTAGGCCTAACGTACGGCCGTCGCACCCCACATTGTTCCTTATTATGCATCAACCTTTGCGCAAGTTAGTTATATACTAAAAAATGTCCTGAAAGGGCATGTTGCATCTCATTTACCTGGCGAAAGGTAATCAAATCTTGTTGTAATCGTTTTCGCAAACGTGTACGCCGTATACATGATGATCGCGGCAACGCCGGAGTGATAGCCGACGCTGCAGTGTTCGACCTATCGTTGTAATCACAACGTTATCTGAGCAGGCGGACAGCGGCGTGACTCCGATTGGTGCAGATATCTTTTAGGGGCCCCGTTCACCAGAAGACGAGATGTAGCGTACGGCTGTGGTCTTCTGTTACCCCATGCCACCAATCATAAAAGGCGATCGAAATTGACGGGGCTTCTCGCAAGTCGAGACTGATCCTGTCTAAGTACTGCGGCTTTCGATGATAGTGAGGACGACGGCGCGATTTTCACGTGTCCAGCAATGTGCGGAATGTGAGCCTCCGCCGCTCGCCGTCGGCGCCCGCGCGCGACGTGCGTTGATCGATTTCCGGAAATTGGATGGCTGATTTGATTGATTGAAAACGTGAGATATTTTTTTGCCGATGATAAGAATAATAACGCAGGGGAAGCGAGACTGGTGGAGTAGTGCGATCAGGTCCGACACGAGTCCTGAAAGAAGCGGAAGAGAACATTCGCTGAGTGCTTTTTGATGCGTGTCTATCATTCAACATTAAGGTAGCCTAACGTTAAGCCTGAATATAAGCCTATCAAGACGCCCACTCAGGCGAATTGGCCTTTGACGATGATAGCCGCCGTCAGAAAATAAGCCCCTATTCCCCAAATACTATTTGGCTGCGATGTCAACATAACCTCCCACGTTTCTCACATTCCCAATTAAGAGGATTGACCATTGAAAATGACAGCTCTCTCAAGAATCTTATGACCAATTTACCAATTCACCACTTTTTATTTGAAGTCGACGTTTACGTACCAACCCACAATTCTAATTCACGTTCTCAGGGGGATTGGTCAGTGACGATGACAGCAGTCGCCAAAGGCTCGTGGCCGAATCAGCAATTCCCGTCTGCAGCGACGGCAACACACCCACCACACTGAATGCGAAGTGATGCTCACTTATTATCACATACTGAAAAAAAGAAGGTAAAGTTTTCCCGTAATTCACTTTTCGGTTAATGTTACTATTGCTCGGACGCTAATCAGGAAGCTAGTGTCCGGAAGCAAAGCTGGTTATTGCATGGGTGGAGCGGGGAACTAGATCTCGTGTATCTTTAGGTGCTTTACACCAAAGACCGCGTGTAAAGTAGGGTGCAGCTCCCGAGAGTGATCATTGTGCTAACACCATGCACGAATTGGGCAAACTGCTTTCTTCACCGGTACAATCAGTAGCGTCTTCACCAACGTTGTTGATAGTTTTCTAGAAATACGCCTCCGTTGCCCGATTGCAATATTTAATTATACTATGCGATCATAAGTTACTTTTGGTGTTTGCATACTGCGATATAACGTAGCAGGTACGGCAAAACGGGGGACGATTGCTAGCAGTTTAAGAGAAAACAAAAATGAAACATTCTTTGTGGACTACCGCGACTTGGCAGCCGTTAATATATCGCATAGTGGGTAACAAGTGACACAAGCTAAAACGTACCGTGCTTGAAACAATTACCTATAAAATTATGCATGTGACAAGCGATTTGCAAAGGTATTTAACAGGTATGATAAAAACGCAGTCATACATTTAACTAATTCTTAGGTAAGATTTCAGAAACACTGCTTTACTTATTTGTAAACATATTTAGTTAAAAAGCAATTTATGAACAAAAAGTACTCTACGAGATAAAACCAATCCGCAACACAAGTCCGAAGGACAACGAAGGCGCAAGCTAAAACTGCTTCGGGCTATTCTTTCATTAGTGCGTTTGGCTAATAGCCACCTCAGCTAAAGAAAAGCGACCCGCTAAAGAAATCTGCGCTTGGGATCACGTACTGCAATGTCGACCCTGACGACGCACGCACCCCGAAATGCAAGTTCTCGGATCAGCCCCGATATCTAAACCTCCGCCGTAGAAACAAGTGGAAGCCGATGCCTCTCGAATACACGTACATCCGCGAAGAATCTTGCGTTGAAAACGAAGTCGTGCTCGATGCCAAAGCCAGATAGAAACACTGTTCAAAAAACGGCGCTTCGTTCAGCGTATGCCAGCTGCGAAACCGCACGTGTTGCACTTTTCTCTAGGGGGAAAGTGCTTTTGCAGAGGAGTCGTTCACCGAGAAACCCCGTTCAAATCATTTGTTTTCAAAGGCGCTTTCAGCCCCCGGGGGAAATTACCAGGCCGTTCTGTTTGCTGCCTGATGCAGCCCCGGCAGCGGCGGCCACGTAGGAACTGCGAGTGCTTCGAGGCGCTCTCAAGGCTCTTCGCATTCTTTTCAGAGCATCGCCACTGCGTAGAAAAAGCAGAGAAGGAGTACGCTTGCAGCGGTGTGCAAAATTAAAGCCCAATGAAAAGCCATACCCTTATTGTAATGGCTTCAAGCCTAGCGGACCATTATCAGGCAAGAAAAAAAAAAACACTCGATATCTCTTGCAGATTAAGAAAAAAGAAGTGTCCAAGCACCTATCCTCGCACTTTTCTCAGTGCCGTCAAAAAGCAAATAACCATGCACGGGGGGATGTGCAGTGTATGTATGGCAAACGCACGATGAAACAACGAGTACGCGAGATGGAGACGGTGTGAACAGTTTCACGGGTGCGTCCCCCCGGCCACAATGTACACTGTACACGACCGTTGAAACGGTAAGACGGCAAAATCCCCCCAGTAGGTGCGATCGCTCACGCCGAATTTCGGGCTCTTCGTGCATCCACTTCCCGCTTTAAGTCGTCGGGTTTGTTTCCGCTCGTCGAGAAAGTAAGCGTACTGACGCAGTAGCCAGGCGAAGTCGCGTACAGTATCCATAATAAGGGACATGGAGTGAACGACGACGCGGAAGGTAGAAGCGCATGGAGAGGAGAGCAGAGGTAGCACAGCGGGATGAAGTACAGTAATACCTCATTAACTCGAAGTAGTAAATCGGGAAATATTTCGAGATAAGCGGATTTTCGAGATAAGCAAAGTTGCCCGAATTGCCATGAAATATCGAGTTCTTTGCCAAAAAAAAGAAAATGCGCTACTACTTACCAGCTCTCCAGCAGCAGCTTCCAATCTTGCTTTCGATAAAGGTTTGAAAGAGAACATAAAACATACAAGAGACGTTCACGGGCAAGGTTTTGTGGCACTGATTGTTCCCTTTGCACAAAAGAACGCCTTATTTCTTTATTTTATGGCATAAAGGTTTATAAAACCCTTAAATTAACTCCTGAGTTTTGTTTAAAAACTTATAGGTGGCACTGGATGCAATAGGAGTTCTCCGGGGAACGACTGCGCACCATACAATTTTTTTTTAATCGCAAAAGGGACCCGCGCTCTACACTCGGTTTTTCCCCGCACGACACACCTCTATCTTCTAGAACACCTGACCTCTGCACGTGTCTCTACCGCAGGGTTCTTTGACGAAGTTGATGTGCTCAGACTTCACGTTCAGGGAAAACATCGGCTTTGTGGTAGGCCCGCCTAAACGATTAAAAAAAAAAAAGAAAAAGAAATCTCGAGGGACTTTGGCCCGGCAGCATTGCGCGAATCTTGTGAAACGGTTCGTGGCGGCGAAATTTTCGTTTCACTCTCAGTCAAGATTTCGAAATATCCGCAGTTCGGCCCAAAAATACTTCGAAATAAAATAAAGGGCAACAAATACATGGGACGTATAGGAAATGGTTCGATTCCGCGGAAAATTTCGACTTAGCCGTTTTGTTGAGATATGCGAGATCGAGTTAACGAGGTATTACAATACTGTATTCGGGCTGAATGCGAGACCAGCCACGTGTGTCGTTTGCGCTGCCATTTTATCGCTACTCTGGGCACACTGTTCAAACGAATCCGTAGTAGAAATCCGTTTACAAATGGGACCCTCATAAAACTACGAGGTGATGTCCTCAGGTCATAAGTGTCGGCGGCCGGATAATCCCCTCCGCGAATATGAAAGGTCACAATAAATGAAATGACGAAAAACTTTCTGTGCGCTCGACAGCACTGCGGGTTACGGAGAATAAGATGAGGAGGCAACGAGGATATCCCTGGCTAGTGCTTATGCACAGGCAGACATTGCAAGGCGAGTAGAAAGGACTATAGATAGCACGCTTTGAGCATAATATATTCCGACTAAAATGAAAAGAAAGAGAACAAGAAAGAGCACCAAATTTGTGAAAGCCGATCGTACAACACATGGAAACATGTGGAGACGAATGAATCTCCGGACGGAATGCGCCGTCATTTTACTTTCTGCTAGGAGCCTTGGTTGTTCACGCGTGGCAAAAACGCAGTGACTGCCCCATTTTGGACAGCGGGTCAAACAGAAACACACGATGCCGATTTCACGCTTCTCGCACAATACTCTAGTAAGATTTACAGGGCTTCTGCACGTATTGAACTCGCGCTCACATGACTAATACAGCGATATAGCGGAATATTGTTTGCCAAGATTAAGCGTGCAGCAAAGTGCCAAGCAGTGGGCTTAATAAGCACACTTCCTAGCAATCATAGCAGTTTGAACAAGAAGAGGAGGAAAGGAGGTCCTAAGCAATGTAAGAGAGGATTTCGAGACCAAAGGTTTCGTATTTCGGCCGAAAACAGCAGGAAATGGCTGTCGGCCGGTGTTATAAGAAAGAAAAAAGCTTCATCGAGATTGGCTTCGCCCCCACTTTTCGCTGTTTTTGTATTCAGTGTAACGACGCGTCTCTCTGTGTACATTCCAAACGGCTTCCTATCCAAGACACCGGGCGCAGCTGGACACACAACTTTGCTTACTCTCCAGGCATTATCACCAAAGTTTATCGCCCTCTTCACGTTATCGCCCAGTTTCATGCTATTTTTCGCTGCGAGTCCGCTGTAGCCACAGACGCCGCTATAGAACTCAAGGCGATGCCTTGTACGCTATAGAGTACAAGGCGATGCTGTACCCGACTGGACGCTCCTAGCTTTCATCCCATAGATACAAATTACCCAAACTGGTTCAACCACTCGCCGCATCGTTTCGTGGGTCCTTCTTGGGTGTAACTGACTTTAAAAAAAAGCAAGGAATAGGTGACGTCCTGTCCCATGTGGGCGGCCCTGGTGAAGGTTCAGCGAATCGGTCGAACTTTTTGAGGCGAAACGGCGCTAAGCAGGCAGACGAAGGTTAAGTTACTTTTGCTTAATGCACGACAAGTTTAAAAAAGCCAGGAAGACAGAAACAAATTTATGAGAGAAAAACGCCACATGGTTTGCCTCTTACTGAGAAAAAGGCCAAGGTTGTGCGAGAGAGAGAGAGAGAGAGAGAGAGAGAGAGAGAGAGAGAGAGAGAGAGAGAGAGAGAGAGAGAGAGAGAGAGAGAGAGAGAGAGAGAGAGAGAGAGAGAGAGAGAGAGAGAATAAAATATTTTTATTTCTCCAGCAGAGGCTGATGTGTGGGCCTCGCCCCGTGGAAGGCGTCCCTAGTCCGGGATGCCTTGACTTCGGCTGGCCGAGGAAGTGCTAGTGTAGCATATTTCTACTCGGAGTGGGGCTACCAGAAGGACGAAGAAGTTCTATAACAAGTTGTATCGCGGATATGATGTCCAGTAATAGAGCGTTACTTGACCCTTGTTCCGAGGAAGTCACTCAAGAGTCAAGACAGATTCACGGTTTCTCTCTTCTTGCTTTCTTCGCAAAATGCACAGCCCAAAAAACGTCCGCTTAAGCCGCATGTTTCGTAAGTTGGAGACATTTAACTTTTCTTTTCAAGCTTCGCTAAATTAAGGTGTTCTGTAACTTCCACAAGGATTCAAATGAACGCGTTTCTTATAACTAGCAGGCAGTACATGCGTTTTGAACCTTAAAATAATTTCTGCAACGTATTCCACACACGGTGAAGGTGCAGTCGCAAATGTCATTTCAGTGTTCAGAATTCGCTAAAATAGTGAAGCTTATTATTAACGTGTATAAATTACAGCAAAACTTATTTTGTTTTGCTGGAAAGACATACATGCCCTGCCTGGACAAGTTATCGCAGCGAAAAAGTTTACCTTCAGGCGCTCTCACAAGAACGCACAACTGGATTACATCCTGGGTGAGAAGAAAGCTTAGAATGAGCATATGACACAATAGTAATCACTTTGTAGGGTTCTAGAGTCCTTAACAATTGACGTGTATTATCCAAGGCTGAACTTCGGAAACCGTCCACCTAGGAAGAGTGGACGATGCGGGGAGAGAGAGAAACTTCATCGCAAAAAGCGGTGAAGGGGGCGGGGTTGCCACTGGCATGGGCCGACGGCGACAGCAGTGGCTCGGTTCACCAGTAAGATTTGGATCTTTAGATCCGAGCTACTCAGCGACCTTTTCCACTGCTCGTAACGCCCCCTTCCAGTGCTCGTCACAACGTATGGAGGGCAAGGAGTCTTTTAAACACACCCACATGGAGTAGGACACGGCGGCTAGAGCCCAGCACGAAGGACAGTTGGGAGGCGCAGTATTCGCCATATGAATGCTACAGAAACACGCGTGACATCTTAATTGGTAGTTGAGCGCTGATCGAAAATGCTTTGACAAATCAAGGCGCAAGTGAGGTCAGCTAGGGTGGATTCTAGCTTAGTTGTACGCACAGTGGGCATGTGATGTGTCTGATGACCTGGGACGCGCGCGTAAGGGTATATGATGACGGCAAGCTTGTACAGATCTTGCCGCTAGCGGTGTCATACTTACTAAGCCCTGCATCATGTCGAGAAAACGCACTGAAGTATGCGAGGAACGAGTCCTTTACTGTCTATTCGAGTGCGACGGAGGTCGATATGGGACTTATGGCAGCCGCCTAGCTTTCACACTCGTTCAACACGCAAGAGTGAAATTAAAGGAGGGATATTACATGCATTTACAATCAATCAATCAATCAATCAATGAAAGCTCACCCGTAGAGAAGCGCAGCTCCCGCGATGGCCCCTCCGCACTGGGCCGTCACGTAGAGGATAGTCCTGAGGGGGCTCACTTTCCTCGTGGCGAAGGCGGCCACCGTGATGGCGGGGTTCATGTGCGCGCCCGAGATGTGGCCGTAGCACTGGGCCAGCGTGGCCGCCGCCGCGCCGGCCGTCAGCGCGATGCCCAGCACCGAGGGCTCGGCGTAGCCGGGCCACGACACGTGCGCGCCGCACACGAGGAACACGTAGAAGAAGGTGCACAGGCACTCGCCGATCACGGCGCGCCACAGCTCCAGGCTGCGGATCTCGGCGCGCAGGGGCCGGCGCCGCCGGGACGACGACGACGCGCTGCAGCGGCCCCCCGAGTCCAGCCGGCCCAGCAGCTGCAGGAAGAGCGACTCGAGGCTCGCCGTGGTCGCTGTGGCCATCGCTGCTCGAGCGACCACCACCGACAACAACACCGGCACCACTCACGAGGTCGCAGTCCCGCCCATGGCGGTCGTGGTCAGCGCGCTCCGTTATCCGACGGGGCCATCATCACTGCCGGGAGCCGAGCGCGGCGGATCGGGTGCACCCCGCGTGCGACCGGTCATCACCGGGGAGCGCGGTGGAGCATCGGCCATGCGCACCCGTCGGCGTCGCGGACGCCGAGTGCGCTCGCGGGCCACTTGCTGAGCGCGCGTGCTCGCCGCCGGGGGAAGAGCGGGACGGAGGGGAGAGGAGCAGCGCCGCAATCGCGCTGCCGCCTCGCGTGTTGGCCGGCGTGGCAGCGTTTAGCGCAGGGGAACGGCGAAGTGGCGTTAGCTCTCGTGCAGTACGCTGGCGAGAGAGTGCTATTAATTACTCCCAACGGATAACATCGGCGTGATTAACACTCTACAGGTTGAAAATTTACCCAAACTAACTACGCAGACATAGTTAAAGTACAACCTGATAGCTACAAAATTCTAAACGCTGCGGTTCCGCCTGTACGTGCGAATTATATATGTGCATTGAATACGTACATAAATCTGGTTATAACGAAGTCCCCACGACCAGAAACTAACCTTGTTATAAGCGGCAATTCGTTTAAAGCAAGGATCATTTAAAAGGGTTGAAAGTTGGGCAAGTTGGTAATGGTGCATATCAAAAAACAAACCGCGCGCCAATTAACGGGGACAAGAACACATGAAGACAGCACTGCACTTCTGCTGTCTTCATGTGTTCTTGTCACCGTTATTGGCGCGCAGTTTGTTTTTTGAGATGCAAGGATCATTTGCCGCCTCTCTGCACTGGAGTTGGGACCATGAAGAACTTCGAATAAGACGAGAACTGGAATAAAGCGATTTTGTTGTAAGGAGAGGTTTACTGTGTATTTATATTTTTGTTCACTTTCCACGTAAGTACAAATAACATCAAATTCACGTGCAAGTGACGTACTGAACAATTATGTGCTCGGAGAATGGCGTACAGTCATTTCTTGCAACAAGCATATGCGACACGTGACGAGTGATAGGGGGAGCTTGAGTGGTAAAGTGAGAAAAATCTAATTGTTTTCTTTTCATGAAAAGCAGCGGGCCCCTTGGTTACTTGAAAGTACTAAGCAGGCCTCAATGATCATGGTGGGGGTGATGCCGATGGCGATGACAACGACGACGACGATGAAGATGGCACACCTTATCCTTCGTATTGACTATAAAATGACCAAATATATACGGCTCTGAATATTAGTTAGGGGCAAATAAGTATTTCTTTTTTCGACCTCATCTCATTTCATTTGTCCGCGAGCCCCTCCCGCCCCCACCTGGGATTTCCTGATCAAGGGAAATTTCTACTGATATTTGGATCGTAGTGAAACACCACATAACTTTTGGCGTCACAACTAACGATTGCCAAGGCATTGTCCTAAACATTTTTTATCGCCGATTTGGAAGACATCTTCGAGGAGAAAGCATGCAGACGTAAATCCGGCATTTCCGAACTTGAAAAATTATGTTTCATTTGCTAGTTCGCCAAACTCAAGTGCAGTGGAAGAATCATTGGACGCATATGAGTTCTCATGAAGAAGCAGAGAAATCGCCTGAACGGGGCTACAGTCGTAGAAAAGATATTTCACAGTAGATGCATGCATTAGCGCACCCAGGAGTTTTGTCTAGGGGGGGTTTGAAATTTTCACAACAAATAGTAAAATATGATAATATATAAATGTAAAAATGTAAAAGAACAAATACAACGACAAATGTAAGTAATACAAAAAATAAAAATAAATAACCACAAAGAATAAAATATATAAAACTATAAAGAGCAGCCGAGATTTTATTATTTTTTACGCGAAAAAATTATGCATTAAATCAGCCGCCATAACCTATACAATTCACCTGCAGAAGGAATATAATAATGGATGCACCTTCATATAAAAAAAGAAGATACGCGAAGCCTTTTGCCATTTTCCGAAGCCCCGGACCCAAGTTTGGAACTAGAATTGGAAGGAAGGGATGACGGGAGATGAGGTTGAGGAGGAAATACAATTAATGCTTTCTTCACTGGTGAAGTCAAGCCAAGAGTAAAGCACGAAATCTGTTCGTATAGGCTGGCACAATTTGCACTGAACAGTCAAATTAACACATATTTCTGAAAGCCTATTCAACAAAACATCATTGTTATCCGTGATCACAGGTTTTCGTAACTGCGCACGAAGCGCTGCTGTCTTCCTCACTATAATGTTACAAACTCAGGCGATATATATTGTCGCGAAGCCCCCGTTCCGTTTGCTTTTTTCAATTTTTTAGCATCCCTCTTCGGCCACCGAGGCCCAGCTTTTCTAAGAAACGCATGCGGAGTGTGTGTTGGCCCGTCAGCCGACCCGGGGGGCGCGGCTCTCGTAGGGGGACCATCGTCGCATCTTATGTTACCGCGCCGCAGTAGCGTTCCATTCCCCCTGTGGCGTGTGCGCTGCTCGCCTTCGGGCTCCGTGTCCCCAGTGTTCTTCAGACGACCTTCCCTTTTCCCCTGTTTACTTTAGTGCGTTTTGTCTAAACTACTTTCTTTACACGCATGGTTCTCCGAGTGCGCGTTTTCGGGTTCGGCCTTGTGTCTGTGTTTAACTTTTCCTTTTCACTTTGGCGGGAACATGTCTGATTGGAGCTAAGAAGCGTCTCCCCGATTGGCTGCAGAGAGCCTTGTTCCCTAGCGTCCGCACTCTCCAGGATGCACTTTTTCCCCCAATACAACCCCCACCAGACTGCTTAAGCGAATATAACGCGGCCCCTCTGGCTATTGGGGGCGAGCGGGCGGCCTGCACCAGGGCTTACTTCAGAAACTCTGCCGCTCGTCGTCGTGCCCTCCCGCCGGGAGAGCGAGATCCAGTCAGCCATGTCCCGCTAAGTACTCTTAATCTTTTGACTGTCTTTCTCATCTATGTAATAAGTGTAATTGTTTCAAGTTTGTATGTGCTAAATGTCATCAATGTTACAAGTAAATTAAATCAGTTAACTTTAAAACATCTTCACGCCTTGACTTCTTCACTGCAATCATCCTTCTAGAGTAGCGGCAGGTGTTGACCAAAATACGCCGTTACAATATAAAGGAAAACCGAACCTTTTTTTTTATTCAACGAAAGAGGGAGGGCTCGTACAGTGCTTAGTATTGAAGGAAAAAACAGTTGTTTAAGCTTTCAAATGAAATAAAACAACTTCGATCTGATCTTGTTAGATTTGATTTGAGGCCAAAAGGCAAGCTCGACAATACTGAGTCCCAACCTATGGGAAATTTCAGCGTCTTTTTTTTTTCTAGAAGGCGACGAATGATTCAAATCTCGTGATGGAAGTTCCGCACAGAAGTTAAGAAAGTGGTATAATCTGGCCCTACAAATATTGTGCGACTATTTGCGGTTTAGCGTGGGCTATGAGGCGTGCCGTAGGGGGGAGGGGGGCTACGGAATCATTTAAAACCCACAGGGATTCTTAAGCATTCAGAAATTTCCTCTGCAGGGACACTTTTTGTGTCACTAAAATTTTCTCTCATTCTTTTTCTTGAACTACTTCAAGTTATACGCAAGTTGGTCCGCACTGTCTGAAAAGCACAATCCTAAAAGCTCGTGCTCGTAGTTTTTTGTAATGCTGGTCATACAATATTCTTATTCGAGATTTAACTGCGAATGTCCAATAATAAAAGCTTTCGAGACTACACACTGCGCTCAGTGAACTTCGGTTCGGTGGGAGAAGCGTGCGGAGGGGGTTGGGTCGACGGACATCTGGGGGGGTGGGAGTGTTACAACCCCCAAAACACCCACCGTGGGTGCGCCACTGGATGCATGGCTTTTGAGTAAGCATGTTCTCCTTTTCTCAAGTCGGCCTGAAACGACTGAACAAGCGGACCTTCTGATAAGCAACAGCTACGTAACTACAATATGTTGTTTCTTGGTGTACATCTGATACGCAGCTGAGAAGAACCAGACATCTCTGAATTGCCACTTGAATGATGAATTTAGTTGAATAATAAATTTGTCTTTCAAATAACTTGAATAATTAATGTGGTGGGCCCTACTCGCCTTGTGCTGCCTGGGAACGTTTCGGGTATGTTTCGCTTACGTTCTAGTGCTTGTTGGACAGACAGAGGCAGTTTTATTCGGTAATTTATGTGACAGGTATTAAAAAAAAAACAGGAAATAGAGTGCACACATTTCTTTTTTTTTTTCAACTGGCCTCACGGAAACACCATATGCACTTAGGGCCCACTTATTACCGCAGCGAATTTTTTCTAGGAAGTTTATGCAGCATACTTGTAAACACAACATCGGTTCAACTTCAGTTGCCCTTATGACGAAAAGTTACCTTTTGTTGTTTTTTTAATGTTTAGGTATCATACGCTAACATGTATTTTTTCTCTAAGCCTGACGTTAATTGTATTCACCGATTATTTAAAGAGTGTTTATACAACAGACTTTTCAGCAAACCTACTAAGTTCCAGAGGATCTACTTGCTGACTTTTCATGTGGCCATCTGGCACACTGGAGTGGGCTCAGTGTCGCGTAAGGAATGAAAACCGTCAAACTTATCTTCATACCCTTGTCGAGGGGGTTAAACATGTTCAAATTAAGGTCGTGAAGAAGTGTCGGTAAAATCTTCAACAAGGCCAGTTCTATAATATTTTAGGGAGCTTTTCTACATCAGTCCGCTAGAGGACCATTTTGGTTGAATGACTCGGTCCAAATGTTCTATATTTGTGACCTGGCTCGCACGAAGGTGGCACAGGTTCCAGGGGGTCACATTACCTTGATGTCTCTTGCAAAAGCTGGTGCTCCGTTAACTCCGGCCCATTCATCTCCGAACGCAAATCCGTGGTAGAAAAGCTTATTTTTTATTCTTTAAAGCTCCATTTCGGTGTTCGCTTCTTGTTCCAAGCGCCTGCCTAGGCTCACCCCCTCTTCGTCAAATAAACGTCGTGGAATTAGATTGTACACTTTCCTATATCTACGCAGGCTGCAATGAATACGTTTATGGCATTGTTTTAGGCGGTCCCTCCCTGCTGTTGATACGCCTTCGGGACCCACAAATACATCATCGACGTAAATTATTTTCTTGTAGTTCAGCCACTGTACTTGGGAAGTTTCCTGCTACTGCGCCCAGATGCCGATGAACAGTCGCAGCTAGCGAAAAACTGCTGGGCTTCTTGCCGAATCGGGCTTTCTTCATCCTCCAGCTTTCAATTGTCGGGAGCGCTGAGCTTTTCTTTGGTAGCTCCCTCCTACCACAAGAATTGAAGTGCGTCCCGATCTTCCCTGTGAATGGTTATTTGAAGGAAACGTTTTCTCCGCATCTGCTGCCATCAGAACCTCGTCTTGTCTAAACGTAACCAACAAGGGCTCGACGTCAAGGTTCATATTCGACTTAATCTCTGAGTTGCCCTTCATCTACCGACCTGTCGTACGGCTCGCTGACGCAACAAACAAGATTCGAATCTTGGTAGTTGCTGCGTGCGCTTTAATTACGGACAGCTGCGGCATATGGCATGCGAAGTTTTGTTACAGGCGAAAGCACTCGATTACTCATCAAACGTAAACAGCCACCGTAGTTGTCGTCCGCGTCAACACGAATGGTACCAAAATGGCCGCCGTTGCAAAGAGAAAATAAATAAATAAAAACACATTTGGGTTCGTGTGGAATCCGCACCCAAGTCGCCGCAGCATGAGCCACTTGCGCTAAGCACATTGTTAATCCGGCACACTGCAATAATGGACTGGAATTAGCACGATGCAGGCCTCGTGACAGGTGGACGCGACGGCACGTGCGTAGAACAGGTACACGCGGTAGAGGAGGGCTCTCACTGCGGGAAAACTGCCGAATGAATTGCGGCCAGTGTGTCTGTCGGAGTAGCTGCCTAAAAAAACGAAGAAATGGAAGCAAAGAAAAAGGCAAACACGATTCAGCAATGGAGCAGTCTTTGATAGTCGTGAGGATTTCGCCTTCAAATCACGGAAGCATACTTATTAGGGGAATTATAGGGGCTGGGCCTATTGGCGTCTCCTGTTGTCGTCGTAATCTTCGGCTCATGTAGTCATGGTACTAAAACACCGGAAAACTCATTTACGCCTCGCGCCAGAACGTAAAGCGTAATAAAAAAATACCGGGACACTCGTTTACGCCTCGCGCTGGAGCGCTTTGCAACGCGTACTAAAAAGAAGAAAAAGAAAAACAAACAAACAAAAAAAAATCCCCCCACCTCCCCGAAGGGGATCGTGCGGAAATGCGAATGCATTGGGTGCACCAATGAGTGCGCTGCGAGTAATTATTATTAATGGCGTACTTAATGAAGAGAGACGAGAGTGTGAACGTAACCATTTATTCATTCATCAGCACCTGTTTGTGTTATCGTTGTACCTGACGGCCACAATCCACCGCCTTGTGGTCGCTGAAGTGCACGGTCAAAGGGTCTTTGAGAAGCATACGCGCGGCACAGTTTCGCGTAAAGACCAGATCAATGCAACTCCCGTGAATGGTAGTGGGGCACGTGTCGGAGCCGGCATCGCGCAACACGCCCGCCCCGCGCGCGAGCTCTCTCCGCCGAGCTCCGCGATGCGAGCGCCCTCACACGCCCGAGCGCGCTCCTCTTCTCCACTCACTCTCCGCTACTCCGCCCGAGCTTCGCGATGCGAGCGCCCTCACACGCCGAGCGCGCTCCTCCTCCCCCCTTGCCCTCCGCTACTCCCGCCCGAGCTACCATGTGCTCCGGTTGTTAGGCGCGCCACAGCTGTTGCTAGCGAAGGTTTACACCTCGCGCTAGAATGTGTTGTGATTCAATGAGAAGAGAATTTTACAGCCAAGCTGTATACCTCTACCCCAAACGGTTTCATCTCCGTTGGTAAAAACGCCAGGGCGCCAAGAATACACTTATACTCTGCATGCTTCGCCTTCCCCAGGTTTCACGTTAATGGAGATGGCCCGGGATTTTTTTTCTGTCGTCTTTCATATTCACTTCATCCGCCATTTCCTACTGCATACTATACCTCCGTATCGCATTATCGTATGCCTGGAAATAGTCGTGGTCCTTGAGTATTTTTCTTCACTCGTAAATCTCTATTTGGGCACAGAATTTTTACTCCAACGTGGCGTGTTCCTTGCAAGGGTAAGGCCATTTTGGAAGACCTTCTAACGACTATAAGGCTGGCTGGGAAAGGCCGTCTTGGAGGGCGACGGTGTTGTCGATGCACGCATGTACTCTATCGTTAGCCGTTGTTTTGGTGTGAGCTCTGTTGTCAGGGAGCCCTACTGACTTCACCTCGCAAATCTTTTTAATATCGTCGTTTACGTGTTCGTTCACGGCGCTATAAATATACCCTGCTGACGAATGAATTGGTTCTGTTCGAAAGTGTATCGGTGCCTGCGGCGTCCACTCCAGAGTCTTTTCAACGATCACTACTGCTACTAAACATAACTGAATCTGCCGCACACTAATAAAAATAACGGTAAGTAACACGAAGCCCCTATAGCAGAGATAATTTGTCGATACACGGTGAAATGAGAAGCACCGACCAGCAGCAGCGGGTTTATCATAGAGTGCCCACGAAAGGCAAAAAAGAGAAAATCATACGTTAACTCGGAACCTCGGGGGCATTCGGGCACAAGAAAGTGCATACGAGAAAAGCGAATTGGAAGAAGGAGTTTGAGCAGACAAAAAAAGAGGAAAAGGGGAACAGGGGTTGGGTGTCTATGAGAAGAAGAGAGAGAGAGAGAGAGAGAGAGAGAGAGAGAGAGAGAGAGAGAGAGAGAGAGAGAGAGAGAGAGAGAGAGAGGGGGGGGGGGGGGGGGACGGCACACGATATCGTCGCGCGGCAAAAGCAATCGAATTTGCGAGCTGCATTCAAACGCGCGCGAGACTCCGCGCCTGCCTCGAATTTGTCTCTGCCCGCCGGCGCGCTCGCAGCAGACGCCCAAACGACGCCCTTTTCCCGCTTTACCAGCGCACCACCGGCAGCAGAAGCCTTGCCCGGGGCGCTCGCATTCCCGGCTGGTGCGGCGGATAGGACGCGCACTCCGGCCTGATTTGGTTGGGCAGACGACGAAGGCCAGGCGCGCTTCGGCGCAATAAAGAAGCGAACGCGAAACGGGGATGCTTGTGCTGATGCGCGTGGCGAGAGTGTGAATCCCTCGGAGCATCTGGGCCAAGTGAAAGGACCTAGGGGCCCGGTCAAACTCGGGGAAATTGCAACAAGGTGTCTTTTTTTACTTTTACAAGAAGGCACAAAATGAAGTGGTGGGCGGACGTCGAGTAGGTGGCCGGAAGGTCAACCGTTGAAAGCTGAGATGACGATTCATCGTGGTTTAGACCGGGCTTCTTACAATCCGAGATCATCTACAGGCCGCCTGGTATCTGCGTACGTACAATCAGGGATAAAATATTGCGGTAAGTGCGAACACGACCGAAATGTGTCATTGCGCTGTTTTTCGGTCTGTGCCTGCTGTTGAGGACCAAACTTCGCGCGTCCTCTTCATAGTCATACTTGCTCGTTGGTTTCCGATCATAGGTCGCCAGGCGCACTCACGAGTGCATTCACACACCACCCACTCACCACTCACGAGTGAGCGGTGAGTGAGCCTGACAATCCTTTCGGGCTGGCGAGTGCGAGAGCGAGCGAGTGTGAACGCTACTCGCGGTGATCTTCGCTCACCACTCGTGTAGTGGTACTGGCCACTCGGGAGTGGTACCGGCTGACACTGATCACGGATCGTTCATATCACTGAAGATCACATCCTATGCGCTTGCAAAAAAGCACGTTGCTACTTAGAAAAATATTTAAAAGCATGTTTAGCGCAAATCTGGGAAAAAAGTAAATTAAGTAAATAGGATCGAGGAACGTGCTTTAATAAATATTTACTGGAGAAATCGTTCCAAAAATATGCGCAAAATTACTTATACGTAAAATAACCATAAGAGCACAGACACACACCCTTTAGAAAAAAAAATTCTTGGAGATCTCGAAGAAAAAATTCAATAAACTGAAATCGATGGCATTTTCAATAAACTGAGTCCATTTATGATTATGCGTAATAAAAACAATACAAACATATCAACCAAAATCATCAAAATCTTTCACTTTCACCTTCAAAACCTGTAGTAATTGATTTCAACTGTTCACTTCGTTGTTTTTTCAATCAATCATTGACACGCCAGAATCTCTTTTCGTACCGCAATCGCCCTGCAGTGAAACGTTCCGGATCAAAACTCTTCGTGTGCTGATATGTCCGCGCACCGAAAGTCCGTGTAAAAATACCACAATGAAATCAGGTTATTCCATTTTTACGTTCCGTAGATATTGAATTCTGTTCTATTTACTTGTTTTGCTTTATGCAACGATTCGTACTCAATTTTTAGTTCAAACATAGGTGGCAATGAGGTAATTTTTTTTTTTTACAGCGAAGATGTATATCACTCGTTCGTGTGCATTTCTTTTTGTCGTGATGCGTCAGCAGGATTGTTAGGCAGATTACGCTGTGCGGCAAAGAGAAGTTTCGCCGACTTTCAGCCCAAGGGCGTTCTCATATCCTACCGCCACCACAAAACGGCCGCAGCGGTCGGGATAAAATCGGCGTCCTTGGGATCAGCAGCACAACGCCTTAGCCGCTGAGCTACTGCTGCGGGGTAACAAACAAACCTAGTTCCACGGGTCAATTAGAATTATTCGTCAGCAGCAGAAGCTGTTTAGCGCTGCTTCTGTGTCGGTAATCATCGTGCAAGACGGCTCTCATTGACATGCAGCAATGCAGATTTTTGTTTTGTTGTTTCGTCTTCCTCAATTACTGCATTCGGGGTTTTCCCGAACGCGGGCCAAGAGCCGCCCATTTGCTCTTCGCCCCGACGAGAAGATGGTTGCCGTGGTCGCTAAATGCAATGACTTGCAATGCTTTCAAGGCTTTTAAAATGCAAGCGCTTGCCAGCTGCCTGAAACACCGCCGGCGATACCATGACGTGGTGAAGTTGTGTTTTTAACCCCATGCCAGTGCTAGTGCGCCGCCCACCGCGCATGAACGCCTCATCATGTCGGCTTCCCTGCGATACTTTTGTGGTGCAGGCTTGGCTCTCTTGCCTATCTCACACTCTGTCTAAACGGCCAGTTGCCTTCGCTCGCAGACGATGCTTCAACTGCAGCGCCCCTGGGACGCTCGGAGTGCCCTTGTTCGCGTGCTTGAATTTAGGACCATTGGACGTAGTTTCCTGCTTGGAAATGTTGCGTAAATTGTTGGCCATACCTTCCTCCATGGGTGTGCAGGTTGTGCGCATATGAGTAGCAGTGACAGAGGGTGCGTTCCAATTTCCCCTTTAGACGGCGTCGTTACCGTCTTCGCGGACAGCCCGCCATGTTAAGCACCGTTCCAGTTCGAACGACGCAGAGTCAACAAAGACTGCTTCGAGGAGACGGCATCTAAGTCAGCAACGATGCAGGCTACCTTCCTGTCAAAACTGAAAGTGACGCCAGCGCCATCTTTTTGCGTATTCCTATTGGAGCAAGAGCACTTACTTGTTCGTTTATTGAAATATTTAGTATAAATTACTGGTGGTGAAAATGACTGTTTAACGGTAATATTATTTACGAAACCTCAGGCATGCGTTTCTCAACATGTCTGCTACCAGGCTGTCGTCTGCGCTGGTGTTGCGTTTGGGACCGCGGCGCCGTTTCCAGTTTTATTCCTTTAGTCGTCTAGTTAAACTGCTTCGTAAAGTTGTCTACCAAGCTGTCCGCGAATTGGAACGCCGCCAGAGACGTGGTTCAGGCCATTCCCTGCGGACTAAACGACCACTTAGATCCGTCGCTGGCGCTGCACAATTTCCATCGGTATTCGCTGCTTTCTAAACTGCGGTGAAAGGAACTTGCTGTTTTTAGCTTTCAAAAGGTGACAACTGGTTACGTTTATCCTTTCCACACCAGATGTTGGTGTGCAAGCTGGCCACGACAAAACTTCTCCGCCACGGGGGCTGCAGTTCCCGTAGAGTCATATTTTGTGCCCAGTGACGATAAAGGAGACTGCAGGTGGGGGGCAACTTAGAGGATGTGCTCTGGGACTTGTGCGTTGACTAATGATGATGATGATGATGCAAGGAGATTCGTGCGGAAGTTGTGTGCCGCCGGCTGGCTCGATGGATGGATCAGCTGGAGCCAAGATTGCTGGTAAGCTTGCTATTTAAGCCGACATTTTCCCCAGAACGAAAAGAGTGTGCTATCCGCTCAATGCGTCATGGGAAGTTGAGACAGTTTTAGCTGACCGTTTTCGACGGTACGCTCCGGTACCGGCAGCCCGCTCAGCGTAATCGGAGCCAATGGTGGTCGCGGCCAAGCGCGCCACGCATGCGCATTGGCGCTGCCGCTTGCTATCGGAGCGGAGCGGACCTGTGAAAAACGGTCAGATAAAACTCGCTGTTACAAAGGGGTTAGGAAAATAGCAAGATTTTTCTGGCTGCACTTTGGGCACCAATAGGGCTTCGTGTTCCGTGACTGCGTTTGTGCATTATCCTAACCATCGCCTCCTTTGACTAGTTAGGAGGCGATGCCCTAACACTTATCAGCAAACAGCAGTGTCAGCTCCTCGCAAGTTTTGGTAACGGCAATATGGGTACTTTCATACGGTCGACAATAGAGAGTTTTAGCAGACCGTTTCTGACGGTCCGCTCCGCTCCGATAGCTAGCGGGAGCGCCATTGCGCATGCGTGACGCACAAGGGCGCTAGCGGGCGGAATATCGGAACAATGGCTGCCCCGCGAATGCGAGGGCGCGCCATCCCCGCTAACTCCGTTTCTTTAGTTGAAACGTGAGCGACGTAATCGCGAGAATTCTTCCGAATAGGCAAAGGCGCCACACTCCTCAACGAGCTTTAGTACGGAAGCGAAAAGCGTCGACCGAAGCGTAAGGCTGCTTCTATGCAGCGCCGAGAAAGACAGCCTTGTCTTGGCTATTCCAAAGTTTATCGGTTTCTTTAAAATATTTTGGAAATATTATACTCTGTAAACGACTAAATTGTATTAAAAAGGTGAAATAAGACACTAAACACGATACTTAACATTGCTTGAACGACCAAATTCCAATTCGTATCTGTAATTTGGATGACGTTTTGGTTTGAACACGCACAGGGCACGTCCAGTGACGCCAATCATTCCCCGTCGAGGGAGATACGGTTATCGCTTAGCCAAAAGCCTTTCTGCCTCTGGCGCTGCGGTTGTGCTTAGCGGGCCGTCGGGAGCATAGCGGAGGGTCAAAAACGGTCAGCTAAAACTCTCTAATGCCTCTCACAAATTCTCGGCAAAACCTTATATGCTAGGTATAAACCTCGTAAACTGCTAACGATAACGCAGGCGACGCACGGACATGGCGAAATTGGGCTTTAGGTGCGACGTCATTGTGCCATGTGAAGTGCTTCGTGAGCGGCGCGCAAACGCTTCGTCATGGTTTTCGGAAACAGCGCGCGTTAAAACTACGCCACAAGGAAAAGAACCAGACAGGGTGAGCGCTTCGTCACTGATGCCCAGGCACTCGGCCGCTTTGCGTGCCTTCGTGTGGAGGCTGCGCCTTTCATAGCAGCCCGGCTTCGCGAACGCGAGGGATCCTGCACGGGGTCTTTTCTTTCCTCGGCTACTTAAACCCGAAAATGCGAGTGAGTGGTATTTAGTTTTGCTGAGGTATGAGATGGATGCCCCACCATTATCATCCGACTGACTCAAGGATGTCACCCTACAGGGAACTCGAGCCGGGCGTCTGGCGCCCTGGTTTCACCCCTAGCTGTGGGGAGGCTCCCGTTTGAAGCCATGCCCATTTCGACCTTCCCGGTTGTTCCTTCCCGTTTCAACCCGACGCAAAACGACCTTCTCGTTTCGCCCTTTCTCATTTCACCTGTTCACATTTGAACGCATTCCAATTTCAACCTTCTCGTTTGTTCCCTCCCGTTTCGACTCGGTACTGGATGACCTTCCCGCTTCGTATTTTTCCATTTAGCCCCTTCCCGGAATAACGTACCCAGTTCGATTCAGGTGACTCGGACCGAGGCGTCCGATTTTTGAAATTAAGGTTACGTCCGACTGTACTTTGACCCAATGTTTGATTTACGTCCTGCGTAACCCAAAGTCAAAAATTACATTTACGTCCTACGTAACCTGAAAATTAAATTGAATTTACTACAAACGTATTCTACAGTAAAATAAGTTACAGTAGGCGGAAACAAAATTCAGACATACCATATTACAGCCTTATTGCCATGTTCCGTTGTACAATCCTAGCGTCAATTAAATAATAATACTTAGGTTGCTGCGTTTCGTCCAACCCGGTACAGCGTTGGTGAACTACAGCTGAAGCCGCACCTTTCCCTATGCTCCTGCGTTGGTCGGGTGGTCTGGAGCGTGTTGTTGCTCGCATGCGTACACCGGCAGCGGTGTGGGTTCGAGTTCCGATGGTTTAGTAAAGGGCTGATGTTTTATTACTACGCGGGAAGGTCTCGGAGAACTTAATTACAAATATAGCTAACTAATAAAAAAACGTATGTTATGAAAGCGGTAATTATTGTGGGCCAAACCGGGGGATTTACTGTCGATTTTAGAGTGGGGCTAACAGTCACTTTATATGCAAATGTTCGTAAAAAATAGCCGTACAAGACTAAACCTCATAATTGCTCTAGGAGGAAATGGTGTACACATTTCTCAACCAGGCGTTAAGAACGCCCAGGCTTCATTGTTTTGCATGTACTTTTTACGGTTAACACATAGGTGGGCTAGCAGTAAGAAAGTGTAGTACATAATAATAGGTTGGCATCCATATAATGCTTCAAACATTTTTTTTTTTTTGCAGAACCAGTTGCTGGCTTGAGAACTTTTCTTGGAAATGCCAGCACAGACATGCACATGTAATGCACGCAGTTTCGGCGAATGGATCCTTGCAGTAGTAGCATTTAAACTTGGGTACATGCTTCTTGATTATATATATAAAAAACGTGCAACTGATGGGCTTTAAACCCACATCATTGCAGGATGTTTCGTTCACAAGCTTTTCGACAGTGAAATCTTTCCGGTCCTGACTGATAAGTTTGCCGTAGTGGCCGCTAGTAGCACTAGTACTGGAAAAAAGTATTTCGATTCCATAATTAATTGCTTCAGCATAATTATTTTTTTTCTGAGGGTAGTCACGAATGAACGAACAAACTTTTTTTTGATTCCGTACAGAAGCCAGACCAACGAAAAATGCGAGATCATTGCCTTCTTGAAAAAGCTTGAAGAGCACAGCATCGGCTTCAGGCGTTCGCAAACTTTTATCGGCCAGAAATGTCGCCGTATGCTAAATTCCAGAGAAACTGCTGCGTAGACGTATTTACAATAATGCATGGCCAGTTCCTTGAGCGCCCATTTTGGGGAACACTTTCAAAAACGGTAACGTATATTTTCAGAAATTCGATTTGGTTGGAACGATACGAGTTCAAATGGGAAGGGCGTTTTGGGAACGGGTTGAAACGGAAAGGGCACGACGGGAACGTGGTTTAGGGAATGGGCCCACACACGACGGGTCAAACGGGAAGGGCATGTCGGGAAAGGGTCCGAACGGGAATCGGTTGTTTCGTGCTACACCCTAGCTGTAAGAATAATCGTAATCGACATAGACCTTACGGCTGCTATTGTCAGCTTCGCATGATAGGATGACGAGAAAAGTTGATCAGATGAACATGAAAGGTTCGCTTGACGAATTCAGTCCAGACGGGGACGATTGTGGGGCCTTCGAGCGATTCTCATGACTTGTACAGATTTTGTATACCCCCCACCCCCCTTCCTTTCTCTTCGATGTTTGATTATTACTGACATCGGACGCATCTTCCGGGGTGGAGAATGTTATAGAGGTTGAAAAATAAGAGTAAGAAGTGTTAAGCTGGCTACAGTCAACAACGACGCCTCGCCTCTCTTTTGCCATTTAATGCTTTTAGCAGGCGAGACATCTGCTTTTTTTGTCTAAATACAGGAATCGATAATGGCACCTGTAGAAAAGACACAACCAAAAAAGGCCCATCTTAAACTTGGAAACTTTAAATCTTGAAGAGATATAATGTTGTGGTGCTATACTTCTACAGCAGCCTGAATTGGGCCGGGCCTTGAAAACACTATATAGTACGCTGATGTCCTTTCAAATGTCGGGGGGAAAGGAACACGAAGCGGTCCTTGCGCAAGACAGACACGAACTGGACAGGCTCAAGCTTTCCAACGTTCACGTGCATCGGGGAAGCCCTAGACAGATGCAGAGTGCTTGTACCTTCATACTTTCAAGTACGATCACAGAAAATGACAAAACATAGGTGCATTATACTGCAAATAAAGAACAAAGGGCGTCTGAAGCAGTCGCAACAACGACTGAACCGAAGGGCCTCATGAGGCCTCAAGGGCCTCATGACATGGATCAAACTAATTTGATTTCTAGTGCGGTGGCATGCCTTGACGATGACGGGCTCGTTAAATATTCCCATTAAAAACGTTCGCTGAGTGACATCCGGAATAAAAGTGCCTTCGATCTTTACCGGGTACTATATATGTTAATGCCAATGTCGTATTCTTAAATGAAGGAAACCTTGCAAGCCCCTGGCAGAGTAAGTACGTAGAGATGGCAGAAACACCTCTCTAGAGTTGTGCTTGCACATGAACTCGCGTTAAGCTTGATGCCCATATGCAACTATGGTATGCATGATCAGAGACTGATTCTGTTTGGGGAACACTTAAGAGAGACCTACGAGAACCAAGGTGAATGTTGTATGGCTGAGCCTTCCTCCCTGTGGCATGCCACGAGTTACAAGATGATCTGATGTCTCACCAACTAGTGTAGTCAACGAAAACCCCACATCCTTGAAGTCGCTCTCCAACTCGAAGTGTTTCGAGGACATTCAAAACTGCGTCGTGAAATAGGTTATCAAACGCTCTCCTGATATCTATGAATACGGCAGCACTCAGACGATGGTGAGGCTTCTCCTTTTCGGACGGCAGTTACGAGGTCAATAACGCTGTCTATGGATGCGGGGTCTTTGAGAAAACCTGTCAAACGTCAGGGTACAAGCTATGGTTTAATCTGAAGCTATTACGAATGAACTGGAAGCGTACACTCGACCACCTTGCTTAGACCGCTAGCCAAGCGTGCCAGGCCGGAAGGACAAAATGTTGCGACGAGACTGCCTGGCTTAAAGGCAGCCACTTCACGAGCTTTTCTTTTAATGGCTTGCGACACACCTAGGGGACACATATAAGTTGCAGAAGTCCAAAATAGCTCGTATTTTGGTCCTGCCGAGCTGGCAAAGTGCAGAACACGTGACGCCATCAAGCTCAGGCGCAGTACAACGGCTGAAGCAGACATCGCTGCTATGGTCTCCTGCCGCGTGAGTGTTAAGTCCTTACAGTATCCCGCGTTTGGTGGCGTGTGGCGATGTTATGCCATGCCGACAGTATTATCTCTTGCAACATGAAGGCAGAAGTCTTCAGCAATATCTGCGTACTCGTGGTTATGGTACACGTGCAATGCTCGGAAGAAATGCTGCTGTGTCGATGTAGATAACGATGGCAGGGAAGTCTGCCATATCGTTGAAACTGTATCAACCGCTGACGGAGAAGCTTGTTCAAATAACGCCGGACTAATTTCTGCGCTCTACGAGACGCTCTTGCACCAGGAATCGATTTTGTTCGCCTGTATTACGGGCGAAGCACCTAAGGCCGAGGCTTGTGCGGCGTCCGGTGTCCGTGCTCACGGCACAGCACCGTGTAAATCGAAACATCTGTGAACGAAGGTTCACAAAAGGTTAACAAGAACAAAATAAAGGGTTCACAAAAGGTGAGAGAGAGAGAGAGAGAGAGAGAGAGAGAGAGAGAGAGAGAGAGAGAGAGAGAGAGAGAGAGGAGGAGAGAGAGAGTAGATAGAGGAGCAGAGAGTCCTGGAAAGACGTGCTGCGCATGCGCGAGGAACATTGGATTGGATTGGATTGAGTTGGATTTGGATTGGATGGGATTGGATTGGAAATTGTTTTAGCAGCAGTAAGCACTCTCACTGGTAATTTACAATAAGAACGATCCCCAGTGCTTCGCCCACTCGTCATGTTTGACTTCGTGAAGATGCGTGAAATTTTTTTTCTTTTAGCCCATCGTTGAACAGCGCGAAGCGTCTCTTATAACGCATCAAGACGAGTCCCTTTGATGGAGGATGAGGCACTACACGCAACTGCGACGAAGGTTCGCGAGGAAGTGCGAGTCCAGAGGGAGCCATACAACAAACGCGGCTCCGCTAACGCTCGCCCGTCGCCGTCCGTGAGGTGCGCGCTCTTGGTGATTGCAACCGGGGTGGATCTGTCCGGGTCAATCTTGTCCGGGGCCGCAGCGTTGCTGCTGCAGCGATTGCTCGTCGCGGCACAGCCTCTTGGCGGGCTCGTCACGTTCCGCCTCGTTTCGCCCTGTTGTCCTCCGCGGTGGCCTTTCTTTCTTTTTCTCTGTCCTCTTGTGTCGGTATGCCTGGCAAGGATAGTGCGTAGCTGGGAGCGAGAGCGCTCCCGGATGAAAAAAAAAAGTCGCCCTAAACGAAATGAAAATGCTCCTTCGATAATTCTTATATTCTGTTTTACTACCTACGGCGGTGAAGAGTCCTCGTTTGTAGCCATTTGCGTTCAGGAAACGTCGGTTCACGTTAGGTATCGCGTAGGTACGCATGTTCGCCAGGGGAAGGAGGCCTACAAAACGCGGCTTCGGTTTCTGAAGTTTCTACGCTTCCCGATAGACTGTTAGGTAAAAGAAGGGGATGCTTGGAGATGTGATAGGCCATTTATCATTAGCGCCGGCTCAGTGGCTGAGGCACAGTGCAGTTGAACCCAGCGACAAGCCTTCAACATACAGCGGCTGCAAAACTCTACGCATTCCAGGGACGGCGTTTGAAGCGGTTGCTGCCGAAATAGCGGTGGCTACAATACCTTTCTCATTCCGGTACCAAATGCTTACATTCCCATCGTTTTTACTTGTAGACTAACTCAAGTTATTTCTATAGATCAATTCCAGCTGTTTAGACCCACGTTAAACGAGCCGTTCTGAAAATATCGAAGAACTGCTTGCGGCTGATTCATAAGCCACGCGCGAAAATTTCTCCGTGGTCTCCGAAAGGTTTACTGGTTCATAATGAAGTCATGAAGGACTGTGAGGCCTGGAGGAGGCATTTCTGGGGTCCGTGTGTTCCTCTGAAACCTCGTTTTCCTTCTGCAGCGCCCTTTCCCATCTCCATAACCCATTCTCTTTGTCTCATCCTCTTTTCTATTCCTGTTGTTCCCTTCGTTCAGCGAACGCTGTATACACGGCCGAAGAAGAAAGCGCGTGCGCTAAGTCTGATCTGGGCGTGGCTCTAGTTCTTACGCAAACTGCATTGATATGGACGCTTTTTGTGGAAATTTCAGGCACTGCCGCAAAGCCTGTCGTGGGGCGAATTACCTTCCAGCCTGTCAAGACTTTGATTTTTTTTTTCAAATCAAAGAAATCGAATAACCTGCCATCGCTTACGAAGCATGTAACTATTCGCGTTGTTCGCTTATACCATGCGCACCCCCATGCCCCGCGCTACAAATCTCGACTTCCGCGACTTCTCCTCCCGGTCCTCAGGGATTCCGCGACTGGCCTATGGCTGAGAACCACTGGATGGCTCACTATAAATTTGCGGCACCTTTGCTATCACGTTTTCAAAGGCTATCTTGATTGTCGTATTTAATTTGGGCCATTTTTGCCATCACGTCTATAAAGGCTATCCCGATTGTCTTTATTAAATGAGAAGCTCGTAGCTCCGGGGGTGTTAGGGATTACAGGAAGGGTATATATAGTTGGGTGGCACGTCTTCGCGCCTTCAGTCATGGATACTATCTTGGCGTGGTTCATCAGGCTTGCCTCATACCGCTTTTCAGCGCGTAACGGCTAATTTTTTTCTGGCCAAGATGCTTCGCAGCAAACTAAACCAGGATGGGCATTTAGGTAGGTAGCGGCTTGCCGTTTCTCGAGCAAGGCATGCACCTGCTGAAGTTTGTGCAGTGCCAGATTAAAGGGGATAGGTCTGGCACAACTTTTGCCCAGCAGTAGGTGCCGATGTAGAGGACGTGGCTCCATTGAACCATTTACGTATGATGTCCATTGAAACATTTACTCATGATAAGACTTATTAACAAAGATTTCTTCTTGCCTCTTTAGGCAGTTGCCATCAGGCAGGAACCCCTTAGAGCGTAGTCCCTTGAAGGCGTTTGGACTTTTAAAGACGATAGACTTTCTCGGGCTACTTAATTTTGACCTGTCTGTATGTCTGTCTGTCTGTCTGTGACTCGATTCAGCCACCTGGCCAAAGTTAAACTGAAGTCTGCGCAATAGTCTTATATACTCACAGCCAAATATAAACGTCTAAGTTTATATTTACAGGTTTATATGTTCATACTCGTCAACATTGTTGAACAAGAACAAGACATTACGCTAAACATAAGACAGACAATAAGACAGGAAATTCCTCTCAGCTTCGCCGAGCGGAATTTCCTGTTAACTATCCGCATGGGCAGAAAAAAGTTTAAACAGCTGCACTGTTAAACGGGAGCGAGACAAGAGTGTTTGAAAAACAAACGAATAAACACCCGAAGCGTAAGGACGTTAGGCCGGACCACCATACTTTTGGAAACTGTAGATGCGAACGTCATTTCAAAGCAAAAACTATGTAGATCACGCATTGCACCAGTACAAATCGATGGTCTCCTGCGCACTGACGGCTTTAAAGTCTCCGCTATAAATAACACCGACGCAGAGGTCGGCTCTAGCACTGGAGTGATAATGCCTGAACGCGCCTAAAAAGCACTAACAAGAAACAAATAAATAAAACAACAACAAAGAATTCCAAAGTGATTGATTCGGAAGCTCCGCCGCCAAGTAACGGCGGTGGCCTTTAGGCGCCAGCACAGCAAGGCAACGCTGCTCAACAGCAACATCAGAACCACGTAAGCAATCTAAAAGGGACAAATCGCCAGGAAAAAGGGCGGGCGTCGCGGGTTATTTTGTTGCATAACCAAGAAGGGGAAATTTGATCTTTGCGAGCGGAAAGTGTTACCAGCACCTGGGCTACGTGGCGTGGCGTAGGTAAGGGCCACGTATTAGGTTGTAGCCCTTAACAAGTTTATTCCCCTGCGCCAAAACGTCTTTCACATTTGTTTTACGCCAGCGAAAAATCTGCTACCGCCGCCAGACATGGAACCCGCTACCCGTCATGACCTCGCTGCTTCCGGGCCAGGGCCAGATTTATCATGCTATAAAGATGGTCCCAAAAGAACAGAGATTCTCGAGTGCCATTATGTCATTAAAACACATTCGAACCCAATCGGCCGGTCTTACTAAAGACAGCAAGAGAAACAACGCGGCGAAGATTGACGCCCCGACACACTTCTAGCAAAAGCAGAAGTTGGTTTAGCGCAGAAAGAACGCAAGCAACGGCAAAAGCCTCCATATTTCCGGCTTTTGTGGCTTGTACCCTATTTTCACCACACGCCGTGCTTTTAGTGCGCAGCTCTTTGGCGCCTGGTACCGTGGTTTGGCGGTGGTGGCGGCGGCGAAAATGTCCGCGCATCCTAGTCAGCGAACGAGGGAGCGAAGGCAGAAAGAAAACAGACGAGGAGCGTAAAGTGTGAGGGGAGGGCAGCACGCGCTGCTATTGCGTAATCTCTCTCACTGCCTACCCCTCACACTTTTGTCATGAGTCGCCACCGTGGAGCACCCTCCCCCTCACACTTTCGCCAGACGCTCCTCTTGCGTTCGCGGCTTATCTAAACCACGTGACCTTTGAGCGGGAAGTCCAAACCATCACCTCCTGTATTTTTACAATGCCAAACGCATCGCGCGCTTCCCAATAGAAGTGAGTGGTACGCCTGCAGTGCCTACATGTCGCGAGGTGGGGCCCCGGGCTGAAACGGGATCACGCAACCGTGACTGACTTCGAGAGCGGCTTGTGCCTGGTTGCCAAGGCAACCGAGGCAAAGAAATGGCGCTCGCGCCAGCGCTAGAAAGGTTAGAGCCGCGGCGGAGCATGTTTTGCCAACGTTGCCGCTGTCCACCACGCATCGCCCTAAGCTGAACTGGTCACATGATTGAAGCGCTCGGACGGCTACCGATTGGGGGAGAGTGGCCGGAGGAAGGCGAGGGCTTGGTTGGCCTGCCCGGGCTGCGTGATTCCAAACGCTTTGCTGCACAGAGCACCCAAGTGACATGTGTGATGTCACTGCGCGCGCTCTTATTTTGACGCCTGCTAAAACGAGCCCTCCGTTCGGGCGCTGTGGCCTTGATGTAGAGTACTGAGTACTGGCGCTGAAGGCTTGGGTTCGAGCCCCAGCAGGTCTATCTCTTAGTGTTTTTTTTTTTCGTTGCTACACTTTTTATTCTAAATATAATTTTTTTTTGTAAACTCAAATGTACAGGTTGTTTTCGTTAATAATAGTGATTTGGTATGTTTTAGGTCGAGTTAGGTTTGGGGCGCAGCCAATGACGACGTTTACTACCGTTCTACATGGCACAAAACTGACATGTCACGTTGGTGCTCTGTGCAGCGAAGCGTAAAATACAGGAGGCGATGTCCAAACACGATTTGCAACAACATAGGCAGTGGCGGCGAGCTGCGAGATAACGGCAGAGCAGCGCGCGCCGCCGTGCACGCGTTCGCTGATCACGCGACCACTTCCTGAGACGCGGCAGGTGTGCGCCGTGACCGAGATGACTGCAGTTCGCGCTGCGCACAAATTTCGCATTAGGGAGTATAGTAACGTCTCTGCTTTTTCAATACACTTGCACAGTTGTTACTGTTCGCAACCTGCAAAACGATCCCACCGTTCCAACTGTCGTTCAGTTTCAGCAATCGCCGAAATGCAGAAGAAAATAATCTCACGTAGAAAACATTTATGACGCTGGATGTCGAGGTTAAGGGGCGATTAGGTTACGTCTCGAACTGATTGATTGGTTGTAGGGTTGAACGCGTCGACGCAACGCAGGCGATGAGGCGCGCCGTAGCGGAGGGCTCCGGATTAATTTTGACCACCTGGGGATATTTAACGTGCACCGAAATCGCGCGCACATGGGAGTTTTTGCTTTTTGCCTCCTTCAGAAAAGCGGCCGCGGCAGCCGGGAATCGAACCCGCGTCCTCGTGTTCAGCAGCACAACGCCTTAGCCACTGGGCCACCGCGGCGGGTGCGTCTCGAACTACCCGAGGAGCCTATGCGGGGACTAAAAATCCTTTCTTTCAGTAATCAACAACGGGTTCATTATGCGTTCGATCCCCATGAATAACAGAGATTTTAAGGGACATATTGTCAGGAGCTGAAATGAGCGATGTCGAACCAGTCCGCGAAGCAGTTTCCAAATGTGATCATATACAGCATATAATTGACAGCTATAAACAAAATTAAAGTGTAATGGCTCCAGACTAATTTTAAGGCACCTCCGCGCCTTTTTTGTCAAGATATTCCTTCAGTTAATTGGAAGACCTTTTATACCACATAATTTTGGGTGTTAAAACCGCTCAGGATAAGGTAGTTTTTCTAGTAGGGTAACCAACTACGTATAAGCTGATTTCATGCAAGTAAATTGTTTGTAAAAAACGTGGACATATGAACGCCAAATTTCCTTTTTTAAAGACTTGTAAATTTGTTTGTGCTTAACCCAAGTGTTATAAAATTAGCCGTTGTCAAACCAGCGACGTCTAAGCTGCGCGAAAGCGCTTGGAAGTTGAAGAGTTGTCCAGTCTCCATTATCCGCGGTCATTGTGCAGTCCCTGTGTATGCCCGACTGGCCTGTACATTTTGCGGTAAAAAATTTTAAGCAGAATAATTTAAAAACCCAATAATATGCCAGCATTCAAACCTTACTTCAAATATTCTTACAAGGCAAGCTTCTTGAATGTAATACCTAATACTGAGAATGTTTTGGCACTCGATATAAGCAGCTTCACCAACAGGCGCGCCAAAATGGGGCGCCAGTCGAGTCGGCAGCGTGCATTCCGCATCGTCTACAATGGGAGCAGAGAAGCAAGTCGTTCTTCACCGTTATCGGCCGGGAAAGCAATCATTGTTGCCCCCCGACACGCACTAACGATTTTCGGCCAGCGCCCGCCGGCATGTAGGGAAGGGAACGGGACAGACAGGCAATCAGTTGCCGGCCTTGCCTAGCACCCTGGGGGGCGGGCGACGAACGCAGAGGATTTCTCTTCCTGTCCCGTAAAAAAGGCCGCCTGCAGACCCTACTTTACGGCGTGACGTCACAAAAATACTGCGGCGTTGGCATCTGTAAAGACTATGTTAAAAGTTAAAACCTAACTTAGCAAGAACGGCGTAATAGTTGTGCCTCTGTACGGCCTAATTCCAAATAGCCCAGATGTTGCGTGAACGCTTAAAACTACAATTTTAACTTTGAATCCCAACTGCTAGCACTTATTTTGCTCTCGTTACATTTTAGGTGGTAAACGGAAGAAATTCTGCAGCAGACTTTTAGCCAGCGGGGGCCTCTGTTTCGGTGCAGCTCGTCCGACTTCGAATTGACCAAGAAGCAATGCCGGAAAATTATTTGGAAGTTAGCCGTCTCCGTTAGAGAAGGACAGAACTATAACAGGCTCCACTGCGGCCGTGATCGAAGGGGAGAAAAGTCAGAAGAAAGAGCGTATTTTTCGTCCAGCGGCTTGAAATATCCAGAAACGGCGTTGAGATGGGGTCGTCGGGACTTCCATTTAACAAAAGCTGCGACTCGAATCAAGGCGTTATCAGTGTCGCCTCCCGTACTGTCTGTCCGCTTTCCAGAGCGAGCTGTCTCTTTCCCGCTCCTGCTAAGAGGTCGTTGGGACTGCTTTTGCGAGCCCCGAACATTGAGCCCCGAAATAAATAGTGCCTCCCCTTTATTTTGTTATTACCTCTTATATTACAGGTCAATATTTATTTCCGGGATAATTCTTCCGCCTCTTCCGTAAATTGTCTTCACTGACGCAGAAGAAAACAATGCGATGCTGCGACGCTAACTGGACTAAGGGGGAGCCGTGATTGAAGCTTAAACAGCAGCCGTACTTGCAGTAAGAAGGAGAACAAAAGCGAGAATGAAGAGGTTGAGCTAGAATACGCTTCTGAAGACGTAGCAAATAGAAAGTGCAGTACGAGCCACGCAGAGTGCTCGGGGATCCTTAATGGGGTGAGGACGACACTTCTGGAGTTGGTGTTGCCAGGAAGAAAATGGAGCGGGGCGCGTGGGCCCGAAAGGCCTGATAGGAAGAAGCAGAACATTTGTCTTTTAGGCCAGCACGCGTAATGGCAAAAAAAACAAAAAGCAAAAGAGGGAGTAGGATGAAAACACGGACCGCTGAGAGAAAAATAAACGAAGAAAGTTGAGGTCTTTTACTGCTGTCCCCGACCCGGCAAAGTCGGGTGATGGCTGGACCGGTAAAGAGACGTAGTCGTCAAGACATCATATACGACGAAACGTTTCGACCGGGAGAATCCTTGCGCAGACGATGCGAGAAATATCACAACGATCTTTGAATTTGGCGCCTTACATCATATACAACCCTTTAAAAGTGCGACTATTCTTATGTACATAGTAATTTCTCACTATGCTTTCCAGTTGTTTCAAGACAATGCTACGGCTATAACTAGAAGCACTTGACAACATAGTAGATACCTACCGGTGCCAATTCAATTCCTTTTTCACTTTATGGGCGCTTCGACGCCTATTTTCTCATCTGTAATAGGCGCGTCAATGCGTATAGAATGGTCTTTGTGACATTACCGCTTAGGAGAGAGGTCGTATAGTTAAGCCCTTGAATAGTGACCCCAAATTTACGCATCAAGCCTCTAATCGAAAAAGGTGGGGTTGGGGGGGAGGGGGGGGAAGAGAGGGGAGTGTGATGTACCAACAAATTCATTTGAATTTAAGAAATATTAGTAGGGACAACTATATAAAACAAACAAACGAACAAACAAATTCACTAATTTGTCAGTTCATTATTGATAGAAGATCCTGGCTTCAGGAAGCCTGGCATCTTTTTTCCTAACGATTTTTCCTTAACGAGGCCAAGATATGCATAGTTTCCTGACGTGTTATGGTAATGCCATTTACAAACACCATAATCATCACCAAATACTGATATTGGCAAAATTATCACCTGAATTTAAAACAAAAAAGACATTTCCGCAACATTGAGTTCGCGAACAGCATGTCAGAACATGTCTTTCATAGAGATATATCGTGAACAAAGGGCCTTCTTAATTAAGCACCGACAAGGTGACAGGAAGAAAGCGGGCAGTTGTGATAATATGAACGAGAAATTGGGAAATTTTAGGCGATAAAAGTCCAAACTCACTTTTTTAACGCCTGCTGTAATAACTCCGCGTTCCTCATTGTCAGGCTTTCAAGCTTGACTTCATCTCCGACGAGCTTGTTTCTGTTTTTATTTTTGCAGTCATCAAAAAAAAAAAAAAAAAAGAAGCTACTGCTTGAACTTTACACAGCAAAAGCGGAACGATAAAATGGATTGTGTTTTCGAGCGTGTCAGTTCGTCCCAAATAAAAATGAGCACTGGTACGACGATGATGTTAAAACAGCTCCAAAGAAGCGCGAATTTAGTACCCGTAAAACACTAACAAAAAAAGACATCTGCGTCTCCGCCGCGCTTTTCGATCATGTCAGAAAACACTGAAAGGGGTCCGTTTCGTAGGCGGCTTTTTATTGTTTTTGCATTTACGTTCCTTTATGGACATGGCTAACACCGTCGGTGAGAAGCGGGGTCAAAAATAATAGAATGGATGGATAAAAGCAGATGGAAAGGAAACCGGGGTGGAAGCGTGAATGAGTGAAGAATTAAATTAGGATAGGCTCGCCCCGTGGTCCAAGCCACTTGTTCATAACAATGGTGGATCCCCCCGAGACCGGCTCCGGGTTCATTGAAACTCCCGTCACTGTCAACTGAAGAAAGAGAGGGACCAAACGGCTAAATGTAAATATATAAAAAAAGCAGACTGCGGGAACAAATTAGGAGGAGTGCGCTCAGGCGCGAAATGAGAAGCGAGTAGGGCTGGATGGAGTGCTTTTTTTTTTACCTAATATAAACGCCAAAAAAATACAATGCAGGCTGTCGAAGCTCGTTCAACTGTAGCTTACTTCTAGCCGTTTTAGGACATTAAGCCCTTGCTTCATTAAAAAAAAAGGTGGCTGTAAAAGCGGAATGACGTTTAGATGCACCGAAAACATGCTATGCCCTGAATGCTGTAGAGTGAGTAAAAATGGGAGCAAAACGAGGCATTCATGATTCAGAGAGGAAGCAGATACGACCAGACAATTAAGGCGGCTCACGTATACGTACTTTCAAACCGCTGCGTTGCATCTCGCAGACCTCAATAGGACATAGCTCTTTCATGCAACATTACAGCCTTCTTTGCAGACGCCAACTGACGCCGGTAAGATTTCAGTAGAACACACTGCTGGGCAAGTTGGTGCATATTTGACAAAACTTAGAGGGCGATTGAACAAGGACGACAGGAAGACGACAAACACAAACGCTCGTGTTTGTCGTCTTTCTGTCGTCCTTGTTTAATCGAGCTCTAAGTTTTGCCGGTAAGATTGTTTGCACGGCCGTAAGCCCCAGGCACTTCTTTGGCCCGTTGCTAAAAGTTGTAGGCACAGCTTCTTTCGGAGTGCCTTGTAGCAAATGCGTTGTGCACGCACAATGCAAAAGAAAAAGAAAAGAAAAACAGTGCAAGGTCAGTGACACGGAAAATACTGGTAAAACGTTCGTGCAACTTAAGTTCAAGTTGAATGACCTTGAACATATTTATACCCTTCTAGACGTGATTCTGACCACAAGCTTCAGAAGATGAGATGGGAATTTTCGGCTCCTAGGTTGACGCATTGAGATGGCACGTCGTTCTGGCAATAGTAGTTTTGTTTAGCTTTTTGGCCCACCCCGTTGGCGAACACTTGCAGTTTACAGCTGCATTATGCTAATGGGGTCGGGTGCGCAAGAAATTGGCGTCGCTAACCATCGTTTCTACTACCATCGTCAACCTCACTGTCATCACCATACCGTTTTTTTTTTTTTGCGAAAGATTGCCCTACGGCATAAGAAAATATTTTCATATGGACAACTTTGCACCCGTTACGCGCAAAAATTCAAGAAGAGACCGGTGCTGGGGCCCCCATATCCAGCGCTTTAGATCTGGGGTCTGCCAGGATGGAGCCCTGTGCCTCGGAGGTGTTGCGTTCGGGCGTCTCTAAGGCCTGGGCAAGTCCACAGCAAATGTTCAACATAAGCGTCTGACGCAGGAAGCACACACAGGGGGCAGGTGTCTGCAAACGGCGCGTGATAGCGGGCAGGCCAAGCGTGTGTAACTGCTGGGGATAACGCCACCCCAACCCGAAGCCTCCGCAGCGTGATCTCCTCCCAACGAGCGAGCCCACTGGGGAGGTCAGTTCCACACGGTGGAAGTAAAGCACGCGTGGCGCGACAGAGGGTTTCCTTTTCCACCAGCAGTTCTTCTATCGTAGATACAGAAAGAAGTGTTAGAGGCCGTGGGAGGTTCCTGTGACAGGCGCGATCCGCCGCTGTGTGGGCAGGAAGCATGTCCCGGCAAATCCACGAAACTCGGACAGGGCATGGATAAGTGTCCATAATCTGGTGAATGCGTGCGGCCAGGCTTGTACAACGCGCAACGCGACGCAAATCCCGAATCGCTGCCGTTGAGTCCGTGTAAAGTTCCAGCTTGTCCCCAGTAGTCAAAGTCGATGCAAGCGCCTCCAGGCCATCCAGAATGGCCGCAAGTTCTGTTAGCAGGCTTGGGAGTGCACGGAGTGACTCGTACGCGCAGCTTTCATTTAGGGCAGGGTAGGAGGGACACGTCAAGGCCATGGTGACGAAGCAGTCCACAAAAGCCTGGTCAACCAGAGGTTGCGTCTCAGGCGCCCAGTCATGGACATGAATGACGGCATTTGGAGGTGGTTTTTGTTCTTGAGTTGATTACTCCACAAAACTCTTCTGGTCAAAATGTCCCATAGGCTCAACTGGCAGTGCAGTTAAGGTCGAAAACGTGTGCCCTATCATAGCCACTAGCAGAAGTTCTTTAGCACGTATGAAATTCAGCGGCCGCGTGATTGTTCGGTCACCAAGACTACGCAGATTGGAATCCCATTAGAATTCATTTTCTTTATCTCGTAAGAGTATGTCTTATACTCGGGGCTCCACGTAAAAATCTTCCCGTCCGTATGTCCTTACGTGACAATGAATCTTACGTGCCTCTAACGCGTCGGGATTCCCTCACAGCTGAGCGTGCCGTGTTTTCGTAACGCTCGATCACGTGGCCACTAGAATAATTCCAGCTGTAAAACACATTGTGTGTTAGTGCACTGAAGGCAAGAACAGATGATTGCTGCACATATATACACGCACACCCACAGCCCACGCAACATAGGATTCGCCATTGTAACGCGCATTGAATATGTTGTTTAAAACCGTCGCCAACAGTGTTTTTGTGAACATTTGAACGGGACCGAAAGGGCAACACGACAAAAAAAAAAAAAGAAAAAAAACTGGTGCAGCTTGCACTAATGATGCTAGACTGGCGAAACAGCGGAGTTGGCGGCCCCTCACCCTTCTTCGGAGACGCGGCTGTTGCACCTCACATGGATTTCCGAACTTACCGCTGAAAGTTCCTCATGACTGGCAGGCCCGGATCGTTTTGTCCGCAACGTTTCACATCTCTCCCAAAGTGGCCCCAAGAATCCCTACCCACCCCTCCCCACCCCCCAGGCCTGGGAGCAGGCCATGCGGAGCTCCGAGGTTTCGGACCAGGTGCTAGTCACCTCCCGAGGCCTCCAGGTCGCTGCGGCCCTGTGGGCAGCCGCCACCGCCCCATAAGGGGGAGCTCTTTCAATAAATGTTATTTCTCTCTCTCTCTCTCCCAAAGTGGACCGCGACGCGCTAGAACCCGCGGCAACCGGCTTCGCGAAATCGGCGTCTTCAGCGCGAACTCTGCGTCTGTGCTTCACACTTCAGGCGCGAATGCACGGAACTGGCGAGGGGAACAGCACGCGAGAGATCACGCCACGAACGCTGGGCAGAGCGTTCTCGAAGGTCGAGCTGGCCGACGCCGGGCGCTCCTCACGAGGCGCACGCCCACGTGCGCTCGCTATTTTTTCTTGGTATTTTTTTCTGGTAACGCTCAACGTCGAAACTAAAAGCATAAACTGCCCTGCTGTTAAAACGGACAGCGTATCCGCCAACGTTTGCACGGCACCAGATGACGCGGAGCCCGCCATCCTGTTTAGGAGGGCACCCCTCGGCGTCTTGGAGGGATCGCTCCCCGCATGCCCTGATTGTCCCGAACCCTGCGCAGATTTAGAACATTGTATTTTCTCCTGCCTCATTTCAATTCTGTCCCCACATTTTCCTCACTTTCCTTCTCCAACATGGCGGGCTTGGCTAGCTTCGGAGCGGTGAATCTTGTCCGGGACAATTGTTGCGTTTTAATCAAGTTTTTCCCCTTCTCTCTGTTTGGAGACCGGCGTGGCGTGGGCTCGAATCCCAATTTCAGCAGAACATTTTGCTCTCAACTATACTGCTGCACGCGCAGACGCGCTCTCGCACGCTGAAAATATTCAATATCTAACAGGCAACGCGTTGATGATACTGCCAGCGCTCACTTTAGCACCGCGGGCCCAGCTGGGTCTCTGGCGTCTCTTTGTAGCGGGACATGTTCGATCGGTGTTCGACCTGCTGGTTCCATTTTGCCCTCCGGGAAGCCGACACAAAGACAACGCGAACCGCGGCCGGCCCCGGTGGGTCGCTAATGAGCTCAGAGGCGTTCGGGTCCGCCAGTGGCATCCGGCTGCACTTTTGTGCGCCAAAGGAACACTGCGATGGGCGGTCGTACACACGGCACAAACTCTCGGCCCCTGGTTTCTGCTTGTAGAAGCACCGTCGAAACACAAAGCGGCAGTCGAGTCCCGCCCCCGAAGCTTGAAGCCACAGCAGTTTTGTTTTAACCGCGGAGCTGTTGTATACAAGGCATAAGTTCGGTGCTGCAGGAAAAAAATACTTAGAAAATGCGGAGCACTCGTGAGCGTGTGCGTCGCGTCGACCGCCGAGCGTTCCTGGCACGCGCAGTGGCTCTAGCAAAAAAAGAAAAAGAAAAAGCAGGGTACCTTGCATTCACCCGCAAGACTTGAATGACGAAGCTGTTGTTGTAGGTGAGCATTGCCTGACGCATACTTATGTTCCAGCATCATTGTTTCTCTTTTGCCTGCAGCTAGCAATTGTCGTCGTAAATGCATCGAAGAAGTTGTTGTCTTCTTCGTGGAGAGTGGTGGATGCCAAGTCATCCTCGGCATTGTTGACTTGTTGACTTCCAGCAGCTCAACTGGCGAAGCTTGCACTAAGTCGCGCAAGGCTTGAACCATAGCGAAGCTGCAGGATTGCTTAATACGTGAACACTGAAGGACACATAACCACGTATCTGTAAAAGTTTGAAGTTGTTTGTTACATGCTCCGTCATTTCCTTCTGCTGTGCTAGTAGTAGCCATCGTCATATGCATCGATATCGTCATGTTCCTCATGACGAGCATTACATGCGCGGTAGCGCTTGACGACAGCGCTGGAGATTTTTCTATATAATACCATTGCGCGTGACGGAGAAAAGCTCGGCGGTTGCCCGCGATCACGTGCTCACGCAGCGCTCCGCAATTTTCTTGGTATTTTTTTCCTGCAACACTGAACTTGCGGCTTGTACAGCGGTTCCGCATGTTTAAAAAAAAGCTGGCAAAACCCACGAGGGAGCGAGAAAATGCCGAGCGCTCAGATGCCTGGCGATGACCACCGCGTCTCCGGATCGCCCATTAGGCTTCGAAAAAAAAAAAAACCTACAGCGCTGTCGTCAAGAGCTACCGCAATATAATGACTGGCATGACCTAAACATGCCAGATGAACTCATTCCTCAGCGTCTTTCCACACGCCTGCTGAAACTTGGACTGGTTCTAGAGGCAGCAGCTCTCGCCGCGTGCATGGGCCAGCCGCCGAATACGATGCCAGCCTTTTCCGCCGCAAGGCCGCCCAGGCTGTACCATCAGGTGACGGACAACAAGGCTCTGACAAGGCTACACGTCCGTACATCGGGCCTTCACCAGCCTCCAGATGCCGTCTTTCATGTCCCTGACTGGCCGCCTGAGACGCAACCACTGGTTTTCCAGATATTTGTGGACGCCGGCGCATACAACTGCTTCGTCACCACAGCCTTGACGTGTCCCTCTTACCTTGCCCTAAACCAAAGCTGCGCGTACGAGTCACTCCGTGCACTCCCAAGCCTGCTATCAGAACTTACTGCCATTCGGGATGGTCTGCAGTCGCTTGCATCAACATTGACTAGTGCGGTCAAGCTGGAACTTTATATTGTCGAAAACGGCAGTGATTCGGGATTTTCGTCCGCGTTGCGCGTTGTACAAGCCCGGCCGCATGCATTCCCGAGATTATGGGCACTTATTCAGGCCCTGTCCACGTTTTGTGATTAGCCGGGACATGCTTCCTGCACACACAGCAGCAGATATCACGCCGCCACGGAGACCTCCCACGGCCACTATACACTTCTTCCAGTACCTACCATAGAACTGCTGGTGGAAAAGGAAACCCCCCGTCGCGCCACGCGTGCTTTACTTCCACCGCGTGGAGCTGACCTCCCCAGTGGGATCGCTCGTTGGGAGGAGATCGCGCTGCGGAGGCTTCGGGTTGGGGTGGCTTTATCCCCAGCAGTTACCCACGCTTGGCCCGCCCGTTATCATGCGCCGTTTGCGTACACTTGCCCCTTCTGTGTGCTTCCTGCGTCAGACGCTGAGTAGAACACTTGCTGTGGACTTGCCCAGGTCTTAGAGACACCCGAACGCAACACCTCCGAGGCGCAGGGCTCCATCCTGGGAGACCCCCAGATCTCAAGCGCTGGAAAAGGTAGCCCCAGCACCGGTCTCTTCTTGATTTTTTGTAACGTAAGCTACACTGGCCGAGGTTGAGCAGTTTCGCGTAGGGCCGTGAAGGGCCGTTCTGCGCAAGCGCGAGGAGCATTGAATTGGTTTAGATAGGATCGGATTGGATTGGCTTGGCTTGGATTGGATTTGGATTAAATTGAATTGTGTTGGATTGAAATCCAATTGAATTGGAGTACGGGTGTGTAGAGAATTGAGTCTACACATTCGCCGGTCTGCGCATTCCAGAGGAGTGATGTCATAGCCGCGGCAGACGCACTGGCGCCGGCGCGTGCTTAGCTGTGCGCCACCGTTGCGCAGTAGCCAAGTCTGGCGCTTCGCCGGAGCCGCTTGATAGCCGTTTGGCGTGGCTCTTGGAGAGCCGTACTGCGGGAGGAGCCATGCGCGAGGAGCAGTGACTGGACTGGACTTGACTGTACTTGACCGGACTGGAGTGGACTGGATTGGATTGGTTTAGAAATCGTTTTAGCAATAGTAAGCATGATAATCAGCTAATCCTAGACAACCAGAAAACCTAAGAATAACCAGCTGAATCTTAGCTCACGCTAGCATAGCCGAGCTAAGCCGGCAAATGTTTTGCGCGTTACGGGTGCAGTATTGTACATATGAAAACTTTTTCTTTTGCCGTAGGGCAATCTCTCACAAAAAAATAACGCGATGATATCGATACATATGACGATGACTACTACTAGCACAGTGTAAAGAAACGACGGAATATGTATATAAACAACTTCAAACTCTTACAAATGCGTGGTGATATGTCCTTGTGGAGCATGTCTACCTTCATTGTTGGGCCGCAGTGTTCCTTTGGTATGTCCTCCAAAGGACACTTCGGAAAGGCTTTCCACTCAGCCCACGCGGCATGCGTTTTTTGCGCAATAATAGAGACGATGGTGTGCCAATTGACAGTGTCATATTGTTGGGCCTGCACAGTATTGGGCGTTCGGCATGGCTTGGCTTCACTGTGGCGTAGACGCGCGACCAACGCGACAGCCTTTTCTGGTAAGTGTCGCACAGTTCGTTGAAGTTCAGAGCGCGAATAACTCTCCACCTGAGTGGTTGTCAGAAATTGAACCCCTAACGGTGCTTAAGGAATTTTAAAAGACAACACCGGCCCTGTGGGGCATCACGGCATTTTGTTAATTTTTCTTTGTCATTGTACCTGGAGTCTTGTATTACTGCCGAAGATCGGCAATAAATAAAAAATTACACCATTTCCCGAAGGGAACTATGTGGTGATGCAAAGCATGGGGGTTCCGTGTAGGTTGCACACCCGGAGCAGAACCGGCGCAGGCGGGTGTCGGAGCAGACTGAACGCCGCGCAGCGCGCATGCGCAGTGGGGGTGTGGACGGCGCAACAACAAGGGAGGTACATAACCCCGACCATGAGATGGCTCCTGGAGCGACAGTGTCGCCGGTGTCTTCCTGGGCCGGCACGAGACGAGCACGCTTCCCCTTTAAGGGCTCCTGGAGCGACAGTGTTGCGGGTGTCTTCCTGAGCCGGCATGAGACGAGCCGAGCGGCGAGGAGGAGAGCAGCGTTATCACAGCTGGCGTGGAGAGGGGGACGGGGAGGAGAGGCGCGGACGCCGGACGCCGAGGGATAATAGCTCAATCGGATAGACGCCGGTGTCTTAACGCGGGGGACCCAGGTTCGATTGCGACCACGGGACACGTTTTTTTTTCTTTTCCAATTGGCTGCACATGTTATTGTTTCCCGGCGCTGCTGACCCTGTACCGCTCGGGCCTTTGCGGTGGCCCAGTGGTTAGGTTGCTGGTTTCACGGCGTAGAGGCCCCGGGTTCGGTTTCGGGCACCCTAACCACATTTTCTTCTTGAGGCTTAGAGGTTTTTTGGCGCGATGGACGGATCTGTGTCGGCCTAAATAGCTGTGCCGTTAACAAAGTATAGCCTGCTGCGAGCGACCTTTTAGTCGCCGTCGTGATAAAAAAAAGTGTGCTGCGCGTTCACAAGCTATAAAATAATGTGAAAGGCCATTGTAGATTTTCTTTAGTAATGCTACTGCGCGATGCGTAAAACATTTCTCGGGATGTTGGTGTCGAAGCAGATGAACAGAATAATCTTCGCTTGGGATGCAGTTATGCTGTAAATAAAAATCCTTTGCTTGCTACGCGAGAGGGGAGAGCGTGACTTAGAAACCTGGAATACACAAGAATCAAGGATTCATTTTTCTTTGGAAGGCATTGGGAGGATACAAGATTGGTCAGGACGGTTATTCATAAGCACGTAAGCAATCACTCCCCTCGTCGTCGCCCGTTGTCGTTGTCATTATGATGATGATGATCATCATCATCATCATGATCATTCACAACAACAACAAAAACATAATTATCACAATGTTTGTGCTCCTGCAGGACAAAAGCACTTCCCAAAGATTTTCAGCCACTTTTATCGTGAGTTTGCCGAGTTCATTCTTCGCCTCCGAACACGCCAAGGACTATAGTCCTTGGCGTGTTGCCGCTAATCCGTTTGTGCTCCATTGGTAGCCATTCTGTTAAACAAATGGTACACATATTTGGCCGTATTCTGAGTCTGCCATCCACTCTATGTGTTTCCTCGACTGGGCTAAGTGGAGGATACCTCAATGCTTCTACATGCGAAAATCGCTTTCAAGAAGCTCCTCGACTGGAGGAGGGATTCAAAACACCGGGGATCATCCCTTCCGTGGTTGTTGAAGAACGCTAAAGGCAACACTTGGAGATAAGCAGAGAACAGCGTGGATTATGGAACAAACTCGGATGGAAGACATTCTGGTTCAAACCAAGCGCGCAGGACTCGTCAAAAGGACAGTGACGCGTTATTCGCAGAAGCGGAACCACGATCACTCCACTTACGGTGGCCAGTGACTGCTCTTTCAGGACGGAGGTGCAGGCTTTTGCACGTCGTGTGGGGCCACGGTGTTTCATAAAGTGCATAACTGCTTTCGGCGGCTGAATGAACTGCAACCGGATTATTATTCCGCTCCTGTCTATGCACGGGCACATCAACGTACGAAAAGTCTGCGAACGCTGTTTTGAGCGAGAGCGAGAGAGAGAGAGAGCGAGAGAGAGAGAGAGAGAGAGATATAGATAGATTATAGATAGCCCACAGGTGTCGTTAACTAGAAATCGTCAAAGGAAAAGATGGTGGTCACAAATATGAATTCAGGGCTACATGAGCCCAGAAACTCCAAAAGCTTGCGATGCCATTTAACTCGAGCCGGAGATTTCTCGTGCCGGTAGCCCCAACAGAAGTACAGAAGCCATCTGCGCACGCTGTGTCCTAACGTTGATAGCAGGGCGCACGTCACTCTTGTGTAGTCGCTTCCTACGCAGGGGTACTCGGTTCAGTAATTGCCCCGCTTCCCCAAAGCTTCTCTCGTCGTTCTAGATTGCGCAGTTACGAACGTTTAATTAAATCGGAGCTGGGGCGGGTTGCACGCCTCTGGTTTCCCGGCGAAACGCATCTGGTCCTAATGCGGGCTCATCACCCTCGGGATGCCCCTTCCGCCGCGCGACCGGGAAGACTTGCTTGCGCAGCTCTAATCCAAAAGTCTGAGGGGTCCGAAGGCATTTGTGTTGAATTATTGAGTGCTTGGGGCCGAAACCCGAGGGTACGGTGCGGGCATCCGGGCGTGAACCACCGGGAAGAAGAAGAAACAGCGGAGGCATCGCCTTCCGAGCATGCATAATTTATGGATCTCCCTCTCTCTGTCTTTGCTCTGCCCAGTGCAGTCACGGAGCTCTCTTCGTCGTGCACTCATCGCATTCCACAAACGCGCATCGCTTTAGGATCGGCAGTGCTTTTATGCTTGTACGACAACCTGGAGGCGCGATTCTGAATTTTTGCTCCATAACGGCGAGCGAGTCGTCGAACTAGTGGCAGTACAGCGTGATTTTTTTTTTTCGTGCTGCCAGCTTTGACACTTGTCCGGTTGCACGTAAAATGTAATCGTCGGTGGCGGGGTATGTTTGTGGCTGCAAGCGTGAGGGGGGTTGAGGCTTGTAGAGTTGAAAAGCAGCAGCAGGACCGGCTCTTTAAGCGAAATCACCGATTTTGACTTCGCAGTTGTGTATCCTATGCAGCTTGTAACGAGTAGTTGGTTACGTGCACGTCTTCAGCACGCGTACGGCTTTGTGTGTGATAGACACCTTGTTTATGAGGGTGGGTGCTGTTGTGCCAGAGCGCCCAGCCCAAATTCGCTCGACGCACGACGGCGGGGCCGATTCGCGCCTCTGTCAAACCCCCCGCGGCAGACGTGCCCCAACTTGCCGGCGCCGCAGAGTCGCCTCTCCTTTTATCTTCTCAACGGCTGGGACTAATCATGCCTCGGACAAATGGCCCGCGCCAGACACGTCGCTACATGCCTGGAGGCGGCGGCTCTGACTGACGCAATCGTTGCGCCTCCACTTGTCGGATTCAACTTCGGCCAGCGAGAGTCCTGATTGGAGCGATTCAAACCGCTCGCGTCTGCAACGGACCGGCGGGGGTGTAAAACCAGCTCGGAAGCAGCAGCGAGCGCGGCACTTTTCGGAGGCACCGAGTGGAGAGGTGCTGTCGCCTTTGTGCGAGCCATGTAACGTTTGCTTACCCTTGTACATACTGTATATAAATGTTGCTTAAACTTTTCGTCGGCTCAAGAATTTCATCGCTCTGCTCTGCGCAACGTCGATAGCGGACGGAGCAAGGCAACGTCGCTGCACCGGTGACTGCGCTCGGATGGCCAGTCCCAACAGTAATGGCTGCGGTGATATTATCCAGTCCCAACAGTGTGAAAGCGTTGGGATGGCTGATCCGTAACAGTGCCTGTCCTTGATTGGTGACTGCCATATAGCAGGTACTTTCTTGGTGCAAATGAAGGAGTTTGGTCTTTGCATGAGAACAACGAAAGAACGTCACGTTGCGCGTGGAGGAAACGTTGTTTGTGCGTAAGCACACACTGGTGTACACAAATAAGGGTGGGAGGTGGGTGTACGATCGAGAGACAACAATGGGCCTCCTCGATTTACCAGTCCTGGACGGTCCGCGGGCAGTCCGAGGATTGCGTTCGAACTGAAGGTCTCATAGGAACATATAGGAAAATTTTCCGCAGTGACGCGTCTCCGGCAGTCCGCGGACGATCCGGAAGTGATAATCGAGGAGGTCCAAAAACTATCTCTGTCGACAAATAATGACTAGCGATAGTTGCGTTTGTGACTATAAGCTACGCACCCGCCACATGTGGCTTCTGTAAGTCCTCACTACGGGGATCGGCCAGTTTGCAATTGGAGTGGGGAAACGATGAACGAAACAACGGGAAAGTTGTGGGGAGTGCGACGTCATCTCGAAGACTTTGTAATTTTAGTTTGGATATAAATTCCTGGCTTTGGCTTGTTACATTCTCTCACGTTGTTGTTTTATACGTTTGTCTTTTTTATAGCTTTCTGTTTCCTTAGATGGGGGAAGCGGTGGGGCGCCCCCGCTCCCGAAAAGAAATCCTGTTTCCGTCACTGTACGTACATACATGCATCACGGCCAATCATCGCTGGGAGCAATATTTGTGGTGCTGCTGATACTGACAAGGACAAGATGCCACAGTGTACGCAGATAATAATAATAATTGGTTTATTGATCCATAGTGATAATAAAGTTATTGTCAGGTCAGCCCAAGCCAGGAGGCTTGTCGGGCTGTACCCGGCAGTCAGAGGCAGAAACATAAGGCATTTACATCAGTGCACGGCAATCACTGCCGGTAACTAAAAAAAAAAAAAAAAACACCTGACACAACACGCCGGACAGTTGCCAAAAGAAGGCAAGTGTAACGCTAAAAAGGGATTTCTATCATTGGGAATATTGATATTATAGGCGACACTACGAAGTATGTTTTTCAAAATGGAGTTGGCCTTTAAACGCCACGTAGTTGAGCAATGATAGTAAACAGTAATGGCATATCGTGAAGAACTGATAAACAAATGCATGAAGAATGATTTTGCGAGTCCGGAATGTCCTAAGATGTCGGAAGTTATAAAAATGCACGGTAAACCCCTGAGCTTACTACAGATATTAATCAAATGCGTATTCCATGTCATATCATACTCAAAAGAGATCCCTGAATATTTTACACTGTCGGAATACAAGATCGGGGCACAAAGGCAGGAAACACAAGAAGAATGGTGTAAAAAAAGGAATAGATTGAGTGAAATTTTCTTGTGCGGATTTCGAAAACACACGAGTTTAGTTTTTTGTGGCTTTAGCGTGATGGAATTAACATCAAACCAGTTCATGACAGAATGCACATATTCTTGAAGTACATTAATTGATTCACAGTAAGCGGGGCGTGTCTACAAAAGGACAGTATCATTAGCGTATTGAAAAATACGGCAATATGTCACCACCAAAGGCAGATCGTCTGTGTAAAGATTAAACAAAAGGGGCGATAAAACAGAACCTTGAGGCAAGTCAGATTCTAACAATAATTTAGAACTAGAGTAATCCCCCACACGAACACTCTGCGTTCTGTTGTCCAAGTAGTCCCTTAACAGTGCATTAAAAGGACCCCGGAACCCCAGAAGATTTATTTTTCTAGCAAGAGATTATGGTGTACGGAATTGAATGTTTTGCTTATGTGAAGAAAAGGCCACATGAAATCTCGTTATTTTCAAAGGCAGAATACAGCAAATCAGAAAAGTCTTCTATTAGTGCAGTTGTGCATTTTCCCGGAGTGAAGCCATATTGTTCTCGCGATCGGACATCAAACTTTTCTAAAAAACTGGTCATGGTTACGAGAATATGTTTTTTAAGAATCTCGACAACGGTAAAAACAAACGGGCTTTAGACATTATCTTGAAATACATGATGCCTTGTGGCTACTCAGACGTGTTATCAACCGTAAAGGAGCCGGGGCCCTCCCCGATTACGTACTTGCGGTTGATATGCGAAAGGCCTTCGATAACGTTAAGCATCACGCGGTAATAGACGAGTTGGCCCAGGCTTACCCCAGCCAGCGTGCTCAAATTTGGATTCGGAGCTTCCTAAGCCAATGACCAGTACAGCTCGCAGCATCGGCTCCGCGATGGACCCTCAGGACCTATTTCTTGGATAGGGGCGTGCCCCAGGTGTCTATCCTCGGACCGATGCTGTTCAATTTGGCCATGGCGAGAGTAGCGCGATCGCTAGAGAAGGACACGGCGGCAAGGTTTGCAATCTATGCCAACGATATAACTATTTGGACCGAAGCGCAGGACTTTGACTGCGTCGAATCCATGATGCCGGAACTCCAAGCAGCTGTCCACAGCCTTACGAACACTTTGCCCTTTCTAGGGCTCACCTCAGCGCCAGACAAAACAGAATTTCTTGCTGTCCATGGGAGCAAGAGGTTACCTCCACAGTTCCATCAGGTGGTAGACATATCGGACATTCCTACTCCATCTGAAACCGGTAGGATCAGTCTTCTGGGATTGCCGCTAGCCAGCAGCAACAGCGCCAAACAATGGATAAATCAACTGAAGTCAAGCTGGGAAACCGATGCTACACTTAATGTCGCGTATGTCGAATAAGTATGGGGGTGCATCCCAAATGGAAACACATACGCTGGCAAGGGCAGTGTCAGTGGGCCGAATATGTTTGGGGCTCCGGTGTACGACCTCACCGCCACCCAAATGAAACATCTCGACATTCTATATCGAGCGGTTCGCCGCCCAATAACTGGCCTGCCTCGACACACCCGTATAGTGGCGCTTGACGATTCTGTGGCTCTGCCACCGCTTCCCGCACTAATAGAAGCAACCATCGCCCAGAACGCTGCGAGACGCGAACTCACAAGCCAAGGCCTGGCTCTTGTGGACTGGGACAACAGAACACAACTCGAACTTGCCACGTTCCCCGCTGCATCCCCACCGCACTGGGAACGCACGACTCAGGTCGTAATGCATCAGAAAACCAACATACCCAGAAGGCACCCCCAAGCCCGACAACAGGCTCAACGACGACTCCAGATGAACAAATGCTCTGGGGAAATTGAAATCTACATCGACGCTGATATCCGCGACGGACGCATTGGTGTAGCATGGAGATCTCCAGAGGCACCACACCTGGATGGCGCGGCAGTGCTCGAGATGAACACCTGTTCACCCCTTGAAGCGGAGCTACGAGGCGTGCTGGCCGTACTGGACCATTTAACGTACTCTGCGAATACACCTCAAATTGCGCGAATATTGTCCGATTCCCATGATATCATGCAAGAACTCCGGAAACCATATTCAGACCACCCTATAGCCAACGTCATTACACTCTCCCTTCAACATCTTTCGCGAAATGGTGTAACTATACGCGTGGCGTGGACGCCAGGTCACACGATTTCCTGTCGGGGAACGAAGCAGCCCACGATGCTGCCAGGGAGAGCGCTTCATTACCTCCCTCCCCTTCTGCCGTCGTGCCTTGCATGAACCCACGCCTGGAGCTGGATGCTAGGCGTGTTCAACGCAAGATTACCCTATTACGTTAAACTCGTAAAGGATATCTGCCACAGAGCCTTCAAATACCCAGGGTTGCCGAGATATTCATTAATAAAAGCATCGCCAACAGTGCCCACACGCCCTGTGTTATGAGGAAATGGTACCATCGGAATATGCAGCCACGCCCGTATTGCCCTTATGCCAAAAAAACGTATCGTCTGACCTTCATCACCTCACGTGGGTGTGCAGCCATTTCGCGCTCCAAAGACAGGACTTGTTCCGTCACGTCCCTCCAGACACGGACACTATATACCCTCCAAATCACAACATCGATTTTCTGCAAGCACTAGGCAATTATGGTATACAGAATGGTCTTGCGAGATTAGTGTACCCTGGGGGTGACTACCCATCCTGAGAAGAGCCTTTTTAATATCATGGACGCAAAATGCGTGCTCAAAGAAGGGACATTCAATTGCGCGACGAAGGCCTTTGCCACCCCCCATCCCTTCACTTCCCATTCCCCCATGAACGGCCTCCTGGCCTCCCCTTTCCTCCAATAAAGGTTTGAATCGATAAATCAGACAGAATGAAAATGGGCCTGTAATTTTCAATTTTTTTGAATGAACCTTCTTTTTGTAAAGACAATACGAGAGCAGTTTTTAGTTCCTTGGGAATATAAGGGTGTTCTGTGAAACTATTTATAATTTGCCGAAGTACCAAAAATTACGCTGCAGTTCGTGAACACGCACTTTATCGATACCAGGTGCTTTATTTGGGCTAAGGCTAAATAAAATGTCACGAAGGTTTGCTACCGTCATCGGGGGAAGGTAAGCTGAAGAAACGTTGCTCCTAATATTTCGGAGAGCTTCAGTCCTGTCCAAATGGCCCCCAAGAGGCACCTGAGAGAAAAAAGTGTTGAAATTTTCCACCGTGGCCTGTACGCTGCTGAAATTTTTAGTGATCATTGCCGCTGCAGACCTTCGAGTATCCCGACCATGTAATGTTTTGTATTCATTCTTTAGAGAATTTAAGATGGCCCCAATAATATTAGAGGCAGGCATACAACATATTTTATGATGAAAAATAAGGAGTTGCGGAAAAGCACGAAGAGGTTCGCAAAGTGAATGTGACCTGCACATGTAAGGATTGCGTCTGATTATGTACACGTGTTAGGAACAACGGCATGAGAATTCGCTCATGTAGTACTACGTCGCTATCTCTAAATGAGCATGACTTCCATGAGTCGACATAACAAACCTCTGTCATAATATGCGCTCGGTTGGAGCACTTAATGACGCCCATAGTTAATCAGCTGGAAAATCTGGCCGACAAAAGTGCATGAAAAGAAACGATCATATGGGCTCTCAATGCATTGTCAAGGTATGTAGAACAACTACCAGTTTTGTCAAGCTCAACATGAAAGCCAACTTTAAACAGCTCGTGTACAGTTTGGAAAGTGGTATCATAGATATGTACATGGGAGATTTAGAGTATGTACAGAGGCCTGCAACTTCAAGATACAAGGTTTTTCCGGACGGTTTCACATCTTCAAGTCGTTTGGCTCGACATTTTCAAATAGCTCGCCTTCGCAGGCACTCTTGGCATTTTAAAAACGTTTTTAGTTCCATCCAAAGCCATTCCAACATATAATAACCGGGTCTTTCGACGGCGTGCATCGTATTCAGTCAGTCGCTGAAAGGCAGTCTAGACGAGGCATCAAAGAAATGTGAAGTATACACTTGATAAAAAAAGCGTTTCACTCATACTTTGGGACCGAAGAGAGCACGCGATGCATAATTTATTTCTCAGAGACAGCATTTCTGAGACAAAATGTCTGCGTGCAGAAAAAAGTTGTTACAGCTCTGCAGAAACGGCAATCGAAAACACCGTAGTTAGCGCCAACGAAATGGGGCTGATGTTTCATGCATCCTTCATTCAAAATGAGTTCCCATGTTAAGTATTTCGCTACGAATTCTGTTCCAGGTGGTTCAGAAAAAAAGAAGAAAGCGGCCATTGTAGCTAGCCTAAGCATTTTTTACAATTATTTGCTTACTCCACAGACAAACCTCTGTACGGAAAATTTAATATCTGAGTGGGTGGGCTTCAAGAGTCAAGCGACCTGGCTGTTCGCGGTCATGATGTTCAATGCTGTCTGTGCGACGTACGATTGCTTTTTCGAAAACGCTTCTCCCTTTTATCTTGTCGGGAATACATGATATTTCTTCCACCAACACCAAGTCTTGTGTCAGAAGCAACGAGAGGATGAGCCAAATAAGAATCGTTCGTAGTAGCCGCCATTTTTAGCTTTCCAAATTCTTGACGCTGAAATTTCCAACGACTACTTAACTACCTCACTTTCTATTCCTTTCGCTTTCTGTTTCTTAAGCTCCTTGCCTGGACGGATGACAATTTCTAGAGAGCTAGACAGAGTGGGCTTCTGTTTTAACCCAACAGTAGGACGTTTCGTAGAATCATCCGCGCCTTTACCCGCGCTGCTATTTCTCTCTTCTTTCTTGCCGTCTATTTTTGGCACAGTAAACGCAAACTTTATTGAACACCGGAAGGCTAACCACGTGAACACTAGTGACTCTTTTTCGTGTGCGCAGTTTTTCTCGCTTCCTTTCGCCTAAAGTTTTCTTAGTTATACGCCGTAATTTTATTCTGTCTCTATAAAAACATAATAAATCAGCCTTTTTAATTAAAAGAACCCTGTTTCCTTTAATTATGCACGTATGTGTTACCTCAAATGGGCTCAATGTTTGTTTTCGTTCGACAACGTTGAAATTTATGAAACCTACCACCAGTGCCACTGGTTATAAATTTCTTTACATACAAGTGCTCGCGTTCACTGTTGTGACTGAAATGCTTTTTGCAATGGAACAGTCACCGTGAGCTGACAACAAGGCTGTCTGGGTTAGCCAAGGTACGCTTAGGTCAGTCGAAGCAGAAGATATAGTGAGGGACGCAAAAGTTCTAGGCGGAACGTCAATTCGCCCACCTGCACAGGCACGCCGAGTGACGCCCTCCGAGAACGCTGGCGCGCATATCCCGCATGGAAGTATGATGAGGGGGGAGCGGAACGCCGCTGCCTACTGAAGCGCTGCTTGCGAACCGCGTACAAAAATGATAGGCTTTGTAGGACATGGTTGAGTAACCGTACCGCAGAGTGCGCCTCAAAATGTCTTCCGGGAGGGGGCGAATCCTAGCGAGGAAGCGTCTTATCACCATTAAGTTATACCAGCGCCTTTCTTGCATTTGGAGTGATGGCCGACTTCATCGGGGACGTAACTGGGCGTGGCTGGAACTGCTACTAATGTATTTTTTTACGCGTAATAAAAATACTTCGGCCAAGACGTCGCGGGGTGGACAAATAAACAAATGGTAAAATCGTCTAAGGCTTACTTGTGGCATGCGTGAACTTTTAAAAGATTTCAATTCCTACACGGCATCAAACTCCGAACGTTTTACAGAGACACAATAATTGCTCGTCGTAAAGTTTATTTCAAAACAACAATGTCTATTAAACAACAACGTCTATCAAGCATGAGCTCTTTTTTGCGTTCAGCAAGAAAACAATAAAAGCTATGAGAGTTTGTGGAAGATTTATATCCGAGCACTGCCTAAGGAGTATTAGAAACGTGGCAAAGGAATAGCAGGCCAAGCTTTCCATATATCACGGAACAGGAGTGAGATGAGGGAGGACCCTCCGTCGCTAATCAGAAACCGTTGCGGCGATTTAGAACCATTAACGCTGTTCCCGGCGACGCAGGCGTGACTCTCGAATGCTGCTTTAACGATCTTGCACGCTATGTGAGAGGCTCGCGCTGAAACCACGTGGAGGCATGCTGCCGAGTGCGGTACCAGAACTTCTCGGGATGTATTGATATATTTATGGGCTCGTTCACTTAACGAGAATGGAATGGCACAATCAGTGCCGATGCGTTTCCCAGAGGTAATTAAGCGGCATTGAGAAGCCTATTACTCGGGAAGCAGATAACACGTACTGAAGTCATACGATTCCCACAATACACGCATGTGTATACCCGGATAGACGACATGGTTCAAAGTGAGATTGAGCTTGGAACTAAGAGTGCTTCTAAAGTCTGTTGAAGTTGTATGAACCCAAAAACCTCACGCCGCGGGTTTGTTTCAGCATGATAGAGCCGAGCCGCCTTCTGACAGGAAACGAATTGCAGAAAAGCCAGCTCTGCAGTTTTTCTGGCTGCGTTCCAGTTCACGAACAGCGTGGCAGACAGCTTACGAAGCAGTCTAATTAGACGTCTAAAGGAAGAAGAATTGGAACGGCGCAGCGGTCACCAACACAGACGAAAACCTCGTAGCAGGCATATTGACACTCAAGCCATGGTTTCGTAAAAAATAATAGGATTTTTATTATACGTGTTACATGATTCAAAAAGTAGACAAAATCAGATTTACTAGAAGTGTATATTGTATGAAATATTTAACTCAAAGAACAGGTTAATTTGTAGCAACGCTAACATCACAAAGGGTGGCGCTGGCGTCGTTTTTCAGTTTAGGCAGGAAGGTAGCCAGCACCGTTGTTGACTTCGATGCTGTCTTCGTTGCCGGCTTCGTTAGAATTGGGATGGGGCTTAACAAGGAGGACTGTCCGCAAAGGCGGCAACGAAGCTGGAAATCGATTGATGATTGATTGATTGCAGGGTTTAACGCGCCGATGCAACGCAGGTGATGAGGCGTGCCGTAGTGGAGGGCTCCCGGCTCCGGATTAATTTTGACCACCTGGGGATCTTTAACGTGCGCCGAAATCTCGTACACATGGGCGTTTTTGCTTTTCCCCTCCACCAGAAACGCGGCCGCCGCGGCGGGTAAGCCGGGAAATCGAAACACACCGTGTGTGTCTGGTGAGGACGGCACACTTAACCACCCGATACAAAGGGGGTGTCGTTATCACTCACTCACTCACTCACTCACTCACTCACTCACTCACTCACTCACTCACTCACTCACTCACTCACTCACTCACTCACTCACTCACTCACTCACTCACTCACCACTCACTCACTCACACACTCACCTCACTCCTCACTCACTCACTCACTCAATCACTCATCAATCAATCAATCAATCAATCAATCAATCAATCAATCAATCAATCAATCAATCAATTAATCACTCAATCGTTCGATCGATCGATTCATCGATTGGTCGGTCGGTCGGTCGGACGGAACGGCCAACGGGCAGACGCGGTAGTGGTAGTGAAATAGTGGGACGACCCTAAACCACAGCAGGGGCTCTGCTGCCCGCGCCCCTTCGAGCAGCCTGCACGGAGTAGCTCTACCACTGGTCGGCGACTTTGGCTAGTTTCGGTTTCCGAAATTGTGGTGATCCTAGCGGCACGGTGCTGCGGCGTGGCCCTTCCCTTTCCCTCAGCGTTTCTTTCTTTCCACACCGCCAACGCTTCCGCGCCTCCTTACACATGCGCAACAGCTCACCGGCGCCAATATTTTTTAGGGGCGAAGCTCCTTAAGGCGTGGGTCTGTCCATCCTCGACGTATGTATGTAGCCACCTCTAGTTTAGTTCTTGGATTGTTTACTAGATGGCGTGGCTACCCCTAGTTTAGTTCTGGGATTGTTTACTACGTAGATGGCGGTACTTGTATATGATGAAAAGATGCGCTTGTATTGTTTACTAGATGGCGTGGCTACCTCTAGTTTAGTTCTTGGATTCTTTACTAGATGGCGGGGAGCGTTGTAATAAAATCCGTTCGCTGTTGGCGCGCGCTCGGACTCGCCCGATGGATAAGGCTGCAGATGTGCGAGCCCGCGAGGCAGAAGCGCTCCGTGAAGCTGCGCGACGCCCCCGCCAAGATCCTGCCGTACGAGAGCGGGAGGCCGAAGCGTGTCGTCTGGCTGCGCGACGACGCCGCCAAGATCCCAGCGTTCGAGAACGAGAGGCCCAAGCGTCACGGCAACGGCGCGAGCATGGTGTTGGGCGCGAGGACCCTGCCGTACGCGAAGCGGCACAGCTGCGGCGCGAAGAGGATCTCCAAAACGTCAGAGAACGGGAAGCGGCGAGAAAGCGCGCGTATCGGCAGGCAGACCCCGATTCAGTGAGAGCTCGTGAGGCGTCTGCAAAACGCATCAGGCGAGCTCAGCCCCAAGGTGGCGACGCGCGGTTTAAGCGAGACTTTCTAGACGTTACGTTCGGACACAGATGTAGTGGGCGAACTTTCACTGAAGAGTCACGGTTTTACCGATGATTTCCCCTCAGGAGCTTCGCCCACTCATCATCATTCACCCCGTGGATATGCTGTGAATTTTTTTTTTCTTTCTCTCGGCGCGCACGGCGGGCCAGTTCGGTACGTGCGTGAGCGAGCCGGCGTGCGAAGGGTTGCGCGGGTTGCCTAAACGCCTCCACGGGCTGAAAGTTTCGCTGCATTATAAAATACATTCGAATGTATTCTAAATATGGGGCAGCGGAGGAAGGAGCGTTACCACTCCTGCGCAGCTCTGCGGTGCAGCAATACAGGGCGGTACAGTTCGGTCAAGTTTCTCGCCTTCTCTAAAGACGACAGGTAAGCAAATTAGCTCTGTACAAGTTATAGTGATTTCCTTAAAAGCCGGCCGATTGCACTCTTCTGTTTTCAAAATAATTCGCGCATGTAACGTGAAGTTAATGAGACATGTCACTCGTCTGGGAGTGGAAACAATGTGCAAATATATCCCAGCTGTGCTGGTACGCAAAGTTTTAGTAAAAGTAAACGCGTCTTTGGCACGCACACTCTTGCTTGCAACATCAATTTGTGGTGTCATTTCCGTTTTTTGATTGCCTCAGTAACTGCTGGAACGTCGATTCAGTATACTTATCAAGGTATCTTTTTGTTGTTTCGTGCAGCAGGTATGAGTCTAGGTTTGCGCCCCAAGTCGAGGACGGTTTGCGACTTCATTGGACGTTTCCTCCGGTGACTCTCCTCAATCCATCCAATGTCAACACGACGCACCTTCTCACAAAGAAGGCAAGCTCAACTGTACGCGCTTCTTGCCTTTCACGGCGTACCTACTACCACAGCGATTGGTGGCGTGGAGGTGCTGCGCCATAAGCATTTTTTCCTCCGCCGTCTTGCTTTAAAACGTATATTTGCGGCGAAACTACTGCCAAGCGTTGCTTCAGTGCTCCGAAAAATCTGACGTAACACCGCGGTGTTCAGTGCAAGTCGATTTTCACATGAAGCAGTGGAAGGCCAAACCAAGATGCATGGATTGTCTGCAGCCGCCATTGCAAGCGTTTCGCTCATTAAAAAAAAAATAAATAAAATAAATAAAACCAAGTAGCATTGCCGGCTTTGCTGTTCAATCTAACCTGCGCGCCCGCGCCTTGTCATCTTCTCGCGAGTGGGATCGGTGTTCCATAGTCCTGAAGTTAGAATGGTCATGCCGTATCGGACAGGATGAGATAAGAGGCGCTGCCCAGACACGAGCTAGAGGGTAGCTTGTAACAACCTGGCCGGTATCTGCGGCTTACAATACAGGAAAGCTTTTTTTTCTGGGTGTCTTCTCTCCCCCCCCCCCCCCCCCCCCTGCCTACCCTCCCACCCCCGGTAAGCAGACTGTTAATTCACGCGCCATTAAAAGAAAAGACGGGTGCGTTCGATTTGTGTTCTGTGTTCTACGACGTGCACATGGTTGCGCATTGTTTTTGTATGTAGATATAATCCAGCAATGAGTGTCTACACTGCGGTCATTGTGTTGCAACAGTTTTTATGGCTGCATTTTGTTGGTGTGAACAAGATTTCTCGGAAGTTGATTTGATTGATTGATTGTAGGGTTTAACGCGCCGACGCAACGCAGGCGATGAGGCGCGCCGTAGTGGAGGGCTCCGGATTAATTTTGACCACCTGGGGATCTTTAACGTGCGCCGAAATCTCGTACACACGGGCGTTTTTGCTTTTCGCCTCCATCTCTCGGAAGTGTATGCAGGTTAATGGGCGGGTCAACGCTTTCTTTCAAAGTTTGCGTTAACTCGCCCGAAAGGCAGGGCTTGAAGCATACGTGTGCGTGCTTTCTTTTAACATATAGGTTTCCAATTATTGTGTCTCTGAACTGAAACGAATTTTTTAATGTCTAAGCAACATTCCTGTCTCGAGGTGAGCCCAAGAAATAAGTATACATTCAGTGGAACTTTCAAGTCCTTTTCTTCTTCCGCCGAGGTGTGCGCGAAAAAAAAAAATCTGTGTAGGGACTAGAACTTTCGAAGTTCTTCTTTCGTAATCAAGTATTGTGTACCTAAATGTGTATTCATGGCTGTAACTTCTGCGCAACTTTAGACGGAGACAGATAGAAAGAGGGACACGAAGACCTGTATCTGTCTCCGTCTAAAGTTGCGCAAAGTTACAGCCGTGAATTCAGAATACCAACTAGGCCGCCTAACCATGTTATTGTAAATGTGTATGTAGCACGTTTTTTTTCCTATTGTACAATATTGTATGCCTAATTTTGCGTATGTCATATTTTTGCTTAGTCCAATACTGTGTATACATAAAATGTATGTGCAATATATGAGTGTAGTACATGTGTTTTCATGACTTCGAATCAAAGACGTCCTCATATGAATTTTGAATAAACGCAAAGCAAAAAGAATGTTTGTGTAACGCTCCAATTAATATCGCCACGAAGACAACAATTCGACACCAGAAAACATACTATCACCTACATGTTTTCTTCGTTCAGTTATTGAACGCGTTACTGCACACATAACAAACGACGGGCGGCGGCCATTTCGAGTCATCGCCGCCGCTCGTCCAACTTTCGCGCCTGGTGCCATTGCCGAGCGGCCCATTTAGCAGCGACCGGCGGCAGGCGCGAAAGTTGGGCGAGCGCCAGTTTCAGGGGCCGGCGGGCGGCGGCCCGGCCTGGCTGCCGCGGGAAAAATGACGTCAGCAGCGTCCGCGACTTCACCAACCTCCTTTCTCCTCTCGCCACTCGTTGCCATGACGATAAGTGCAACGTTTTTCAGACGCCACATACCACTAGGGGAGGATTTGGCACTGTTGTTGCGAATTACGCAGGACCGTGGTGGATGTTACAGAGGCCGCCCCGTTGCTCTACTTCGAGTGCTCTGGTTAGAATTTGCGGACTACCCAGGTTGACGCGAATAATAGCCACCTTCTTTTTTTTTTTTTCATTTACAGAGGACGCTTGATAGTAGAAGGATGTCGCAGTTGGTGTAAGCTGATTTTGCTATGGCGATCGGAGTGTTTCAAAGTTGGCTTGCAAGCGCACAATTCGGCGGAATTAACAGCTAAAACATTTTTAAACTTGCCAAAAGAAAGGAGTAAGCCTTTCCTCACGCAATTAATTGCTATCTGCGTTAAAACATGAGCTAGTGTCACTAGATAAGGTACAAGAGTACCGCCACTCAGGCGCGGCCATTTTTGCTGTTTTTCAGTGTTTCCAGATTGCCGCATCTATAACCTCGCCGCTAACTTCGACCGGGTTATTTGTTAACAACACTGCCGACGATGCAGCAAAGTGGCACCTTTGGATACGCTTCTGCTGCTGAAGTGCTACTACACGCGTTATCTTTGATTCGCGTTTGGAACGGCGTCGGTCGCGCGCAGCCGCAGAGCAGGGAGGACAAGCGAAGTCTACCAGAGGTGACCGACTGGAAACGCATAAACCACAAAATGGCGGCGCCCATGTACGATCGCAGTGTAAACAAATGTCACGTGATGCGAACTGGCCAATAATCATGGCGGCGGCAAGGAACAATAGGAGAAAAGAGTGCCGGTACTCTGTAACCTTATCTAGTCACACTAACATGAGCAACTCGCCAACGGCCGGGCCTTCCACAAGTAGAAAAAGAGAATTGCATAAGTACCGTATAAACCGGAATATAGGTCGAGTTTTTTTCCAAAAAAATCCGCACAAAAGTCACCCCTCGTCTTATATAGCGGTCATTGGCAGAATGTAAATCGTTGTCTGGCAACAATGTGCAAGCGTTGTCCGCCGCCAATCGCCATCGCCATTCGTGTCGGACTGCTCTCTCGCTATAGTGCCTAGTATATTCTAGGCACTATACTGTCGCTCTATCAGGCCTTTATTTGATTTCGCTTTTCTCTAGTTTTTCGTGTTTTACTCGTCTATTACGCGTGCATGCGTACATTTCTGTACGTCTCTGTTCCGAGATGAGTGGCGGCAGTCGACGCCAGTTCACCGCGGCGTTTAAGCTGACGGCGATTGAGTCACCGAGCAGAATGGGAATATGGCGGCGTAACGCCAGTTAGGCGTTTCAGAGAAAAGTGTGCGGTACTGGCGGAGCCAGAAAGCTAAGCTGTGCGCGTGCAACCCCCGAAACCGATCGTTCTGTCGACGTCAAGCGGTGCACCCCGAGTTGGAGAACAAAGTGGCGGACTGCGTCCGGGAACTTCGCTCACAATCGCTCTGGAGGCCATGCGCGGGCCTGTACAATGAGTGGATAGCCGGCGACAACAAAAAGACCTATACGGGCCGGTTGCGACCATGTCAAGCTGGGTGTCCTTCTCTGGCAACTCGCTGCCCGACGACATGGTTACACGAGCGTTCAGGCAGTGCTCCATCAGCAACGCGCGTGATGGCATGGAAGATGTCAGTGCGAAGCAGTCATCCTCGGGCGACTCTGAGACCTCGGACGAGTGACTTCGGCAGGCATAGTCAGTGGCAGTGACGGACGGGCGTCGAAAATAAATATAGACATTGTGAGTGCGCTTCGGTGCCGAATTATTTTTTTTTGTCAACTTTTCCCACCTCAAGGTAGGGGGTCGACCTATATACCGGGTCGACCTATAATCCGGTTTATACGGTAAGTGCACAACACAAGCGCTTACGAGTAGTTTCTGGAAAAGCGAATTACAATAAACAAATTGGCCGAGTATCTTCTCTCTTCGGTGCGAACGTTGTCAAAAGACGGTAGTCTTCTGCCGCCTTTGAAACGTAAATGTATTCCTTCTACGATGAACACGGAAGAGGTTTGCTAAAGTCAAAATTTCCCGCTTTCCACTGCTCACACCATCTACTGGAACGTTTTGTTACTGTTGAACTTGGTACACTCCCACGAAGCCCAGCCTCGCGCTAGCTGTTTTTTTTTTATTTTTTTGGTCAAAATATTGTTACGGGGCAGTAGGACAAAGACGAGACGAACGATGCGATGGGGTGAAGCGATCTATTTACATTATGTACGCAGCGGCCATGGCAGAGCTCGCGCAAGGTGCGCGGCAGGAACTTCGTCGTCGTCGTTCTCGTTCTTGGTTCAAGACGCTGTGAGGCATTTCCCAACTAAGTCCCGTAACAATATTGTTTTCAACGCGTATTTCTTTATTTATATGATAGCGCAAATATCAAGCACATAATAATTTTCAGGTAAGGTCACTGCGAGTACCAATAGGGCATTGATGTTATGCCTCAAATATGCCGAATGTGTTTTTTTTTTTTGCTGAACGGTGTTGGCAAGTATGGAATGTGCTTCCGGATTTAGTGTTTCGGAAAGCTTTTGGCTATATGAACCCTAGTTTGGCCAGAAGGCTGAATTGAGGGAGGAAGGCACGGACGGATGGATGGTGATGCCGCAAGCGGCAAAGAAGGCTGCTTTACATTTAGTATAAATCTGAACGTAGGTTTCCAACTTTTCAGGTTAAAGCCTACGGAAAGAGTATTTAGGCAGTTTAAGCAATTGAGCGGTATTTTTTGTTGCTAATATGGTTTAGGCGAATAAACAGGCTTCAGGCGCGTTGCTCCGCACTGAATACGGAGTACTCTTGGACAGTAAAAAAATCTGCAGAAATAAAAACGAAAAAGCCAACCCGCGTATAAAACAGCAAGACCCAAGGTACAAAAAACGCATGCAGTCGTACTTGGGAGCTTCTATCGAGTAAAAGCAGATTTTACTCGCACTACCGGGGCTCACAAAAACGAGAAACGCTCAGCCGATGTTCCTTCCTTTACGGAATTAACAAAATAACACTTTTTAAAGGATAGGTTAGGGCACAAAAAAGGAAGGGGCATCAAGCGGCGCCGGTTATGCCTCTTGGCGTCACGTCGTAACCCGCGCGGCCTCGGCCTGAACCGGCATCTCAACGCTGGGCGATAGCGCTGCGGACGATGGCCATTAAATCGCCCATGGCGTGACCGGAACGCGGAGTGAGGCCTCTCGGGCTTTTCATATTCTTTATGTGTGTGCTTCCTAGCCACAACCCAGAATCGCCTATAAGGTGCTAAGCGCTCTAGCTGAAGGATCACGTTGTGGAGGTCTTCCCTGTGTGATCGATATGATGCCCAAGCACCTTTCGCACGATCTGTGGCCAGTATCATCGACGCCAAGTCCACAAAAGTGCCAAAAAAGCGTTCGCTAAGCCCTTAAGATTATATATAAATATATATATTGCCCTGACGAAAGCAAGTCTCTTTGCTGAAACGTTGGTAACAATCGTGCTTTTACCTTGTTCAAAGTTTTCTTTTCTTATATATATATATATATATATATATATTATATATATATATATATATATATATATATATATATATATATATATATATGCTTCCATGTTTTTATGCTTCTTTTTTTATGCTTCTCTAATACGCCAGAACTAGCTAGGTAGGTTCTGGACATCGGCGGAAAGCAAATTACATGCAATATTTGAGTTAACTGACTAATTGATTTCCTCGTTTTGTTCTTGATTTTGCTCTCTTTGTTTCTTTTGTGTTGTCACTTATTTTTAAATCGCAGCTCGCCGATGCGACAGAAGAGTATCGAGTCGCTATAAGCCACCCACCGCGACGCATCGTTCCATGCCTCCGCACAAAAAAAAAGTGAACGAAAAAGAAAAAAATAGCAAGAAATTTCCCCGAGGGGGAGAATGTGAAAGTGCGAATGCACGGTTGTCGGCCCGCTTGCGGCGCTTGCGCTCGGCCCCCGCAGCCCACCGCCTCGCCGCCTTCTCTCCCATCTCTTCCATCGGGTTTGTAGTATCACGTGTACACCACGCAGTTATCAAGCCGCTATAACGCCGCTGAGTCGCCAACGCACGCCGCTGACGACGTAGTTTGAATGCGTTAAAGATATAAGGCGCGTTACTCACACTGATATCAGCGTGGCTTCCGTGGCTTAGTCGGTAGCGCGTCGCGCTGCGGCCGCAAAGTCCTCGGATCGAAACCTGGCGCCGGATGCTGTTTCTTTTTTAAATGTAGAGGAGCACTGCGGACGCCGCCGACGCCGCCGCCGCCGCCGCCGCCGCCGGCGGTGGATGGTTGGGCAGAGCATGCTCTTAAAAATGCGACCACGCCCGCACCAGCGCACGCAACAAACGCGCACCGAGGCACAAGCCAATTGAGCCGGCGCGTCACTTTCCTCTTTCCACCTCCATCCAGACGAGGATGCGAACCCCAGAGTGCGCGAGTAACGCCAGACAACCATAGCTGGGTCGAAAGCCGAGACGCCGCCGCCGTGCCTGGCGCGCGTCGAACAACTGGCCGCAAAGAATGTGCGGTCGTTAGGCGGTGGTGGGAACAGTCGGCCGCCCTGTTCGCGTAACAGAAGGTTCATTGTATCGCCCCCCACTCGAGCGCCCTCAACGCGGAGCCCTTCAAAAAAGCCATGTTAGCGCGCGGGGCAGGGATATGTTCATGCTGGAGCTATAAACTACACCCACCACGGTAAACGGGACCGACGCGCGCACCAAATCTTGTCGGATAGGCTGTGCCCGAACGACGCTTCTCCAGTGTAGTCGAAAAGGCTCCACATTCCCCACTTGTGCGGCACCAGGCCTGGTTATTAGCGATTTTTTTCCGTACCCATTGGGATCTCACTCTGTGTATCCACATTTGCCATGCGGCATAGAACTTAACTTCTCCTGGCCTAGGGGTGTATGTCGAGGCAAGAGTGAGCTGGACAGCAAAAGAGGTCGCAAATACACTAGGCCTTGGCTACACCCTGACGGGTATGCAAGTTGACTGGTGGGAACTTCGAATGACATTTTCGAATGCGTCCGATCTCCGGCGATTGAGAAAACCCTCGCTGTGATGGCACGCTGATGTCATCCATCAAAGGATCGGCTGGCGTGTGTAAGTGGTGCTCCCTGAATTGTAGTTGTTCGGACTACGGCCGATATACGCAGCACTTATCTGTCTGTCTCGGCTTTGACTCAGCGGGATAATCATGACACACAAAGAGAAGGAAAGTGCAAATAATAGAGCAGCAGGGGAGAGGAGGCAGGACGCATTTTAACGGGTGTTTATAAGTGCTGTCTTCTCTGTCATTTGCCTCTGTCAGATGTATCGTCATACCTCACCTCCCTTAAATTAACCATGTATTTCAAAAAGGCTCTTAAAAGGGCCCTGAAGCTAATTTGCCTAAGCCTTACTTGTGGCTGCAATGTGCGCCTTGACCACCTAATTCATTATTTGACTATTTAAAGGGAGTTTTTTAATCTGTAAGGCGTCGAAGAAGAGAACACCTCATGCTCCGCTCACTGCGCCGCTACAACTACCACAATAACGTCACAGTTGTTTGTAACGTACTTTTATGCTATCACAGCCCTTTCAAATGTTTGGTTTTTCGTAATGACATGGCTAATATTGACTTGTCCTTTTGTTACGCGCAGGTTGTACGCATAACATGAGATAAATGTGGTAAATCACAGGTAAATCAGGCGTTCATCCGGGATGGCGCCCAAAACCAGCACGTGATCACAAACTCTCATCCAAGAGATGTTCCGGAACGCATTACATTCAGCCGCCTTCAGCTGAAGCACAGAAAGGTAGAACGCATGAACTAAATGAGAAAGAACCACGTTTTTTAGGCTGCTCAGTCATTCAGATTTCAACAATGCGGAAATTTGGGCTGGTTGGCACATTTTCAAGGATAGAAGAAACAGCGCAATGGGCGAGAAAAGGGAGAACAAAACGACGATTCGCTGACTAACAACCAAATGCTTTATTACCGCAAACGGCTTATAAATGCATGAAGGAGGAGGAGGCACAAACAAATAAAAAAGCTTGCAAACTTTACAAGGCGAGGGAATCGGAAAGATATCTTATTTCTTTTGATAGTGTAGGGCCGATGACGGAGTGCTCACACACATGTCACCGCGTTGATGAACGTGGTGCGCCTCGCTAATTTTACGAAAGTTCATTGGTGCCTGTATGTTCTGATCATTTGGCACTTCTTGAACAAAGGTTTGCATCCGCATTTTTTACAGTGGGCCGAAAGATGGCTGTTAGGAACGCCTTTTAGGGCGTTCACATGTTCGCGCAGGCGATCATTAATACATCTGCCTGTTTGGCCTACATAACATCGTTTACAAGAAAACGGGATTTCATACACAGCATTTATACAATACTTAAAGGGACTCTGCAACGCTTCCGATAAACGCTTTCACTCTTTCCTTCCCGTTTGGAAGCACTGCATATGCTATAGTTATCGCCAGCACGGAGCGGCACTGTGCGATTTGCTGGCCGCACCAGACACGCCTTCCGTTTCTGTTTTGCTTTCGTGGCTTTATTTTTAAAGTCGGTTATCGATAGCGTTCATTGTTGCAACTGAAGCAAATCCGGCCAAAGCCGCTACACCGCTGTAATGACGCAATTCCAGCGATCAAACAACGCCAATACCGGGAAAGAGAGAAAAATGTTTTGAGCCAAGTTTCTACGTTATCTGATGGGAGCAGAAAAGTAGTTCTTGGCTGCGGCACTTTCTCCTAACCTAAGTACTGGATGTGTTGATTGACTACGTCCTGCAAGGACTTAAGATTTCAAAAAAAAGTTGATAAATGTGTTACAGGGTCCTTTTGACAAATTTTTGAGCGCGTTTCTTGATGCATAACGGCGTTTTGTTGCCTTTTTGATTGACCCGCTTACAAAGACCAGCAAGTTTGTTTGAGGCTGAAAAAATCACCTTCAGGCTCGCTTTTTGCGCCAGTATTTTCACATTGTGTGAGACTCGGTAAATGTACAGCCTCCCAATTTTTTAAATAATATAGCGGAGCGACGACCGACCGCATATCACGCCTTATCACGGTGTTCAGCAGCGAAATAGGTGAGAGCACCACGCACGCGCATAGGCTATCTGCTGTAGGAGTCTCGTCTGCGACGCTATTTCTTGGAGAGTGTTACACCCCTGCCACTGCACCTGAATGACTTTGTGCCACAAGCTGCTCAGCTACCTTTGGCGGTAGCGAAACGGCTTTGCAAGATAAGAAAAAACAGGGGGTGTGTTTGACCTGAGAAGAACAGCGGAGCGGACGACGCTCCACAACAGATAGTTCTATGCGGGTGCGCGTACCCTCCGATTTTGCGGTAACACCGTGATAAGGCTGACATGCCGATCGGTCTCGCTTCCCCAAAGATTATTAAATTTGGACTGTCGTATAACGGCGAATTTTCTTCTTTAAAGCGAAGTTTTCACCTCTAACACCCCAAGTTCTGTCGGACCGTTTGTGTCAACAGAAAACTTCGCGACAATAAAATAAGTTACTGGACCGCCAGGACTCGAACTTGAACGAACAGAAGAACGGAGCAAGAGCCCTTGTCTTTAGATGAGCTATACGCGGTTGACTTAAGAACGGCACTGATTGCCGCTGTGCCTTATCCCTACCGGATGTTTCTCCGCGCGGCGCAAGTAGGCGTACTGGGAATATTTTGAACATGCGTCGCGTTCCCGTGATTTTTTGACTTTTAGTGCTTTAAACGACTCCAGTTGCGACAAACCAAACTGCGTGAGACAAGGCAGACGCATATCACGGCATGTCTATAGCAACCCCTCAAAACGCTCGCGCACTGACGTCACGGGTCCGCGCTTTGGCGGAGTTCACTAGCATGAGGTGGTGCCGTCTTGAGTTGAACCGAGTATAGGGCCCAGGAGCGACAGACGGTGGTCTCACCGAGCACATCTGAGGGATTACCCCCTGCGTCCTCGCTGAATGCCACATGACAGTGTCCCGCGGCCTCTCGAGCTCTGTACGCTCCGCCCACGGCACGTGTAGCGGCCGTGCGCGCACCTTGCGGGCGCACTAGGAGTTAGTAAAAATGAAAGGAAGCTCTCACCAATGCATGGTATGTCACTTCTCTGTCTCTGCCACCGATCTCGTCGCCTCCGTCCGCGGCGGCAGAGATGGAGACGGGAGATCGTCTAACACCAGGTTTGAACTTCCTTTAATTTTATAAAAAAAAAAAACGGTTTCCACTTATGTGCTTCACCAATACAACTCGATTAACCACCATTCGTGGATCATGCAATGATTTAACCTTAGCAAAGAATATGTCTTTGAAGTAATAAAGGGTGTGGTTAAGTGCATTTTCCTTGTTCTTGGTTTCACTCTTTGTAGAGCCACGTGTGTGAATTCAAGTGACGTCGCATGGGTGATCGTTGTGGGTGTCGTTTACAGCTTCGCTTTCTAACCATCTTTGAAGGGTTGATTGGCGCGCATTTTTTTTTATTTCTCTTGAGATCTGGCTTCTTTTTCAATTCACATACCAGGCGTCCTGAAACACCAGTGGTGACGGCGGTAGGAAAACCTGCTTGTTTTAGTCGGTCTACTTGCCTAGAAAAGCTGGATTTACCGCATGCTGAATAGACCACGTGAGAGATGGTTTTAAACGAGCTTTTCCTATACCCTGTTTGACACGTTAAGAGTGTGCCGAGGAGTAGGGTAAAAGTGCCTTCTTCGACCGCGGCTCATAAGACCAGAAAACATGGCCTGGGATGAAAGAAATCTGACGGGGGTGAAAGAAGTACGCATGTTTAAAAATCCTATTTTGCAGTCAAACGGAAGTTTGTTCGTCAGGCTAAGGGGTTGTAGTTGAGCTTTAAAAACGTCTAAGATTAATTCAAAAAGTAGGCGCAGGTCACGGTTGTCAGGGTTGAAAATGATCAGGTAATCGTCAACGTAGCGGTACACTTTAAGTGTTATCTGGTCAAGGTTAGCCATTAGATTCTTGACAAAGCGGGCCATTAAAAGATCGCTAAGAACTGGTGCAAGACATGAACCTATGCGGATTTCATCTTTGGAAACTATTAACCGGTTGTCGTGAGAGATAAAGGTAGACTGCACGTAAAAGTCTAATAATTCTAAAAACTGGCTCACGTTCACTTCACACAAGTTTTGTAATTTGACGGCGCCATGACGGTCACTGCAGTCCAACCCTTTTTTTCACGGAAGGAGGCCCTTTGGCAATGAATAATACAATGTCCTCGATGTTCGACGGAAAAGGCGCGTACATTGCTTGGGCAGCTCACTCTGCAAGAACGACGACGAGATTTCAGGCGGTTTCCTGATGAGGTAGGGGTCGTCTGTTTGAAGAACAGCCAAGGATTCTTGAAGATAACGCCCCAGAAAGCCTTGCCATGTTCCCCGCTTGTGAGTCGTAGCAGAGAAGACTGGCGAGGTGTTCATCCTGAACGTCTTCCATCGATGATGCCAGCTTCGACAAACCCGCCCCTTGACAAAGATTCGCAGCCCTGGTCTTTTCCTTTGCGGGTTTGACACCTGGTACTTCTTTGAAATGTCCAGCTCAAGGCAAGTTGGGCTTTTTCGCCATAGACGCTCTTTGGGGCTCTCACGAAGCCCCCTCCTTGTCGGACTGAAGCAGTTTAGGTCCGCTTCTCTGAGGGATGATACGAAACGATTCAATTTATGGCAACTAGGCCCACCTTTTCTGCCTTCTTTGGTTAGACAGTCAATCAACAGTTGTTCAGTCAGCGCATCACCCTGTTCTTTCCTTGTCCTGTCCCTTGCGCTGTTTCTGTTGTCATTGATTAAGATTGTTGAGCGTTGGGAAATGGACCACCTCGGTGACGCGAGCGTAGGCATGCCATCCTTGAGGTTATGCCCCCCCCCCCCCCCCTCCAAAAAAAAAAAATTCGTATCTGGCCTCATCGCCGATTTACACCTCCAATCGATTCAGATGGCCGTTCCTGATGTCGGCCTGGTTCCGTCTTTATGCTTTTTCCGAAATGGGGGAGGGGTACAACACAGGACATGAGCTTTTGCACAGTTGTCGTTTGTATTCTCTGTCGTTATAACTTCTATTTTTTTAATTTCTGTTCATTTTATATTTTGGTACACCACGACACGAGATGTGCCAGAAAAATGTTTGTTCACGCGTCACTAAATTTTGTGCGCTGTGACATCTAGATTTCACCAGTGGTGCGCATGGTTTTTCTATCTATATGTGTCTGTTATTTAGCAAAAAGAAAAATGAAGGAAGCGCACACTAACGCGTAAGACTTGAAGTTAGAGAAGCTGTACGCAACCTTCACGACCATCATGACGACGGTTTAAGTCCACGATTGCAGCCGATTTGCTTCTTTACTGCCGACAATGGCTTTAATCCATCCTTGTTGCTATAACGGCGAAGACGCAAATCGAAGAAGCAGAACGAACGAACAGGATTCGCACACTTAAACTAGGCGCCCGCAGGTGCAACGTGTACCCTATCACGTGTCGAGCAAGCGGCATGATTTCTCTCTTCACTGTCGCAGCCGAGTGAATAAGCCGTTTGAATTCCCGGCCGTGGCGGCCGCTTTTATGATGGAGGCGAAAAGCAAAACCGCACGTGTGTACGAGATTTCGGAGCACGTTAAAGATCCCCAGGTGGTCAAAATTAATCCGAAGCCCTCCACTAAGGCGCACCTCATCGCCTGCGCTGCGTCGCCGCGTTAAAAACCTACAATCAATGGAATAAGCCGTTTGACTCTCGGGTACTAACTCACGGTCGTAGCCGAATGGTTATAAGACGACTGACTCCAGCTCTGTTGATCTACCATACACAGGTCCGAATCCTGCCGGTGTCGGTGATTTCTTTTCTTTATCGCACCCCAAAAATTTGTATCCGCGTCTTCTCCAATGTACAGTCCTCAAAAGTGTTAACAACAACAAAAAAGCGTGTGCCAGCCCATGCACAGAGCGGCAGCTTACGATAGACACCGGTGCGTCCTGGGCGGCTGATAATCGGCGCTAACGAGGCTGACTTTCAACACTCGGCCGCTCCGGCGCATGCGCACCATCCCACTGACTAGCCCGGGCACCATCGTGAGCAGGCGCCCTGTGCATATGCTGGCACCCGCTTCTGTGTTGTTAACCCTTTTGAGGACTGTACATCTCCAATCGAATCAGATGTCCGTTCCTTACACTGAGCTTTGTGAAACGCCGGAATCAAAGAATCGTTAAACAGCTTCGCTGTTAATAAGTCTTAGTTGAAAGTGGTGCTTGTTCGTGTCGTCTTTTCGTCGTCTCTTGTCAAAAATCTTGCGCTTTACACTTGTGGAATGGAGTACCAAGTCGCCCACAAGTCCGCCTTAATCGATCAAGTGGGGATAGAGAGTGGTTGGGACCTAACTTGAACAGTCGCAGCCGTTACTAGCCAGGCAAGGCCCTTAGGCGCCCGCCATAGTCCCCACGCCCCTCCATCACCCGTAGGCAACCTAAAAGCGCCGAAGCCCTCTTCGGAACAACCGCGATCAGTAGCGGGGTAAATCGCTTTGGCACAATGATAGCGCACAGCTGGACGTCCGCTCAATGCAGCAGATGGCGATCTCGTAACGAGGCCGTGTGAACCGGGAGGTCGCGGGCCACGGACGGCGCGCTATGCGGGAGGTGGGTGACAGCGCTTCTGTCAGGCAGCCGGCAGTGCAATGGCTTTCAACGTACAGGTGGCATTGTGGGAAAGGGGGCGGCGTGTTGCACCCCAAGCGCGACGCGTGTCGCAGGGCCCCATTCACGAGCGAATTACTGCGCGGCGCGCGTACTATAAACGTGGGAACATAAGGAGGGAGTTCGTCCGTATAGGCGACCTTACAGCGCTCTGAGAACAGGCAGTTCATGACAGATCGCTCTTGCCGAGATGTGATTTAAGTGCTAACAAGGGCTAAAAAATAGTTAATTGGAACTTTTAATGGTTAAATGAATTCGAGCGGTACAACAGCATACTGTGGATCGACGCAGCTACACATACTTAATTTAGCTGAGGATGTCCAACGTGAAAAAAAAAATGACTATCCAGTAGACTGTATCTATGTATTGTGGCATCACGCTAACAAACGTCCATCAGAACTATCAGACCAAAAAGAAAAAAAATATTACGGGGATAATTCTGTTTGATGTGGTGGCATCTACGCTGGCAGTGTGATCACAGTTATGGGATAGAATTGCATTGACGTACTGAATTTGCTTCCCTCCCTCCATCCTCGCTACTCTGTCCACGTCAACCTTCAATTCCGAAGACTTTGGGTGTGTTCATTGGTCGTAAACTTCATTGTACAGGAGGGTGACGCTGACGTCGCCATCACAACTTAGGACTGCAAAGCAATTTGTTGGTACTACATATTACGATGGCGTGTTTTGGAGATGTGTACTTAGCCGTCTTCGTGGAAATTCAAAGGGAGGTCAAGGGACTTTTTATCCGAATACTTCACTGGCTCTAAGAACATTCAGAATACACCCTTAGAACACCACCGTTCCACCCCTTACGAGTGGCTTAAATCCTTGTGCTCTTCACCCTACCGTACGTGAGGGATCCTGGCCGTGGTAATCTCCTTCGATCGCCTCCTTTGGTTTGGCGTGTTTCGGGACACACGCGCCATTTCTACTAGCACCAGAAATGTCATTGGAACGCTTCTTTTGTGTTAATCGGCTGATGTTGAACATTAAAACATCTTCCAGTTCTGCTGGTTTTCAACGAAGTCATCAAAATATCGCGTGATGTTGGCTCCCAGCATTTCGGCGCGCTGGACATTTACAGTGAAGAAAATACAAAGCATGTTGCTTAGTGTTCACTTCTCTGGCCTAAAGAAATTGTGCTTGTTAATTTGCACAGAAATAAAAAAAAAATCGGTTCTAACTTATATCGTTTCCAAAATTTCCCGGCGGAATACTGGGGGCGAGTAGATCATGCCGAAGAGAAGCAGTGGTTACCCGAACGCTAATGACGTTTGTTAACCGCGGTGAGATCCCGCTCCTGCAGGACTGGTTTCGAATGTTTTGCGTTGGCACAGGCAAGTCGCTTGTTGCTTTTTCTGCATCACCACAATTTCTAATGTACTTTTTTGCTAAGGGCAAAGCTGTTGCCCTTTCTAAAGATGCGTATTTCTCTTCCCCCTTTTTTTCTTATTCACCTTCTTCGAGAGGAACGCGAAGAAGAAGAATTCGAAGGAATAGGCAGCCCCGTGCTAGAGCCCAACAAAAGGAATGCCCTGACAGTTGGGAACACGAGCATACACGGGCCATGACCACGACTGAACTTTGAGAAAACGGCCCTAATAGCCGCACGAAGCACGACGTCAACGCGCTCCTAATAGCACGCGTGTGCGTGTGTGTGTGCTTTCCGGCTCCCACCCCATCATTACGGGCCGCACATCGCGCACGCCGCGCCGAGAGCGTCTCGGTCGGCGTGTTGTGCTCCCTCGCCCCTCACGGAAACACGAAGAGAAACACGAGTTCTTGCTCGGTTGTCGTGCAGGCTCCCCCTAGAATGAACGGCGACTGCGTCTGTCACAGACCTCGCGAGAAAACAGGCATCGTGTCAGCGCGGTTACGCAATGCGACCACAGGAAGCGTGGACTTTCCGCAATGCGCCAGTGTCATCAAAATACGAAGGAAACAAAAACAAAGCAAGGTGCAGAGGGGGACGTGAGCCGCCCCTGCACCAGGCGCCGAAGGGGGAGCCGGCGTTGTCAAGTATTGAAACCACAACAACCATGACAACGTGGCTCCTCGTTCACCCTGGGAGACGTGCACTACCGGCGTTCCCAGATGCTCATGGTGAGGAGGTTCCGTGCCACCCCCGCCGACCAATCCGGCGGCTCGAAGAGAAGAATGTGCCAGTGACTGTGCACGAAATGGTATACAATGCAGAGCGCTGTGCGTCGTAGAAAAACGAAGTTTGGCCGGACTGTAATCAGAGAATTAAGTTTTATTGAGTGAGCATCGAGGTCACGGTGACAATTCCGTGTTATTTCTTGTTCAGTTCATTCTTCTTGGTCCTTAGGGCGTAAATTATCAGAAACTTTCCAATTGTAGAAAGAGAAGATGAGGGAAAGAAAGTAACTATGCTGGGCCTCACAAGTGCAGGGCGTGAAAACGAGTTTTTAATCCAATAATACGCGTGTCCCTCTTTGAAAATTGGGGTAGCCCAACCTCTAATAACGACACGAAGCAAGAAATACAGAGAATGGAAGCTCGTTACATGTTCCTATCTATTTAGTTTATCAGTTCTCATGAAATTGATATTTCCCGCATCACGGCCAATACCTGGGCTTGAGGCGTGCAGTTGGGTGGAGGTACTGGTTACTTGATTCTATTTGGGGCTTTTTATCTTGTGAAATATTGTAGAGCCAGATTTTTTTTTTCGAATCCGCCAAGAAACAGCCACTGACTCAGTCAGTAATTAAAACCAGCAAAATTTCACTGCTAGTTCAATTGTGACATGAGCCTATTACCTCAAGTCCAAATACTCAAGAATTGTAAGGCTCTCATCATCCGAGACGAACTTTACAGAAAACATCTCATATCAGTAGAACGTTACCTCTCCTCGTTAACATTTCCGTTCCAATTGTGTCATGCACAACCCGCTGTCACGCATGTAGCGACAAAGAACGACTCACCTGCTATGTATATATGTATTTAATTTGGGAATGAATTCTGTAGTGCGAAGCAGTGCCGAATCCACTAAGGCGTGAAGTTGAGCCATCGGCCTCCGGATGTGTGTAACATAAAGAACACAGAGCCCAACGGGGAGCTGAAGAAAGTCTCACGGCCACCCATGTATAGAGCTCTCTTCCAATCCCGTTTATGTGTCAAAGAAAAGTAACGCAGGAATAAAAATATAGAGAACACAGTGAAACAGAAGACGAGCTCTTCCTTGGGGGCTACAACCGCTTTACTTATAAAACCAAATTGCGAAAAGAGATCTTCCGAAAATATTTCATGAAAGGCTGAGTGAGATTTCCATGAGCGAAAACAAACGCTAGCTACAGAAAACACCTAAAAGACAAAAGCCGATCGGGGTGTATATGGCACTAAAGCAATCCAATCTTCCCGCTATATAATAATATACTGAAGCGGACTGCACACACCCCGAGACCTAAGCTCTCCTCAAACGCAACAACTCTCGCATCGATGTCAGGGGCATTAAAGGGGACGTGAATTGTGGGATCCCGTCGCTGAATAGCCTGAAATCCATGGGGGAGTGAGAGGAAAAGGGATCTAGCCGCGGTCCGTATACGAAGAGGAACACTGCCGTAAAAACAGCGCGCACGTCTTTTCACACGCGAGGAATGTACCAAAAGCAATTGCTCAGTGCGGTAGCCCCTCACGTGAAGATGGAGCAAAAAAGGGAGGAATAATAAAAAAACATCTAAGGACAACCTATTCTATCGAGATCGAAGTTATCGCGCTTTTCTCCCTCTTTCTCATGCGCTATCTTCTCCGAGCAAACTCGCGGCCGGTTGGAATAACTGGCGGCAGGATTACCCCCATCGGGCCAGGCGGGACAAAAGAAGGGAATACGTAGGCGTGATAAAACCCAAGTGCAATCACCCCTTTCCTCTGGGATTTCAACTCCCACGCTCCCGAACTGCCTTATTTGTTCGGATCAATGATTCTGGCCAGCTTCGCTTTTTTATGCCATTCGCCTCATTGTTCGCCCGCTGAGGGACCCGCCGAAATCTTCCTTTGTAAGAGAAAGTCCTTCACATTGTTCCTTTCACTGCCAGGGCCGGATCGTTGAGTCCGGGAAATTGAAAGAGCCCATAAAACGTTAAGTAGAACTGGTTCATAAAAAAGGTTTAAAACTAAAGTGAATGGAGGATACGCATTCTTGGAATTTCAGGTACAATTTTAAACACCTTCAAGAGGCGGGTAGGGATGAAAGAAAAAACGCGCGTAGCCGGAGAGAACATTCCTAGCAATCGCTGCTGAACGAATGCTTTCAACTCCAGCCTAGCAACAGCGGGAGTTTACATGGAGTTTACTCGCTGGCCCCCTTCAGGAACGGACCAAACACAATAGCGACCCTGTTTCAACTCATTGACACTGAGGCCCGCGTCAAGGTTGAAATGCTCGTTTAATTTAGCTTTCGGTTTACACTGGGCTTGTTGGCCGATACACTGGGAATATATGCGCTTTGGAAGTGTTTCATTTACGACCAGGACCGGCACGTTTTGCTCTAAAGGGACTATTACAGAAATCTTTTTAAAGCGAAGTTTTAATGCGTAGCCGAGTACCCCCACAGCCAGGACCATGTAACGCGCTGCATTTCCATAAAAATGCATATATCCCGGAGGTTCCACCTGTAATCGCTATAATAGCGTAAATTGAGGTAACTCGTCGCACAAAATTTTGAAAAACTAGAAAATAACAAAAATATTAAAAAAGAATTACGAAAAAGGGCGAAACGTATAACGCCCTTCATTTCCACAATTACGCAGATTTCGCGAAAGTTTCACCTGTAATCGTTATAATAGCATAAATGGAGATAATTCTTCGAACAAAGTTTTTGAAAAACTAAAAAAATAAGAAAAATATAAAATATTTACGGAAACTGGATAATCGTGTAACGCCCTGCATTTCCACAATATGCAGATTTCGGGAAAGTTCCAAATGTAATCGTTGTAATAGCGTAAATGGAGATAACTTGTCGCAAAGGATTTAGAAAAACCAAAACATTTGGATGTAAAAACTCACACTAAAGACAATCGGCATAGGGATGCTACGCATTAGTAGGTAATTCTCCGAATTTCTGTAGAATTTTTAATGGCTCACTGATGGCGTTCGATGTCGCTGCCTTACGCACTGCAGGAAAGCCAACTTTACACAAGGGGTTTCAGAAAACGGTGATGATGGTAAGCGAAGGCACATCAAGTGCCTCAAGAAAAAAAAAAAAGGCTTCAGGTCGTCTGACTAGAACCTGGGTCCCTCGCGTATAAAGCCGACGTCTATTCGATCGCACCATTCCGACACGGTCGAAGCAGTGTGAATTTTGGACTTTGACTTTAACCAAGGTTGAATGGGAGGAAGCTTTGCGTTTTAACCATGTTTCTCTTAAGAAATTGCTTCGCTTTTCGTCATATATTTGGCCTTGTGATGTCAGTCATTATGAGGTTGGCTTTTCTTCATTAAGTGAGTTTTTGCAGTGGAGCATCCTTTACAGGACGCTGTTGACAACCGCGGATGGCGCGAAGTTATGGTAGCGTGCAATGTACAGCTGTGACTGTAGGAGTGATGTCGTCCTGAAAATAAAAGCAGCAATATGGATTTCGTGCGTATGCAACTGAAAAGAAAGATGTGCAATGGCAGAGCATGACAAATGAGAACTTTATCTCTAGCACACACAGAAATAGACGGTGTACCTTCTCTTCTTGTGTAAAAAATTATAGCTCATAGATACTTCAAATAAAATATTATTGCATCATTCGCTATGCAATTTCATTCACGGAAATGTATTGTAATTTTCTAACCGATCAAATGCCTTCGCGCTAAAGATAGTTTATCGGTCACCAACACATCGGACTGAGGTAGGGGCTGACCCACGGCAAACTAAGGACAGCCAGAACATAAAATATTAGCAGTGGCTTAGCTCGGCTATGTCAGGATATACGTAGCGTGAGCTAAGGTTCAGCTGGTTATTCTTAGCTTTCCTGGTTGTCTAGGATTAGCTTGATAATCATGCTTACTGCTGCTTCAATGACACACACACAGGTATACGCATTATGTGACACATGTATATTTATCATGCGGCTCCGGCGCAGCGTCACCAATCGCCCCAGGAGCTAAGCTGGTTCCACAGGCGCACGCTGCGACGCACTGAGCCATCGGTTCCACACCCGGCCACCTCCTCGCATGATCATCAAGTGGACCGGGCCGCCACGTTCGGAACGGAGGTCGGCGAAGACGCTAGGCGGTTGGGGTGTGTGAGAGACGCTGGGCAGCGAGCAAAGTTCTGTGCGCCATGTGACGTCACTGCTCCTCGCGCATGCCCAGCACGGCTCTCCAGGAGCCACGCGAAACTGCTCAACCTCGGCAAGTGTAGCTCACGCTACAAAAACGTGAGAAAAGATGGGCCAGAGCAAAACCAAAAAGTTGGGGATTCATTGGGTGCATTCTACAACTTTCCTTCACTTATGTTTTTCTTCAAGGGACACTGAAAATAGCTAATCATCGTGTTGTGAGCTAACTCCGAAGCCGCGTTCATTCCGTACATCGCTTGCCATCGGTAGTCGTTATCTGATGATAGGCAGAATTAGTGGCTCCGTTCATATAGCGTGTACGCCGTGCATACAGCCGTCCGCACCACCGACCGCCAAGCTCCATCCCTTATCCTTCAATTCTTGCTTAGCATACTGGTCGCACTCCAAATCGCTTTGATGAGAGACGAACAAGCCTACTCGAACGAATGCCTGAATTGTTTCTACAATTGCTATCACTCTTGAAAAGAACCTACGATAATGAATTCGATGTATTTGTTGAAAAATCCGAAACAAAGCCATCTTTGCTTCCTTGTTTCCTACAAGCAGTGGCATTGAACCCAAGTGGTGAGACTGTTCTTCAGGCAATGTTTTAAAATTCTGCGCATGCATTGAAAACGCACCAAAGAGAGGAATTATACGACCATCAGCATGTCGCCACCGTCGAACAGGTGCTCCCATGCTGGGTTTATATAGACACTTAGCAACTGGGCGTCAGGGAATAGGCTACGCTTGCCTGTATGGTCGTTAAGCGTTGGCTCGTTTGTGCCCGTCTCTACACGCAGCCGTTAGTGACGCTAGGTCCCTCTCGGCAGAACTCCCCGAAGCAACATTTGCATGTTACGCTGAGGCTGACGACGAAATTTGTTCTGCTGTTTTGCTCCTCCAACTGTATTTGTTACTTGCGTGTAGTGCATCGTTTCGCTCGCTGCATTCCCGTTACTTTCATGAATACCTTAAATTTTGTCTTGTTTCTTCATTAAAATTCCAAAATGCCGGTTTATAGTCCATGAAAAAGTAACAGGTGCATGTTCTTTCTTTTCCTGACGACATAAAACAGCGAGTACTCGCTCAGAATTTTGGCCCCGCGCAACGAACCGTCTGCTTTTTTTTTTCCAACTACTACTTCCTCCTCATGATTCACTGCTCCTAATCTGCCTTGCGAGCTCGTGCATCCACCGGGAACCATTCTAAACCCTCTGTTTTTGCATAATGAGTAAGACGTAAGCACGCATTCTCGCACTTTATTTACGCCCGCTCTCTTTTCGAGATTTGGACAAAACTGTTTCTGTTCTCACGCTATTTTTGGGATGACTTGGGGAGCGCTTTCCAGGATGTCGAAAATATGAGCTTACGGTGGCACATAAGCGCGACCATTTTACGGTAAGCTGAACAAAGGCAGTAAGTAGCATGGGGGAGTTAGTCCTGAAACATGCAGAAAAAATACTGGGGATACACAAAAAGCCGCCATTCCCTAAAGTAAGCGAGAGTCGCATCAGCTATAAGAAGGAAGCCTCCCGCAGGCGTCGGCGCGTCGGAAGTCTGGCGAGGTAGCGAGCACTCTGAACGCAACCTCGTGAAAAACAGAACAGGAAAAGGAAGGAAGCTCACGCTAACGTGTAATACCCGTGGCACACGTACACGAAAAATGACCTTAAGATACCGAATGACATTATTTGGGCTTGCCGTGCTACACGCGAACACGCAAAGGCATTAAATGTGTTAGGCATGATGGTGATAATGCCGAAAAAGAGAAATGCACTCATATGCTAGACGTTTTCAATGTAGAGAAAAACCTCTTACAAGGGTTAAAAATGTACTTTGTGAAAGAAAACGTTATGAGAAATAGCGCTTTCAAAAAAATGGTGTGAGCCGTTTCTAGAAGTGGCTCCAGTGGTTGCCGTCGCATGCCAGCGGTAGCCAAATCTGAAAAATTCGAAACGACGAGTAACACAATGTTTTGTCTTTCGCCGCTGTTTTAGCGAACTTCGTCTTCTTAAGAACTTCGCCACAAACAATCGTCTTATTTCGAAGTTCATCTATGTTTACGCGTCAACAATCTGGTGCTCAGAGTTTCGTTGGTTTCATTTGGTGGTCATCGTGTTCAAGAGTGGGTAGATTTAGGGCGTTCGTAAATGCGAATGAGATTTTCGGAACTCTTTAAACAAAAAACAAAAAAAAAATCACTGTTAAAGCTAATGGCACTCAATTTTTTCGTGTAGAAGCGAACTAATGGCATTAAAACTACAGGCATTAGGCACTTAATGTCATTTTTTGTGTACGCGTGGTAAGGGCATAAGACTTGAAAGTAGCGAAGCTGTACGCAACCTTCACGACCATCACGAAGGTTTGAGTCGACGATTTCAGCCGATTTGCTCCTTCTTCCCTGCCGCAACGACCTTCAACGACCATTATTGTTGCTGTAACTGAGAGCTATTTACATTTTTTTGAACGTGATAATCATTGGACATCCCCTTGGAGGAGCATACGCTATGACGTGTCTTTCTCGTTCCGATCAAGTGTTGCCACGATTTCGGCGAACAATGGGGCTTTTTTTTACCAATATTGGCCCATCTCCATAAGTGGTTTGCTTGGCTGGACAAATGTGCGCCGGGGACGCTGTGCTGTCACCCCGAGTCACGCACACACAAACGCTAGCCATTTTCTTGGTGTTTTTAACTGCAGAATACGAAAAATAACGATTTGCTGAACAGCTTCCTTGTTAAAAAAAAAAAAAGCGTTGTATTTACGATCGCTTCTCGCCGTAAAATTTCAACAACGAAGCGGCTGTTCCGTGAGGCGTCGCAAGAGCGCAGTTCAACGCGGAAGATGCTATTAAATCGCACCGCAGCTCTGCTCCCATTCAATGGCGGGAAAGTTTACAACGCGGTAATCGTGTTCCCCGCATTTCTGAGGGCGGCCGCTTGCGTAAGCCACGCAGCACGCGAGGCATCCGTGATTAAAAGCGTTTAATTATTCTCCACCGGAAGAGTTCGGCCGAAAAGCGCAGCTCGCGGATTGTGCACCGCCTAACCGGCACGCACACACACGTGAGACGAAGGCCGTTTAAATTGATTACGTAGCTCGAAAGCAGTCGCACCGTCGATATTGGGCTCCGCCTAATTGCTGCCACCGAAAGGAGGCTGAGAGACTTTCACGGCTAAGGCGGGGAATCGGAGCTCTCATCGCTTTGGCGGTTAAGCGCAATGGGCTCTGGTTTGTTTCCTCTTACGGCCAAAGGCAGGGAAAGACTAGAAGAATGTTACGCTGCTTAAACTTTTATTTCGGGTTAATCTGTTTCTGGTACGGGGTGATCGGAGGAGTTTTTTGGAAGGATTGCTACGGTGTGTGCGTACGAGATGTTTAAAAAAGGCCACTCGGGCTTTGATCGCGGGTCTCACAGACAAAGTAACAGGAACCACATAAAACAAGACCGTCGCTGTACGTAAACAAAATGAAAATTACTAAAGCCAGAAAACATTTGAGAGGTCAAGGCGGCTGCTTCTACTTGAACGCGAAACTGCTGAACGAAGTGCGGGAACATACCCTTATTACATTGCTATCTTGCATTCGTGTTTATTTTTTGTCCTGTTTACCGCCCTTGCGACCGTGGTCATTGCGAACGAGGGCTTAGTTGGCGGTGAAGAAAATGTGGGTGGAAACGTATTCCAGAACAATAGAGAGCTGATTACCACGATGACTTAACGGAAAAGCATACAGTCAGTGCATACACGTCGTGCTCATTTATGTGGTCGGAATGTGGCGTGTTACGAAGCAAAAAGAAAAAAAGAGAAAAAACGGTAGAGGGTAACCCCGTGGAAAGGGCCTGCACCCACAACTAATGTCGTACGGCTGTACGGATGATTCTATAAGTACGATGTGCCACACGGTACGTCTTAACGTTGCCGCTGAAAATCGCGTCAAGCCCGTAACACATGGCGTGTTTTTCCTTTTCTAATTCGGTGGTGCGCGAATATCTGCACTTGCGAAATACGCAATTCCTTCTACAGTTTTTCGAACGTTAGGATTATCGCATTAAAAAAATATATCGTTGTTTGCGCTCCGAATTACGTCTCTTACGGACGAACGAAGTTTTCTATGCTCCCCTCCCCCCCCCCCCCCCCCCCCCCCCCCCCCCTCCTTCCCGAAAAAAACATCGTAGATTTTGGACACGTTATTTAAGCCTGACCGTAATAGGGAAATTGTGGCGTTCACCTAGCTGCGTTTTTATTGGCTGCTGGTGTAGCCGGTCTACGCCGCAGGAGAGGCTTTGGCGCGAAAAGTTTGTTCGTCCCAAATGCTTGGCAATTTACCGCTGCTGCGAAAATTGCTCGTTCGTCCGTACGAGCAACGTCGCTAAGCCGTATTCGTCAGGGACATTTTTCGGGCTTTAATTTGGGACGATGGCATGGCCAGAAAATTAGTTTCAGAACGGAAGTTCGAGGAACGACGAATAAACGCCAAATATACAAGGAAACGAGAAAACAAGGGTGCGTGTGCAGTGTACTATAATACTGGGAATCGAGAACGCACGCGATGAACGCACGTTCCCTTCGGCGCACATAGAAAAGCACACCTATTTGCCCCCGCACCGTGACTGATAGTAGCCACCACCGTCATTGTAATACCTGTGCCCCACGCACACGAAAATGACATCAAGTGTTTAAGGCCTTAAGATACCGAATGACACTAATTACCGAATGACATTAAATGTTTTAGGCATGATGGTGATCATGACCAAAAAGAGAAATTCACGCCTATTTTAGAAGTTTTTAACGTAGAGAAAAACGTCTTTCAAGGGTTAAAAATGTATTTTGTGAAAGAAAACGTTATGAGAAACAGTGTTTTCTTAAAAATGGTGTGAATCATTTCTACAAGTGGCTTCATCAGCCGCCATCACCTGCCAGTGGTAGCCAAATCCGAAAAATTTAACACGACGATGAACACAACGAATGACATGATGTTTTGCCTTTTGGCCGCTGTTTTACTGAACTTCGTCTTCTTTAAAACTTCGCACCAAGAGTGCACAAAAAATCGCCTTATTTCAAAGTTCAGCTACGTTTCCGCGTCAACACTCTGGTGCTGGGAGTTTCGTTGGTTTCATTGTATGCTCATCGCGTTTGAGGGTAGGCAGATTTAAGGCATTCGTGAAGGTAATAGGGTTGTGCGGAACTCCTTAAACCAAAAATGTAATTGGCATTAGATGTTTGCTTGTAGCAGCGAGTTAATGGCATTAAGATTAAGGCATTAAGCACTTAATGTCATTTTTTTGTGTACGTGTGGCGTGGGTAAGGGAGGTGGAGAAGAAATCTAAAAACAGCTATGGAACGCAAGATATATATCAGCTTTCCCACTTACAAATAGAGAAATAGAGGATGGTTTAATAAAGATTGAAGATATCAGCCATACTTACGATAAAGCTTGCTACTTCATACGGGGGTGAACGAAGTAAGGTGAAAGAGCGAAAGAAAAAAAAAGGAGGGGAGAGGAGCAGGAATACTACAACGCGATATACAAAGATACGCATATTTGATTAGGAAGACAAGCGCCGTGCAGAAGGCTTTATGTTATAACTAAGACAAAAAAACTCCCGGGTCATCTCCATTGACGTGAAACCTGAGGAGGAGCGAAGCATGCAGTGTGCATGTGTATTCTTGGCGCCTTAGCGTTTTGTCCACGCTTACGAAACCGTTGGGGTGTAGAGGTATACAGCTTTGCTGTAAACGTCTCGTGTCTTTCAAGCACGAAGCGTTCTAGCGCGAGGCGTTGGAAAACGAGTGACCCGGTGTGTTCTTTTACTACGCGTTACGTTCTAGCGCGAGACGTTGGAAAACAAGTGCCCAGGTGTTTTATGCCGTGACTGCATGAAACGACGACGACGACAGGAGACGCCGACAGCCCGAGCCCCTAGGGGGCTTCGCCCCTAGAACCCAACGCTGGGTTCAGCACAGTAGCATAGATGGCACATCGACAATCAAATGCAGTATACAAAATGGAAGTGAATCCAACGGGAAGTGAAGGCAGAAATGAAAATTTCAACGGGTTCGCCAAGATGCCTTTGTGAAGAGCGAGAAGTGAAGAATTTTCTCCGTATCTTATCGCGGGGACAGGAGAAGCCCGTCGAGGGCCGAACACTTGAGATGCAGCTGAACAAACAGTACCCTTCTTATCGCTATGCTGGCCCACGAGTGTGAAGCAGCGCTGCGTGCGACACTGGCACTACCCCAGACGACACAGAAATTCAACAAGTTCGGCAGTGTTCCACGTAGTTACAAAGCGCTATTTTTTTTTCTGGGAACACATCGGCCACACTCAGGCTTGCGCTACAGTGAGCATTGTAGTAATGAGGTGTACTAGACTATGTCTCGACGTAGTCGCTTGCTCTTTATACGCAGGACAACGGCTGTCCATTTTTTTTTCGTGAACTAGGGATACATTCACATCTTTTATAGAAAATGGACTTCGGGGGAGGGGGAAAGAGTTGACTTATGAATATATTTCAAAATGTTAATCAGTGAGCTAGAGATTTTGCCCTGAACAATTTTATCCCCGACGGATCAAGCGAACGAAAACACAGGAAGTTACAGCGGAACTGCGCGTTGATGAGGCAGCTGAAGCTTCTTAAATTGAACGTGCATCCCCAGCCAGCACTGGCTAACCCTCGCTCGCTACAAGATAACGACCGATATGTCTTGCGACGCCGGATTCGGTTTAATGGCTGCCCTGCGCATTATGGAACGTGGGCGAATCAGTGCCCGTGTGCAACTTAGCATTTAGAGGGCGCACTTCCTTTCTGAGAGCGCATTCCAGCCTTTCGACGGATTGCTTCGCAGCTTTGCGCATGGAGCTCAGGAGTGTCGTTACAGCTCTATTTGCATGGATTACCGCCACTTGGAATGTAGAAACAGACCGGGGGCATCCCTGCGCGGTTGCGGTAAGACGAATGGCGCAGCCCTTGTACAAACACCATCCCCCTCTGCCGCCCCTGATTGCGGCAAATATGGCAACGGCTCAAGGAATGACCGTCACAGTCTTCCGCGCACGCACAAATGTCACAACTAACCGGCTTTATTTGAAGTTTTCTTGTGAACTTTATCAATGCCCTAACATATCACGGTGAACAGGCACAGCAGCCAGACTTAGGGCAGGAGATACATGCGTCTTGGGGCTTCAGAATCTAACATTTGTTACACTGCCGATTCGCCTGTTAAACTACAAGTGCGATTGATTTTTTGCGTGCGTGTGTACGTGTGTGCGTGAATACGAGTGCGTTTGTGTGAACACAACACTTTTTGTGAATGGTGCAATCTGATTAGGACGGTACGTATAAGCCGTCAATCGTTTCGTTGTTATTTAATTTTAAATAATTACACATCCGTGAGAAGTGCCCGGGACCATTAGGTGCTGCCTTAATTATTCTTTACAACAATTAATTATTCTGAAATAATGATTCTTCAATTGACTTCAATTCAATGAAATAAATTCAACGATTATTAAATTAACGAGATTAATGATTCTTCGTTATTTTGTCATTATTTATTATTTCTGTTCTTCATTCCTCGTGATATAACTATTGCTATTAATATATTTTTCGCAATAAGCGCTGTGCGACGGACGCACAAGGACTCGCGGCGTTGTTTGATTATCTAGTTGACATCCGTGCGACAGCAATGATCTAAAGCAGTGCCGTGATCCTCTGGCTGCTTAATCTAACTGAACACTCTTTTTTGTTGTTGTTCTGCCCTTTTCTCATCTATTTTCCGCCTTGTTACTCGTAGGGCCTTTTTTCACCCGGTTCCCACCGTGTAGCACGTCGGTGTTGACATGCCAGTAGACGCCCGGTTTCCTAATCCACTGATGAGCCTTGTCTCTGTCTCTCTCGCACGCAATTTGTTTCGTTGTTTGCTTGGATCAAACTGCACCGAAAATACGCAAGGATCTTCACTCGACCCTCCTCATCACAGAAAGCCTCACTGAAATCGGCCAAAACCACTGCAGAAAGCATCACGTCTGCCGTCGTTGTAAAAGGCGGTTCCAATCGCGAACATGCGGGTAAAAAAGACCCCCTTTTTTCCTGCGTCTCCCTTTCCCTCTTTTTAATTCCCGCCTGCTACCGCCAGTCTAAAGCACCCGGCGCATACACTGCACGTGCCGAAAAAAAAAAAAAAAAAGGTGCAAGGAAAAAGGGGAGAACGGAATGTAAGAACCGGCAGCTGGTTTCTGCGGCGCCTTTCATTCAGCGAGAGTGCCGAGCCCGTAACTCGGAGGTTGTTGCAAAACTGGAATCAGAATGCAAATTAGGGCCGTGCGCCATCTCTCAGCGCCGATGGGTTTGAATCGGGAAAGTTTACTTATTCTTCATTTGCTCGTCCTTCCTTTCGTTTGCTCGTTTGTTTTTTGTTTTATTTCTTCGTATTTTCATTCTCCCACGAGCTGTTGGGGCTAGAAGGAACAACTCCGGAACACGTTTGTTTCCGTCCGCATATCTTTACTGCTTTCCAGAAATACGGAGGTGGAAAGGGCTTTCTTTTGCGTAGTCCCGTTTCTTTGCCCGTCGCGGAGATTTCGTCTTCGTTTAGCTTTATCTTATAGCGTAATATGGAGCCAGCTTCGAGTTGCGGCCAGTCGCTCGCACGCAATTGGAATGAATGCGAGAAGAGACAGCCAGGCTCCCTGAAGGGTTTTCCCCCCTTTTTCCCCCAAGTGCCTTATGCGGGAGTCCATAAACTAATGGAAGCCACGAGGAAAGCGGGCAAGATTGCGAGCGCTGTCAAGATGCGGTAAGCTGCGGCAGGAAAGCGCAATATTTTATTCGTCCAGCGCAAGATCAACGTTCTGCCACACGTGAGAATGAGTTGATTTATTTTCCTTTCTCTCCAGAGAGTAAAGGCTCTTCTTTCTTGCGTTTTTGCCGGAAGTGCGCAAGAATGGAAAGCTGAAACACGCAGGATACTTTACCCCCTAATCTAAGCTGTCACGTGCACAGATGTCTGTGTTTGCCGTTTTCTTGGGTTGTGCGTTTTTGTATTGGTTGATCGTCGCCGATACACATAGTTCATGTCACAACCAGCTGAAGAGTATTACTTCGAAGTTTCTCCAAGAAAGTGGTGCTCTTTTATGACACATTATTTTCGCACGAATTATTTTTCTTTGCCTTCTTACGCTTTCGTATGCCTTCTTACACCTGTTCCAAAGATTCCCACTGACCTTTCTCCCTTTTGCTTCTCACCTACTTTTGCGTTAAGGCCTCGCGTCACAATCGTGGACTGGGTTTTTCTCTTCTTCATTGCTGATTCGACGTCCTAGTAGAAACTCTCTACGGCACACTAATTTTAGTATAATCACGCTGACGTAATGCGACGTTTCGCGTTAGCTGCAACCGCCAAGTCATCCCATCAAATTCCACCCCCATTCACTATATTAACGTATTGCATACGACAATGCTGATGTCGACGACGAATAAAATACAACAGAAGCAACAAAAATAACAAGCTTTTATTGCGCTGAGATTACCTGTGATGGTCATTTAATCAGCGTTGAAATAGGCACGATGCAGTTAAAGCAGTTTTCTGTAAGCGTGTCGTTAAAAAGTCGGAGGGTTTTTCGTCAAAAGATGTTTCTTCTGTACCAGCAGCTTACCAGGCGACTGTAGCTGACTGTCACTTTCACGAACGGGCAGACACAAGGACACGGGCAGGGACGCGTGCGCCTCATGCATACATAAAGAGAGAAAAAAGGCTGCAAAAGATTTCTAAGCATATTCTCATAAGATGAGAACGCGGAAGCGCTTCTTTTGTATAGGTTCGCCTACTGGTCAGTTGCCAGCCCATGTGCACGCTGAGCCTAAAAGATTGCCTCGACATCGTACTCAGTGTAGCTACTTGTTGGAGAAGCGTGCTGCTGTGACGCTGCTCCAACAAAAGGCCAACTGAGACCTCGGGCGGGAGTGCGCCTTCTTGTAGATGCTACGTCGGGGGTCACGTTTTGTGTAGCATTTTGATGCATGCGCTATGGAACGTGTATCTGCGAATTTGAATTGAAGGCGTGTAGAATGTTGTTGCGGCAGGTGTTGGCGCCTGCATCAGCTCCGGTGGGAGAGATCGCCTCCTTTCCAGCTTGGTGCGTTCTTTCAGAAACGTAGCCAAGTGCAGTAAAACTTCGTTAATTCGGCCCAGTTAATTCGGCCCCCGTTAATTCGTCCCCCGTTAATTCGGACATTCGGATACTTCGGCGTTCTTACTCCCTCCTTTGAAAAAACTGGTTGATTCCTCTGTCATAGAAATCGGTAAAACACGAAACTGAAATCTGCAGCGAAATCTGCAGCTGAGATGTGGTTTGCGGGTAGGCGGCTGTCTTGTGGGTGTGCTTGGCGAGCGACGTCCTGCTGGCGGGTCACTTCGGCAAAGGTGTACTGGCGTCATTTCCGTGACGGATATGACGTCAATGAAATCTTGGTGTATTCCGGCATAAAACACTTTCGTGTTAAAATATACAACCCGAGAACGAACAACCCGAAGTGTAACGTGCTCTTTAGTACTAAAGGGTGCTTCCCCGCAATAAAACATTGTGTGCAGGAGTGCACCCTTTACAGGCCGCTTGCTTGGTAGTGCTGGCGTCACTTCCCTGACGGATATGACGTAATTGAAAGTAATTGAAAGCTTCGTAAATCCCAGAATAAAACCCTTTCATGTTAAAATGTACATTGTCCTTTGGCCACGGGATCTTCGTTATTTCGACGCAAATTTAGGAGTGCACCGTTTAATTCGAACCAACGCCTTCGCGCAACGTGAGCTGATAAGCGCCGTCCTTCGCTCGACCGTTCTCTCCCTCTTGCGTGGGGAGGATGCCAGCTTACATCGCGGCCTGCAAACAGCCCTAATGTAGACACCCGCGGCAGGTCGCACTGCGTAAGAAGCTGTGGATGCTCTCGGCTGTTGAGGAATATTTCTGCTATGGAGCTCCATGCAATACTCTTGCTCTGCACGGATTGTCGCACGTTCTAAAACTTGATCTTTCCGCTCAGGTATCCGCCGAAAGACAAACTAGCATCACCGACTTCTTCGAAAAGTAAAGGTACGCACAAAAGAATTGCAAATGAGTTTTTTGTCGTTCATTCGCTAATGTGACATTCGGATAGTTCGTACATTTTTTTTTTTACTCCGTACAGATCCAAGTTAACGAGCTTTCACTGTAATGCTACCGCGTAAAGAAAACCATTACATCCTCATCCATCCCTTCCGATGAAAGAACAGCTCCGGAGCCTCCCCTCCATCACTGGGAAAGAACGCTGCGAACTTCTCCGGTAAGCGGAGGTCATCGCTTGTCACCTCAACGGTACTAAAGATCCGCAATCGCGTCACGCGCCTCGCGTCGTCCGGAGCGGCGCTAATGGCCGGCCCCTCCCCGGATTCAGTATCGCATTCGACGCACGTCCCCTCCGGCACAAGCCAGGCGTGCACGCCACGGGACGGGCACACCGGACCGCCTGGAGCGGCGCTGCAGAGACCGACGGGGCCGCCTGCCACACGCACGCCTTGTAGCTGCACCGCGCCTGGCGCGGGTGTGGACTTTGCAAGCAGAAGGAGCTGCGGGAAGCCGGGGGTATAAAGAAATAAAGCTTCACCGCGGAGAGCAGCGAAGAAGCTCCCCGCTGCTGCTCGCGTTAGCACCTTGCTTAGAACTCGCCTCGAGTGACTTCGCCTAGCATTAATTCGGGGACTAGATATGCCGGTGCTAATAATGTTCATAACCTCATTACAGTAGTGTGGCATTAAAACCAAGCTGGCTGGATGCGCTTTCATTGGTATAAAAGCCAATGCTTTATAGCTCGAAAGTCGAGTGGGACGACGTGTGCGATATCAAATTACGGAGGGCTGTCAGTGTCCAAACAAGGCCGATTCTGGACTCTTAAGCTTTCAAAAACAGCCGTACACACAAAATAGCATATATGCATTTGGGGCCATCCATTTGTCACGCAGTGGAAGCTAGGTGGCGCTGCTTTCAGCGATAAACAAGACAGGCCAGTCGCTCACTGGAGATAAAAAAGTTAATTTTGGTAAATTAATTAAAATGACACTACAAAAGGTTGTACGCAACGTTAATTAACTATGTCCAGAAGGTAAACATTACATAGAGCAGTGCATGTTTTCGGTTTTTGTTTTTTATATTTAAAATAACCCAGGATTTAAGTAGCCAGGTGACAGCAGGAGATGATGAAGTGAAAGCCCTACCCCTCAAGTATACTGCAGATGTCGTGAGTCCAATATTAACGCACATAATATACAAGATGTTCGAAACATGATACTTCCCAGAAGAACTGAAAATCGCCATAGTCACCCCTGTCTACAAAGGAGGTGGTGAAACAGAAATCAATAACTATCGACCTATCTCAGTTCATCCTATCCTTTCTAAAATATTTGAAAGGGTCATCAATGTCAGCTTGACTAACTTCTTCGGTAAGCACCAAATTATAAACCGCGCTCAATATGGTTAAAAAACAAACAAAAAAACAAGGGCACTGAAATGTCACTAGGTCATATTAAAACAAATAGTTGAAAACATTGAAAAGAAGTTACTAACACTTGGATTATTCTTAGACCTGAGGAAGGCTTTCTAAAACACTGTCCACCATAAAATTCTCTTAAAGAAGCTTCAGTGCTACGTTGTGCGCAGAGTAGCACTAAGCATAATGAAAAGTTACATCTCCAACAGTACCCATTACTTATGTGTTTGTAATATATCTTCTACTAAAATCTTAGGGGTTACATCTTTGCAATCTTAGGGGTTACATCTTCAACCGTCATACATAACCATTGTTTTGGCGCTCTTTGCCCTAGTTGGCCTTGCGCCATAAACATCCAACCATCATCATCATTCTACTAAAATGAAAATAATCAGTGGCGTTCCGCAGGGCTCCATTCTGGGACCGCTCCTGTTTCTTATATATATAAACGACATAACTACGATACCTGGCTCAACCGACACGATCATGTACGCTGACTACACAAATATATTTTTTCAGGGACAACAAAAAAGTGTTTAGAACAAGCTGCAAATACCTACCTTCTAAAGCTTTCTAACTGGCTCCATAACAATCAATAAAGTATAAATACAAGTAAAACAAAGTACATTATATTGAAACCATTAAATAAGAGAGATCCCTACAACATCAATATAGCCTACAATGGTACCACACTGGACCGATTAGAAATTCTTAGTGGTCCGGTTTGCGGAACACCTTACATGGACTGCGCATGTCAATAGGCTTAGATACGATTTATCACGTGTTACCGGGCAAATTTATAAAATACACACACTGATATCAAACTGGTTGAAAAAGACATTACATTTTCCTTGTCTATTCTAGGCTAAGCTACGGAATACTGGTATGGGGCACTACAACCGCGTATAACTACAATCAGTTAATTATTCTGCAAAAGAAAATTCTGGGAATGTTTGAAAATTTCAAAGGGGACAGGCACGATCTAAGAACACGACCACTCTTCATTAAATACAATGCCCTCAAAGACGACCGAGTTTATTATTTGAAGCTTCTACAGTGGATTTACAGGAGCGGGATATATAAATTACCATCTGAAAGTGCGGGCGAATATAATATCCGGAATCCAAAACGAAGGGTATTGCCTATTAGGACGAATTACGGCCAGCAAACCATTGATTTTTAGTCAACGAAAGTGCTCAATATGCAAGAACTGAGTGTGAATTTTCACGACGTCCCATCCTACATTTAAAAAGAAGTGCAGGACGCTTTTAGTAAACACAAATGTTTCTGTGATAACTCGGTAGCCTGTGTCTCTATACAATGTACTTGGAATGTTTTATGGACTTGAAAAAGGGGAGATCAAAACAATTTTGAAATACTTTGATATCTGCCGAAATACATCGCCTAGAATGAACCTCAGTATAAATTTTGTCTTTTGGGTTGTGTGTGGTTATTATGGTTTACGTTTTTGTATTTGCTTTTGTGTTTGTTACGTGTAAGATAATGAAAATTTCTGCATGAGGGTAAGGCTCGTAATGTTGTAAACTGATAAATGCTCATGTTCATGTTTCTATCTTCATTTGCATTAATATTCTGTGTTTCTTTGTTGAAACTGATAAGTGCACAGTTTCAATGTTTTCCTTTCTGCAATATGCTGCGATTTACTGCGATAGAACTGTTTAATGTAATAAGTGAATTGATGTATTAACGCGGGAAGGGGGCCGGGACCCCGTCAGGCGGTTTTCGCCTTTAGCCCTGTCTCCTGTTAGACATGTACACTGTTGAAGAAATAAATAAATATTTAAAAAAAGTTGAAGGTGCTTCACTGGAGAAAAAAAAATGTGTTAAGCACGTTTGAAAGATCCTCTTTATTTCCGCCATCCTCCTCACACCATTTATCAGCTCCGGCTGTGAGAACCTGTCGGCGCGGTCACCAGGGGGTCTTTAACAAATTGCGAGAGTGAGTGTGGGTCTCGAAAAACAAGAAAAAGAACAGGCGTTGACAGTTAACGTAGAATAGAGTACTATTAAAACTTAAAAGCAGCGAAAAACTCTCGCGTGGTTCCATGAGGAGAGAGAGAGAGAGTGCAGCCATGCACAGTGTACTGCTAGACTATTCCAATGGTCATAAAATAAATACACGAAGTTGAGCTGAATTGCGCATGCGCGCCACTGTCGTGCGAGTTCCCGCGTTTCCTGATTCTGGAACGGTAAAAAAAATGATTATTAGGTGACTGCTGGAGCAGACAGGAAAGTAAAAAAAAGGTGATACAGTAAACTCCCCTAACACGAACTCGAAGGGACCAGGCAAATTTGTTCGTGGTACCAGAAATTCGTCTTAAGCACACTGTTCTTGCACTGCGCATCTCCAAAGAGCGCGAAAGTCTTGTTAGTATTAACCCTGAAATACGTCATAGCCGGGTTCGTCTTAACGAGAGTCTACTGTATTATACTGGCAATTACTTCTGCCACCCTGTGATCAACGAAGCTGCACAACGACAGCCGGAAGAGCTACGGTGGATTCCGTCGGGGAAGACAAGGCACTGTTTGATCGACCTACCAGCGGAGATTCGTCCTACACCGATGCGACAAAAAGACGTGCGCGCAGAATGGTCCGTGGTAAGATGGCGCACTTTCCTCGGTTCCCGCGACCAATGGGCAGCGCGGAAACTGCCTATTCAAGTTGGCAGGCAACACCCGGGCTTGTTCTTTTCCCAGACGGCATTGTTTCATACCCCACTGATGCAAGGAGCGAGGCGGGAAGAGGAACTGTGATTCTGCTCCTTCCGTATGATAGACTCAGGTGTATACGCAGACCCAAAATCATTGATAAGTAGCCCAGTAAGGCCTTATCGGAAAAAGTACTTATGTTTGAAACAAATGAACTCTTTTTACGTTTGCAAAAGGTTGAACAGAACGTCCATTGTCGTGCATGCATTTGCTCGACGTGCACAAAAGAAATAACGCCTCAACCCGGACCAATCACCGCCATTGAAGGACATTGTCTTTTCGCACCACTGTAGCTAGTACTGTGTTACCCGCCGCGGTGGCTTAGTGGCTAAGGCGTTGTACTGCTGAGCACGGGGACGCGGGTTCGGTTCCCGGCCGCGGCGGCCGCTTCTCTGACGGAGGAGAAAAGCAAAAACGCCCGTGTGTTCAAGATTTCGGTGCGCGTTAAAGAACCCCAGGTGGTGAAAATTAAATCCGGAGCCCTCCACTATGGCGCGGCTCATCGCCCGCCTTGCGTTGGCGTGTTAAACCCTACAATCAGGCTGCAGCTAGTACTGTTACTTTAGAAACCACGTACATCTGTTACACACTAACTTTTTGCTGCATTGTTTGTTACTTTTTGTTGTGAAACCCACACCCATATGTAGTTGCTTAGGCCTTGAGGGCAAAATGAATGAAATAAAATTCGACGCTATCTCAACTTTTCAGTCTGTTCACGCTACAATTGTAGGTGCACATCTTTCATGGCTAAAGCTGCAGCATGGACGTGAACAGTTGCCAGAACAATTTTTATGTTCATGCTAGAGTTTAGTTGCAGCTGCACAAAAATACTTGCTGTTAAAAGATTGAGCGATAGCGAGAAGGAGAGGGGTGCGAAGCGTAATAAATGACTAAAGAATTTGTTCACGAATAAGTGTTTTCTTTTCTGCTCGCAAATATTCCCACCTTTTATGCAATGCAGAATGCGCCAAGCGAGGTTGAGGAGAAACGAGATAACAGAACCAAATATGTGTTAATATTCTGAAAGAAATTGGTCGTGGAGCAATCGGACGGCAACGCACGAAAGAGTAGCAAACCGAGGCGTTGGAAGACTAGGGAAGCGAGCGCCATAAATCATTCAGTCGTAAACGATTTCGTTTTGGAGGAGAAATCAAGATTACAAATTACACGTGCGGAGCGCGTATGCATGCATTAGAATGCGAAAGCCGCATCTGCAGACTGAATAATGCAGCATTCGATTTGCCACGCGGTCCGTAGTGGGTGGAAGTATGCATGCTTAGATGCGAAAGATAAAAGCACCCGAATAACGCCCATAGTTTGACGGTTTTATTTATTGTAACCCCGCTGCGAGTACTACGAATTTACAACGAGGAACCTAATCTAATCAGGTGAATTACGGTCGCAATGCATCCACATGCGAGATGAGAATTGTAGGCAGAAGTAGTAAATTAACTACGAAATTGAATTTGCAAGTATGATTTTCAGACAGTGCCTTTCGCAACTGTTTGTCGCTACTGTTTGTTGCCAATGTTATCGTATAAAAATAAACCTAAAAATATTTACTAAGCAGACTTGGCACTTTTTGTCGTAGTTCACGTGAGACACTGGAAGTGATTTTAAGATTATTCTATTAGAAAAAAATCAAATAATCTTTGTTCCTCTCAGGTTTCTTACTACGCGCAAGGAGTATTGCAAGCAGTATTGCAGCATCTTGAAGACGTAGCAGAACTCGTTAAAAAATTAGCCTTTTTCACAGAGAAGCTGTTTAGCAAATCGTTATTTTGCGTGTCCGCAGTTAAAAATACGAAGGAAATGCCGAGCGCTCATGTGTGCGTGTCTCGCGGCGACCGCCCAGCGTCTCCTGCGCGCGTTTGTCAAGCCAAAGAGATTAGGCCAAGAATGGCAATAAAAAAAGAACTCCAGCGTTCTCTGTCATGGTAGCAACACTTGCTCGGAACGAGAAAGACTCGAGTGTTCGCCGTAACTGTGGCAGCGCTTCCTCGGAACGAGAAAGACACGTATAGAGCACGCCCTTCCAAGGTGATGTCCAATGATTATCACTCCCAAACACTGGAGGAAGCTCACATAGCAACTGCGACGGAGTAAAGGTCGTTTCGGCAGCGGAGAAGCGAACCGGCTGCAATCGTGGACTTAAACCTTCGTGATGGTCCTGGAGGTTGCGTACAGCTACGCTACCTTCAAGTCTTACGGGTTGCTGTGAGCTTCCTTCCTGGTTTTTTTTTTTGGTAATGTCTTTTACCAAGGTACTACCCACTGTTCCTAATAAATATTAGCAAATGTTAGCATAGCAGTGGTGTTAATCGTGCATTGCCCAGGCGTATTCGCAGCGCGCAACAATGAGAGTCAAACGTGAGACCGGAAACGGAAACCATAGGGGCCATGTTGAGAACAGCACCTCTACGGCGTGCGGAAGAATCAGGCTGACGAATAAATCTCCGTAAAATACAGGAAGGAGGGGAGAGCATAAAAAGAAAGAAGCAAAGTGCACAAAAGGAGCCAAAGGAACAATAATAAAATGCCACAGAAACTGGTTTTGTTGTCCCACACGTCGAGCGGTAGTGAAGTGAGTGCATTGCTTCCGTCGATTGGAATCTGTGACATTGTCAGAATTTTATTTTGATGGACAAAGGGAGGGGTTCATCTGGTTGCCTCCGCAGATCTCCATAGGTTATCTTATCGTATATGTAAGCACGAAAGGAACAAGGACAAACTAAGTGAATGGGGCACGGCGCTATAATCAACTCGTTTATTTTCACTGTGATGTCCGATTTTGTGCGGGAAGATACACAGCATACGAAAGAAGGACGGAAAGGGGGAGGAGCACAAGCAAATACAAAAAATTGGCCGCGTGTCTGCTCCTTTCGTTGCAAATGTCGTCAAAAGACGATAGTCTTTATCGACTTTTGCCAAGTAATGCCTCCCTTCGCTTTCCCGCTCAACTCTCATGTTCCTGTTGTGTTGCGCTCCTCCCAAGGTAAAGACGCCAAAGGTTTGCTTAAATCTTTTTAAATTTCCCGCGTTCCACTGCTCCAAACCGGGTGTCTCGATGCCAACGCTGCCGTACGGCGAAGACGCGTGTGAATCGAGGCGCCCTACTTCAACGTTTAATAGAACCGCGTTTCCCTAGTCCACGTGCGTTCCAAGCAGAACGATGGAACCTATCTAGATGAAAATTTTCGTAACTCTTGCCACTTGAATTTCTTGAAATGCCGCCAGAAGCTATATGGCGCGGGGACAGCAGGCGACGGCGGAGTGATATTTTTTTCTTCAGTTGATGAAGTATTTAATCTCAGCAAAATCAAACATGTACGATTTTATAAGGAGGCGCTGTAAATATCACTTCAGTATTAATTTGTTGTCTTATATATGCGTAATGCCTTGTGGTTCTTCAACATATTGACAAGTATGAACATTACACCGGACTTAGACGGGCACATTTAGCTGTGACTATATAAGACTATTGCGCAGGCATTGATTTACGTTGGCCGGGGTGGCTGAATCGAGTCACAGACAGACAGACGGACAGACAGACATACAGACAGACCAAAAATTTCTGGGTTTAAGTAGGCCAAGAAAGACTATCGTCTTTAAAAACTCCCACCTCCCCTCGCGGAACCCCTGTGTAGATGCGACGCATAGGGGGTTCACGTTGCAGCGTTGGACAGCGGAGGAACGGCCGCTGGAACGGTGGAGCGGAGCGGCGCCGGCCCGCGTTTTAATAGCGCGCATAACGGTGAGGGGACGCGCCGGCGCCAGTGCGTCTGCCGCGGCTATGACTGCAACACAATCAACACATCCACTTTAAATCCAATCCAATCCAGCCAAGCCAAGCCAATCCAATCGAATCCAATCCATACCCCCTCGCGCGAGAGTGTTCGCTATCGGAGAGGAGAGGGGGTGAGCGGCGGAGAGCGCAGCTGGCGTTGTGAGGAGAATGGGGGAGGGGCGGACGCCGACGACGACGCCGGATGCAGGGACAAGGCGAGTGAATGAGATGCCTTCGCATCTAAAAAGTAGAGGCTGGCAGTTCAAACGGCCGCGTTGCAAAGGCACTTCGCAAGGCAAAATCTAATGATAGGATAAGAATTGCAGTTCTTTCTTTGTCAGCGTTGTAGAAGCTGTTCTAACGCATTTGTCTTTCAAAGAAACTGTTTGTTGCGGCTAAAATTATAGCGCGGTCTTGCTACAGTGACTTGCTGGGGCGACCAGCAAGTGATCCAAAACGGCGGTGCCAACGTATGCGTGTCTCCAGCCTTGCGGCGGACGTGCGTGAATGTAGGCACCGTAGCAAGGAAAGTAGCGGAATGATAATGCCGCCAACGCCGCTTTGAAAGACACTGATAAGCATGATAAGCAGAGAGCAGACAGAGGGGGAGAGAGCGTGGGGAAAGGAAGAAGCTTGGATCGAGAGGAAGAGGAAAGCGGGGGTTAAGTCATCGCCCTGCGTTGCGTCGTAGTCGTAGTAGTGTTTTCGCATTCGTCGGCGGCGCAATGGGAGGTTCAAATTCACGGTCCACAAGCCACCTGAACCCTGGTATAAGGCTTCTCACGGTTGGCGAGTTGGCGTACTGCTGCCGCGTAGGGCCGATGAAGGTTAACTCCCGCTGACGAATACCCGCCTGCTTGCTTGCGTCTGTATAGCAATTGGTCTCGCCTTTGTACGGACCTTTGCACATCAAGCAGCATCAAACGGGGGTGAAGAATGAAGGTCACGACGAGGTGCCGAAGTGGCGTAAAATATGGAGAAAAACGCCGGTTTATCTGCGCCAGGAACCGTCGTATGAAGCGGACCGACGGTACACCCGAGCGTCATATCATCGGGGTTTTTAATGCATTGTTTCTATTGGGAGTTGGCCGGGACCGCGGTGATCCGTCGTAAGAAGCGAGTCGTCGCAAGTCCGGCGCACGTACCAGCGGGGTTCCACTGTATATGCTGGCGTCGCCCTTCGTTGCGCACACGAAAGCACCTTTCTCTGTATAACAAACATGCTGCATGGCGCAGCATCGGGCTTGAAAGTCATGTTCTATACGAGAAGAAGGAAGGAAAGAAAGGGCGTTGATTGACTATCAGGTTTAACGCGCCGACGCTACACAGGCGATGAGGCGCGCCGTAGTGGAGGGTTCCGGATTAATTTTGACTACCTGGGGATCTTTAACGTGTGCCGAAATTCCGAACACACGGGCGTTTTTGCTTTTCACCTCCGTCAGAAAAGTAGCCGCCGCGGCCGGGAATCGAGCCTGTGTCCTTGGGCTCAGCAGCACAATGCCATAGCCACTGAGCCACCGCGGCGGGTAAGAAGAAAGGGAGTTGTTGAAAACCCAAATTGTCTGGGAAGCAGGAGAGCTGCCCGTCCACCCCATTTTCTTATTGCCTACAGAAACCGGGCTAGAGCGGAGGCACGCGCTCTGATCTAAGCCTGTCCCGGCCGTAGGCGTAGAAGTCTGTCCCTGCCTCTTATCGCCATTTGAGCGCACGAATCGACGACTCTCGTACATGCGCGTCTGCAAAGGGTGTCTGTGAACCCGGTTTTGATGCGATAAAACGCGGTAGTTCTCTGCTTGGGTCTTCGGTTCCCCACTTTCACTCGGAAACCCTAAATTTTTGATGGGAAGTAAGCAGTTTGTATTAATCGCAGAAGGATGGCGTTGAATTTTGCTGTCTCTCCTCCTCCTCCGGAATTGAGATCGAAATCAGAAAGCAGATGCGGCGCGACAGCTATAGGCGCATCCATACACCCTCGAATGGGAAGCCATTAAAGAAATATCAGGGAAGGCTCTAGATGTATTCAATTTTGTTGGGGGGAAACAGAAGCGAATTGGATTCTGTAAAAGAAAGAGCGTGCACAAAGGCACGCCCGGGTGTTTCTCCAGAGCACTAATGCTTCGCACGGGCACAGCGGTCTCAATAAATTGCTCTACATATACGGAGCGAACTAGCGCAATGTCGGAAACAGCATTGCCGGGCTTATGGGCCTACATCGACCGCGCTGGAGCATGGCCTTTAGTTAGGTTTCACGTGAAGGAATACGAGCAAAGGCGGGTAATGAGGCAGGCATAACGATCCAGGCGTCATTAAACGCAGTCTCCTATTTTATTTTTCTACAAACCCGCGCCAGTGTCTACCAAGAAGAGGCCGCGGCACAGTACGAACGCGCTTCAAGTGCTGCCGGTATTATGACATGGAAGGGTTCTCGCATACGCCGACGTCTTTTCTGTCTGGGTTAGGCGGCATGGTTAGAATATGAAAGCACTAACTGAACTACATTGCGACAGCGCGCAACTCCACATAATCTTTGATTGCCCAATTTCTACACGGGGCCCGTAGAGCTAAATCGAGGAGAAAGGCGCGCTTTCGTGTTATCGTTCTACTATAGATCACGTCACCGTGTGTATATTTGTGCTGTAGAAACTGTAGCGTCCACCCGTGATCCCGTGGCCGCAAAAAGACGCCTCGCGTTCAAGGCGTGCGTTGGATGAGTGGTAGAACTGGACAAGCGGCATACTTGTGCCAGACGTGTGTCGGGACGTACGTTAGTCACGTGTTACAGACGAAGGACGAGAAGCTGGCAAGAAGTTAAAAAAAAAAAAAACGGCGGACTTTAATGCTTCCAGGTGGTCAAAAATGTATCCGTAGCCTTCCGCTATATTCGGCGTGCCTCAATAACCTAGGCGGAGCTTGGGCGCGTTTACCACCCATTTTTACAGCAGAGCTGTATACCCTCTACCCAGCAATGGTTTCATCTCCATGGGCAAAAACTCCCAAGGCGCCAAGGCATAAGAAGCCGAGCGCATGCTTTAGGATAAACAGGCATACAGCATAGAGGTCAGAATTCGCTTAAGGAAACCACAGAACACGCATTGAAACCGCATTATGGATGATAAGGCGCCTTTGAACAATGAGACCCCCCTCCCCATGTGTTCCTTGTAAAGATTATGTTTGCAGATTATCTTTGAAGACTAGGCAGGACTAGGGGCACTAAATAGAGCAGTTCTTGCCCAAGAAGCCGAGCACATGCGTCAGGCTAGGCCGGGTTCAGCCTTTGCCGCCAGAGGAGCCGAGCGTAGTGTCAGTAGATAAGGTATTAGAGTACCGCCACTGAGGCACGCAGTCAGTAACGGCGGCCATTTGAGCGGCGTTTATCAGTGTTGCGAGACTGGCGCATCTACGGCCTAGCCGTTAACTTCGACCGGGTCGCTTGTTAACAACACTACCGAAGATGCAGCAAACCGGCATCTTTGGGCACACTTCTGCTGCTGAAATGCCGTTACACGCGTTATCTTTGATTCGCATTCGGAACGACGTCAGTCACGCGCAGCTGCAGAGCACGAAAGACAAACTAAGCCTACCAGGGTTGACCGACTAAAACCGCATAAGCAATAAAATGGCGACGCCCATGAACCGTCGCAGTGTAAACAAGTGCAACGTAATGAGAACTGACCAATGATCATGGCGGCGGCACGACCCGATAGGAGAAGAGAGTGCCGATACTCTCTACCCGTATCTAGTGGCACTAGCCGAGCCCAAGCGAGAAGGCCGCCGACACGACGAGAAACATTTCATATCCTCCTCTATCACCATTTGTAGTGGTTTACAACATCTTTTCTGGACATTTAGTTTCGCAGGGCGGTATGGCGACCAATTTTGTTTATAGCGCAGGAAAATAGATACAATGGAAAAATAAAGGCGAAATAATTGTAAGGCCGTCGGCAACCGAAATTATTATTAAATGCATTATTTATGCGATAATCTTATGCCCAGGAAAGTTATTTCCCGTGATTGCGTAAACTGTGGAATCAAGGCACTTGTACACCCTACTGAGGCAAGAGGACTTTTTCTGCAACCGGTGCTCTACGTTACAACATTCATAAGTTGGAAATCAGCGCTGCGTATGTCCCTTACTCGTACTTGTGTGTGTCTTTATTGTGCTGTAAAGTTAACATGTTGAACCAACTAGCCCAGGCGTCAACCTTACTAAATTCATAAGTTTGACTGAACAAGTGCCATTTTGGAAGAGAAATGCTTGTAGAAATGGTCACGGGGAAAGTAGACACAATTTTAGAAAATACATTGATAATCAGTTTTTGCCATTGGTTATTCTACCGTAAGTAAAGTGAGGGTTAGGTTGTGGTATCTTAGGGGAGGCCCTGCTACAAAAATTGCAGGTTTTATTCCTAGTGCTCCTGGTGCAGGAGAAGTACAAAACATATTTGTTTGCGGGATTGAAATTCACTTCAAGGAGAGAGAGAGAGAGAGAGAGAGAGAGAGAGAGAGAGAGAGAGAGAGAGAGAGAGAGAGAGAGAGAGAGAGAGAGAGAGAGAGAGAGAGAGAGAGAGAGAGAGAGAGAGAGAGAGAGAGAGAGAGAGAGAGAGAGAACGTTTATTTGAGCTTTCTGAAGTGGGAGTGGTTCCCTAGTGCGGGAATTCATGAAGTGAGCGCTTCGTTGTCGCAGCCTGCACTTTGGCGCACCTCGCTTTTTTGTGTGTCTCACACTCGAGTAGCTATAAAAAAGCATGATTAGTTTAGTTGGAAGTGTCTTTATTCCGTCACGAAGGCTTACGATCGCGTTATACACAGATTTATTCGATGCATTTTCTTTTTCGTTTCAGCTTGCAACAAACCTCTTTCCCTTCGATTGCAGAAGTTTGAGTGAATTTATATATACTGTTGTGTCGAAAAAAATATCAAGAACAATGTCCCAATACTTACCCACCTCAAAAGACGATGAAGACCGTTGTGGCACACAGCTGTGCTTGGACCGCCACGACCAACTAGCAAATTCATCGATCACCTTCCAACATCGTTCGCCCGGCTTGCTCTGTGGCCTGTCACCACGTAGCAATATAAAATAAGGGGCAATATAAAAAAGCGACGCAATCGCATACATTTAAAAATGAAATCTGAAAGAAAGATGGTGCGTTCCTCCTTCTTGTATTTTTCCTATCTCTAACAAGCAAAGCAGTCGCAGAACAGAAAACAAGTGCCTGAATTTTAAAATTCGACATCATGAGCCTCCCTCTTGAAATTTTGCCTCACGCGCCGTACTTGTGCCGGATACGCAGATACTTCATGCTTGCAAATTCAACAGTATAACCGTTAGGCTGTGGCCAGAGAGACTACCTTGCATTCCTTGAAAATTGAAGGGTTGTCTTGCCCTACACTCCGTACTGCGACGACTACTCTGCTCGTATATCCTTATCTTAAGTATACGGACTTTTACTCAGGCCTCGCAATCTATGTCGACACAAGGAACCAGCGTTCGTCAGCACCGCAATGCATTCGCGAGCTGCTTTCCCGCATTTGTTTCGCGTTAATGTATGAAGCGAGCCGACCTACTGGTGGTCCTCACCGAAGCAGAGCCCGGACCAAATGGAGCAGAGTCGTGTTACCACTCGGAGCCGGAAGCACGCGCACAAAGCCGCGCCGTGCCACCGGCGTCCTCATCCTGCAAGGAAAATCCGGCGAGCCAGTGAAACCAGTGTCACGAAGAATTTAATCCGGCACCATGTCGTCGTCGCCTACTACGGTTTGTCAAGGGACGGGCACGATACTAGCAGACAAAGGAAGAGGCGTAGACGAGACGCATTCCAGGACATGAACTCGAGCTTCGGAATGCTTTTTTGTCTTTGGTTAGGACCTCGGAAGTTTAAAAAAAAGTACGGAAAAACAGGCAAGCCGGAAAAAGGGTTTTTCTGATCTACTCGGACAGTGCTTGGATCGATTATCAGTTGTATGGTATGGAGCGATCGTCCAACGCTTGTACAGAAGAAAATTTCTCCCAACGATGCCCCAGGGCAATAACCCAGTTAGATACGTTCCTTAAAAAAATTTAGTCTTTTTTTTTTCTTAGTAATGGAGTGGATCACCGAATTTGAAAGTTCGCCGCTTTGAAGCTGGGCGCATTATTGCACTTATGCAAAAAATGTTGTGTGTCCGTTTGCCTTTGTAGCATCGCCTCCTACGACAAGCGGGAATTGTATCGACTAATTGTTTCAGTGTGAATGTTGTGAGTAGTGAGACGGAATCATCCACTGGGTTAAGGAGAGGCGGGATGACGGATGAGCAGCACGGTTGCGCTTCCGCTCCTGGTTCATTTAATCCTCATCATCACGTTTGCAAAGAGGTGCACATCCTTGTCAAATGAGGAAATGGTGATATTGATCGCTGTTATTACGCGTCCATACCTAGTATAGATTACGCAGAAATCTTTCTTGGAACCTGGCACACATCGTAAGGGCACCCGCCCGGTGGAGAGCATCCCTGCCCCGGGATGCCCTGGCTGCAGCGGGCTGTCTGGGACCCCTTCACCATATCTTGCTGGTGGTCGAGATCCCCGCTGGTCAGGCATGCCATTCACTGCTCGTACGTAGGAGCCATCTTTCTTAAGAGAAGGGTCGGGAGTTGCCGCTCCCATACCTGATGATACAGCGTTCTGGGTGGAGGTGACATTACAGGTGCCGGGTATCAGGTGCGGTGGATGGCAGGGAGGAAGGTTCTATGAGAACATGCAGTAGTGTGTTAAGCCTCAGAAGGGTCGTGGCTTAATTTCTTGTCAATTTCGGGTGCGTCGACGGGTATATTCTCCGTTCTTGGCAGTAAGGCGCAATAAGACGACGCGCTGGAAAGAAGCTTTGCTGTATTCAGATGGTGCAGTTCTTCAGGAGCTTCTTCGTCACGTCTTCTCGGCCTCAAAACTACTCTAATATAAAACCATCTTTCCCAGAAACGTATCAGCAGTGCATTGAGAGAACAACAAAAGACTTCTCCAGCAGCACAACTAGCAATGTTCAATGCGTTCTTGCCTTCGTCGCTAGGTCATAGCGAGGGGCATATCGAGCGGGATAAATTTGTGGCGAAGCGAAATCGTGACATGCGTACTGGCGAATGAACGAATTCTCTTCTGGAGCCCGGCAAGCATATAAAAAAACCCTTTAATTTCCCACTCTGTTGAGCCTATACATAGCCCCGGCTGGTTAACCATAACTAACGTCCCAGTCGTCACAAATTTAGTTCGCGTTCGTTAATTTAGAATAAAAATGTATGCCAAATCACCAAGACGTTGCATTGCATACGTGAAACTTTTGGGCTAAATAAACATTCGGGAAAAAAACAACATATTACCATGACCCTCAGTTTTGATAGTATGATTTTTCCGCCATCAGTGTCTTGGCGCGCGTGCAAGTGTGGAGATGTCTGACCAATGAGAGTTAGGCCATCAGCCGATCAGTGTTGAGGGTTTCAACGTCGCTTTTAAAAGGCAAGCGTGCATATGTAAACCCAGACTGCGCTTTAAAAAAGCATCTTTTCGATCTACAAAGGCTCTTTCCAAATTCCTGACGGTAAAGCAAGATCGTTTATATATACTCCAGGATTTGCGGTTTCGTCGTTTTCAGGGACCAACAAACTGGATATTCCAAACTGGTGTTATTCGCACGCCTCCGAGCAGCAGCAGCGTTGTTCCTCGCCGATCAATAGTGACTCCTCGCGTTCCCCAGCACTCCGTGCCACTTACAACGCACCGCGGGTTTGGTTTTCTTCACGAGTGCACATCCAATAAAAGGAGCCTTTGTGCGCGCTCAGCCACCAAGGCAGGAGGCGAAGTAAACGCATCCAAAGAAGCGGTGGGGCCTCAAACGCAACTCCATCGGAAAACGAGCAGCCGGTGGGGTCCACTCGGCGGGCCTTTGCCGATCGGGTCAGGCCTATACAGCATCGTCGCCCCTCGTATATCCCCCGCGCGGACGCAGTGGCTCGGAACAGCTTGATCTCTCCGCTGCACGCGGAGAGTGCGCGGTGCGATGCTTACGCTTCCGCACGAGAAAACCCAGGCATTGAGGTTTCGATTGCGAGGCCATGAGCCTGCGAAGCTCGGGATTCCACCGCCGGGACCCACCGCCCACAAGTGAGACCTTTGAGCTACATAATTCCTGTTTTTTTTTTTTTTTTTGCTATGGGCGAAGCCCCTTAGGGGATGGGGCTCTTGACTTTTCGTGTCGTCGTCGTCGTAATCGTCGTCTCATGTAGTCACGGTACTAAAAGACCGGGGAAACTCGTATACGCCTCTCGCTACAACGTAACGCGTACTAAAAAAACACCGGGACACGTGTCTACGCCTCGCGCTGGAGCGCTTCGTAACGCATACTGTAAAAAAATTGGCCGCGTATCTGCTCCTTTCGTTGCAAATGCCGTCAAAAGACTATAGTCTTTATCGGCTTTTGCGAAGTAAATGCCTCCCTATCGCTTTAACCGCTCACCTCTCATGTTGTTCCTCTTAGCGTCGCGCTCCTCCCAAGGTAAAGACGCCAAAGGTTTGCTTAATTCATTTTAAATTTCCCGCGTCCCACTGCTCCAAACCGGGTGTCTCGATGCGAACGCTGCCGTACGGCGAAGACGCGCGTTAATCGAGGCGCCCTACTTCAACGTTTATAGAACCGCGTTTCCCTACTCCACGTGCGTTGCAAGCAGAACGTGGAACCTATCTAGTGGAACCTTGCGTAACTGTTGCCGGTTGATTTCTTAAAATTGCGCCAGAAGCTATAGTGGCGCGGGCGACAGCAGGCGACGGGGGAGTGAATTCTTTTTCTGCAGTTGATGAAGTATTTAATTTCGGAAAAGTCAAGCATGTTTGATTTTTTTATAAAGGAACACTGCAAATATCACTTTTATATTGATTTGTTGTCTCATATTTGCGTAATGTCTTGTTCTTATTCAACAATTTTAACAAGTATGAACATTACACCGGACATAGACGGGTAGATTTAGCTGTGACTATATAAGACTATTGCGCAGGCATTGTTTTGCTTTGGCCGGGTGGCTGAATCGAGTCACAGACAGACAGACGGACAGACAGACAGACAGACAGACCAAAATTTCTGGGTTTAAGTAGCCCAAGAAAGACTATCGTCTTTAAAACACTGGGACACTCGTTTACGCCTCGCGCTAGAGTGCTTGGTGCTTCAAAGACCAGAGACTACTACAGCAAAGCGGCATACCTCTACCTCCCAATGGTTTCATCCCCGTTGGCAAAAACGCCAAGGCGCAAATAATATACTTCTCCACTACATGCTTCGCTCCTTAAGGTTTCACGTTAGTGGAATGAATGAATGAATGAATGAATTTATTGTAAACAAAGAAAGGAAAGACCGCCAGAAGGCGCCAATAATATACTTCTCCACTACATGCTTCGCTCCTTAGGGTTTCACGTTAGTGGAATGAATGAATGAATGAATGAATGAATGAATTTATTGTAAACAAGGAAAGGAAATACCACCAGCAGGCGTAGTTTTTCCCACCTAAGGGTGGACACCGGAACGCTTGCTGGTGGGGGGAGGGGGAATGGGGAACACAGTTGTACAGGAAAGGGAGGATAGAGAGGAAATGACACATGTAAACATATATACAGGTCTAAGAGGACATATATGCGCAATATATACAAGGTAAACAATAAAACACGAAGACAAAAAACAAAAAAAAAAAAGCACACACACACACAGTTTAGTTTAATTTCGCGGGATCTTTTTTCAATGTTATTAGTATCCTAGGGTTCTTAACCCATTGCCTAAGAACAGGGCATCAGAACATTCTTCATCTTGGGTACAATCGCGCCCACTTTTAAATTTCTCTATCCAAAAGTAAACCTTCTGCGGCGGTGCGCAGACCAGGCAAACTTCAGCTCACACGGTTCCGATCAATGCAGCCGTCCACGCCTTCTTTGTCCATGCATGGGACTGGTCTCATAGCCGTGACTAGCGCTGACGTGATGGCTCCGAATGCATTCCGGAAGTAAATCTGGTTTTATTTCTTGATTATATTTGACCAGAGCTAAGAAAAGAAGTCATATTTACCATGTCACTATGCAGATTGTGGCGCCATCTCATAGAAATTTACAACGATACAAAAGGAAGGTTCACCCCCATAAAAAGGACATTCAAGATTTTTCATGTATTCGTGCACGCAGATATGGTTCCTTCAAAAACTACAGTGGACTCGAAATGATTGGAGAACAGTCGTCTCATTCTTCAGTTTATTGGATGCGTTTCTTTCCCTAGTTGTAAGTGTGCCTTTTCTGTATTCGTGTGCACAGTGGCATAAATACCGCTGTTTTTCATCAGCTGTACCCTGTGTTTCTCCACTGCATACTGTTATGTCTGCATTTTATTCCAGCTATTACAGTAATTCGGTCATACTTTTGGTGGCATACGTGGCGGGCATTTGGAGTATAATCTGCAATGCTTACGATACGACTAAGAGTGCATTTGGCTTAACCCTCTTGAGCAGTCTCTTCAAGAACACGAGAACTCAGCTGAAGCAGCGCGCAGAACGGATTGTGGTGGTTGGAGCGAAACCATAAGCGGAAAATTTCGAAAATTTCATAAGCGAAACCATAAGCGCAAAGAAAAATTTCTACGATAATTCCCAAGGCAGTGGTTTGCTTTTTGAGGCTAGAGCAGGTTGCCTGCGAACTAAGAGTTTTCTGGCGAAGTATTCACAAAATGACGGGGGTATGCGTGGTCTGCGGAAAAGAAACAGAAACTATGCGGCACATACTGTTAGAATGTGAGGGTATCCATCCAAATCTACATGAAGGGAATATTGGGCTTCCAGAAGCCCTGAGATTTAAGGGTATCACAGAGGAAGTTAACTTCAAGGCTGTCGAGGGGCACGAAAAGAAGATTAGAATGCTGGTGGACGAAAAGCAGAGAGGGGAATATTGCCTAGGACAGTTACCACCTGTAACAGGAAAAAAAAAGTATTTTGTGCCTAATAAGCTTTTTGTGCCTGCCCTAAGCAGCGCTAGTTTTAAACCAAGAGTGTAAAACATGGGTATATTAGTCCTTTTTGGTAATATGACATGTCATCACCCTGCTACAAAGGGGAAACCATTAGCAATCATCATTATAATCGGAGTAAGACCTCGAGACATTTTTTAACGTTGCTGTGTTGGCAGCATCGGCAGCGCAGCCCGTGCGCAGGACATTTTATAGGAGGAGGAGGAGGAAGGAAGGAAGGAAGGAAGGAACATTTATTGAACAAAAGGACGCGAGGGAAGTGTGGTGCTCAGCTTCCCACGTCCAGGAGGCCACGAGCCTTTGCTGATGCTAGGGCTAGTTGCACCAGAGCTTTTTGGCGCTACGGCGCTGAGCTGATCAGCGCAAACGCTCACTGCTCAGGGGAAGAGGAGCGGGCGGGGTCAGGGTTGCGTGGGCGGGAGCAGGCGAGGTGATAGGTTGTGAGAGGAGTGTCGCAATGCGTATATAAATCTAAATATGTGTGCGGGGATGGTGTGGTTGTATAAGGTTCCAGTTTGTAGTCTGCGGTAGATATATGCCTCGTAGTTGTATTTGGTAGTTATTTGTGTAGATATAGGGGATATAGGGGACGTTACGGAGGGCGGTACTCGTCAGTTGTGAAAGCCTGTCGGCGACGTAGGGGTCAGGTGTACCGATAACGAAGAGATTGTTTGCCGGTTGCACTTGGGTCTGTTTTTCTGGAATCCCCCTGGCCGGAATGAGGGCCTTGGAAAGTTCTTGGTTGGTCCAATCGTGAACGCGGAGGCCGTTGAGTGACCGGAACACTGGGACACAGTGATCAGCAAAAATGCGTGGCGGCGGGATAGCGCGCGCCGGTGTAGTAGGCTTTGGAGGTGTGGTAATGCTTGCCTGGTAATGCTAGCCAAGGTTGTTGAGGGAGGCTGCGACTGGCAGCCATGGGTTTGGTGGGGGAGCCAAAAAAAGCTTGAGGATATCTAGGCAGAAATACCCCAGCGAGTTTGTCCCTCAACCTCGACAGCGGGGCACGCACAATGTATTCATAGTACCATTGCCCTTTTCAACCTAGAAAATAAAATCTGTAGGAATTTTTCTGCGTCTTTTTTAAGTCCTTAGTGCCAGTGATTATAAATTGCCATCCGTGACTGTCTCTTGGTACCTCCTGTAGAAAAAAGAAAAAGGAACATGAAACAAATGAGACCGGGGCTGACGGCCACAACCGTCACGCCAGCACACGAAGTAATCGGGACATGAAGGGCTTTCCCAATAAAAAAAAGGTGTGAGGGGAACTGTAAGAAAGCAAGCGAGACTGGCAAGCCGGCTTAGACGATTCGGCGCGTCCAGATTAGGGCCCAGTGACTCCCACCACGGCCGCAGCCTCCATGCCGTGGAGAAATCTTCGCCAGCCGCAAAGCCTTTTGTCCCACCAGTCGGTCTCTCCGTTATTTCAGATCAAAATGCCAGCTACGGTTGCTTTTGTTTGTGTCTCCCTCCCAAAGCACGCACAGGGTAAACAGTTGGGAACGTGGGTTAGACTCGAGGGACCTGTGTCTCCGCGAATGTCGCTTCCCCGCAAGTCTAGTCTTTTATCAATGGAGCAGGAAAGAAGAGGGCATCGAGCGCTCGGGGATATCGGAAATGCCCAGGGGTGCCCGGTTTCTTGCGCTGTTCAGCTTCACAGCACAGTTGCGGTGTACGGAAGGAGAAGCAGAAGTAAAGGCTTTACGTTAAAGAAAAATAAAATCAAGGAGGATGGTCGGAAAAATGATCGACAAAAAACAAAGCGTGCAGGTTCTTTTACAGATGGTGCGGCTTGACAGAACAAAGAAACAAATGAAGGATACATTGGCCATTAGAAACTACCCCTTCCCCAACCCCTAAACAAGTAAATTTCCAGAAGAGCAGTACAAGAGAAATAGTAATCATACTGCGGCATATGCGGCCCTAAAGAGAGATGCAGCTACAAAATATTCCAGTAATTTTCTATTACGTACTCCAGTCAGCGCTGAACCTATTCGCTGGGCCTTCACACCAGCTTGCGGGGCCCTTCAAATTCACCTGTTAGAGACAGCAAAACATGCGCAATGTTTGGAATCCATGCACGCTGTCATTTTCGATGGTTCCGTTGCCTTTCACGCAGAAGTACCCTGGGATTGTTGTAAAACTTTGGCCTAAAACATAAAAAATAGCTTTAGAGCATTTAGATTGAGTAATAATATTCCGATGGGTTTTTTAAGTGCGTCGTTTTCTGTAAAACAGTCCACCCGTCTGTTTTCTGCTGCAATTCGAACACCGAGTTCCTGATATCATCAATAGGCTCCGTCTATCGTAGAGTGACAGCAGCAGGACCGTTTTTTTAATCTTGTCATTGTGGGCCCAATGGCTATAATCTATAAACATGCCTATTTCTGCGGCAGACATGTAGCTTCAGAGGAAATATTTCTGAGTTTTTAGCTAATAATTATTATTCAACTGAATAATTGTTTAATTACTAATCCGGACCAAAGCTTCAAATTATCTCTGTAATGAGTGATGCTTAGTCGAATGGACAAATCAAACTTTACGCGGTGGTTGTGTTGTTGGGAGCTTAAGGGGTGGGGCTCTAATGCGTCTAGAACTAAATTATGGTGACATCGAATATATCATACGTCAAGCGAGAACTGAGGCTGTTTAGCGAACTTACAGTAATCCTGATTACTGTGGGAAACGTGGAAGGCCGTCAAGGCAAACTGACAAATGGTATTGATTGTTCGCTTGTATGCACTGTTCATAAGTTACTAAGTTCTTTCACACACCCAACATACAGGTGCTTCTATGGGCTTCCTGAACCGGCAACACAATTCCCAATTTATTGAACGCGATCATCAAGAACCGTCGTTTAGAGCAATGAAGGCCTTATCTTCTGACATCGCGCATGTTTTATTTCTATTACTGCGCCCTCAGAAAAGAATAAAAAACCGTAAACATGCCTAGCAAGAGATATTGGCGTCGAAGAAAGCGCAAGCACAAATTCTTTGTGTCCAGGATGGGCGGAGTGGAGCCGAGACAAACGATGCATGGTGGCTGAAAATAGAGATGGATAGGGCGCGTGTGTGACAGTTTTTTCGTCCTGTCTCAAAGTACTTGGACGAATTGTGGAGGCAAAGTCGGTGGCAGGTTACCGGAACGCTTCAAGATACGCCGCGGTCCTCCGGAAGGTCACCCTTTTACTCAGATAGCTTCCTGATTTTTGCCACGGGTTATCTCTTTCTAATCACGGTGGGCGAATTTATGGCCTCAATTTATGCTGTACACTTTAACGTGCTACTTTTTTGTAATAATAACTGAAGTAATTGACAACCACTTTTTTAGGATTGGGGGGGGGGGGGGGATCCAATTTGCGGAATCCCTTTGACTACGAAGATGAATTGGCCGCTAAGTATGATGAATGACAAAAGCGAGTCGTCTTGCGGCTAGTCTCGCTATCCTCTGATAGCCTCAGCAAGCGAGCGAAGCTCCCTGAAACTTGCCTTGCCTAGCCTCGTCACTGGTGGATCTAGGTGGTGGAAAGAGCAGGAGATTTCGGCGGAAGGGGAGGGGGTCTATTCACACTCTCGCACGGGCCAAACAACCCGGTAGATGCGCCGCTAAACTTCGTGCTTTGTTTAGAGAATGTTTACCAGATGGAACAAACGCAAATGTGCTGTTCAAGTAGAAAAACGGCCTAGGTGTATAAAGCACTAAACAGGCCCAATTCACCGTCAGAATTTGTTTGATTAAATGGTCAATCGTTTTATTTTTCGGCAGCATGCTCGCGTGATTGGATATTTCCTTTAGTCACAGCGTAGTCAAGTTAACGCGATGGAAGGTGACGTGACAATAAGAGAATTCGTAAGCCACACCACACGGAAACTAGTTTATTGTTTTTCTTGCTGTTGTTGTCGTTAAAGGATAACCGAACTCGCTTCGTCAACTAGAATCAACTGGTCCGCCATTGAAGAAAGTAGAAAGCGGGAAAATACATCCTTGCAGCCTTGACGCATAGTGCGAAAAAAAAAAATTCGGAATTGGGAGCAAGATGCAAGGTAGGAACTGAAGGCGAACAGCTGAAAAAGAAATAAAGATTGAAGAAAATGGACAAAGACCTATATGGAGCGTGCCGGCATGACACTAAGGCGCTATTGAACCTATCGCATTTTCGAGCTGAGTTTGAACTCACGCGAGGAGGCCAGACGCCCGCGTAAGATAACCTATAACCTGAATCTGTACCGGTGCGCGGGTAGACAGTAGTCGCCCAAACGGCACGTTGTCCTTTCGCTCGCAGCTGGAGTATTTGCAGCAAGTATGCATTGGACGCACTGCTCTCCCAAGAGCTTATTTGTTTGAAGAGAAGAAATCGGAGAACACTGGAAACCTCAGAGAGAGAAAAAGAAGGTAACCAATGATAAGAAACAGAGGAAGGGGGATAAAAACAAGAGAGAAACGCGTGAAAGCGAGGTATCGACCTTACACGGCAGGCGGCATGACTCGAGCTCTCGGAGATAAAAAAAAACGTGCGAGGGAACGGGCTGTACTGTTGGAATTTGCAAAGGAAGCACGTACCCGTACTGCGAATGTAAAACGAGGCATCTGCTGGGCAAATACAAGGCTACCACAGTTCCCAATCGGCATTCCATCTACACATGCTGCGAGGTGCGTTACTGTGCTTCGGTGATCTTGCGGATATCATTGGCGCTCATGGCTGAGAAAACAAGAGAAAGAGCAGTGGTTTAGCTACTCGAGGAGACCAATAAACCGTTTTATTCGGTTTTCACGTAAAGCCGGCGCTGCTGCGCAGGCATTGAAAAGCTTGCCGCGGAAGAAAAAAATAAATCTCCTCAACCTACGTGCGGACGACGTCTTAAAGGTAAACTATAATTAAAGTATCATTCAACACATTTGTTTGCCTCGTTTTTTGTTAAGAATTTGCTTTAGGCCTTTGAGGAACACCTGGGTTTTACGACTTTCGACAGCCGGGGGATAATGCTACTTAGCAAACTAAGAATAACAGCGGCTGGAAGTCTTTGGGAAAGGCCTTCGTCCTGAGGAGGTATCCACTGCCTGTTATAGTCGGCGGGTTTCGGAATACACTACGTGGTCCGCCTGCGCAGCCTTTACAAGGCGAAATGAACGAAAGTTCGAATTTCGGATGCAACGTGCTTAAGAGGTACTTAGGTTACGGGTATGTTGTAATGGAGGTCTACGGACTACTCAGTTTGGCAACCGAGGAAGAAAAAAGAAAGAAGAAACTGTGGTTGATTACTCTGTCATAGGAATCGGTGAAGCACGAAAGTGAAATGTGTAGCGAAATCTGCAGCTGAGCATAATTTGCGGGTCGGCGGCTGTCTTGTGGGTGTGCTTGGCGAGCGACATCTTGCTAGCGGATCTTTTCGGCAAAGGTGTACTGGCGTCATTTCCGTGACGGATATATGGCGTCAGTGAAATCTTGGTGTATTCTGGCATAAAACACTTTCATGTTAAAATATAAAACCCGAAAACGAACAACTTTAAGTTTAACGTACTCTTTAGTACTAAAGGTTACTTCCCCGCAAGAAGACACTCTGTGCAGGGGTGCACCCTTTACAGGCCGCTTGCTTCGTTGTAATGGCATCATTTCCGTGACGGATATGACGTCAGCGAAATCTTGGTGCATCCGGATATAAAACACTTTCGTGTGTAAAAAGCGCTCCGATCTGTCTCTCTTGTTCTGACTTCTTTGTCTTTGTGTGTGTGTCAGGCTACTAATAAAACTTGAAGAATGCGTGTTTCATAAACGTATAAGCAAAATGTCATCCTTCCTTGTTTTGTTTTATATTATTGATTAAGGATACCCGAGAGACTAAGCTTGTTGTAGCCCGATCAGAAGCAAAGATGTGAGGCGGGAATAAAGAAAATACGGTGGCGCATAGTCCCCGCATGTAAATCGAGATATCTGCAGTCAATTGTTCGAGTGTGGAATGGACGAATACCAAAGTATCCCTTGCTGAATCTTGCCCAACCTGAGGTCCGCGCCAACTGCCAAGGCGATGCTTCGTTACAAGGGGTGGGTGAGAGCGCATGTCCTGTTCTTTTCACCTCAGGCATTTTTACCACTCAAAGAGCTTCGAGCGTCGGCGAACTTCCTAGGTATTTGCGTGCCTGGATCCGATAATGCGGACGTCGCGAAAACTCTACGAGAAAAGCGAGGCTGTCGTCTGCGGGGAAGAAATGATCTCCCAGTTCCTCTCGTGTTCTCTTGTTTGCGTTTCTTAAGATCAGCGTGAACTTTACAACCGGGAAACAAATAATCAAAAATCCTACAATCTAACAACTTTGATATTCAGCTATGATAACTGCGTAATTAAGTTCAACGTGAGCAATATATCAAGCCTTAGGGTTGCGGCGAATGCCGCGTTACACTTAACCCAAGAAGAAAGGCCACAAGCGAAGTGCTGGCCACGACGAACAACGACGCTAATAAAGGTCGCGCAGTGGCTTCTCTTCTTAGCCGGTGTTTACGGCTTCCGCTTTCCGGCCCGACACCCCGAGTCGCAGACAGAAGCGGCTGGGGCGGGTGCCACGCGCAAGAGAAATACGGCGCCCGAGAGGAACTCGTGGGGGCTGAGCCCGGGGCCCGAAACCTGGCAGAGTCGTTTGGGCGGCGAAAATCGATCCCTAGCACCATGTGTAAGCGGCAGCAGCCAGATACCCGTTCTTTCGGGGGAAAAAAAAACGCTCAATGCGGGTCCGACCAAAATGTGTGGTGGTTGGGAGGGAAGGGTGGGGGACGATCGAAGTGTGCGTCACGTAAGAAGACACACGGCGACAACGGGGAGGACGAAATGAAGGGGGCGTAAAAGAAAGAATAATAATAAAAAAACATTCCTTGTGCCGCTGTTAGAGTCAAGTGAAAAGAAAACGGGGTTGAGGATTGAAGGGCCTACAGGCAGCCCCTAGTCTTGCAGTCTCTTTGTCCTTGCATCTGTCTCCACATACTCATAAATTTTGCGAAGCCCGGGTGAGAAGACAGCCCGCTTTAATGTAGTTGCGCTTAATGTGTCCGGTTGGTGTGACCGAGGCCGTGCGGTGTATAACCGGTTGCGACAGCTTTACTTTTTGTTGAAGGAACAGAAAAGAATTTCGAAGTGCAAGACGGCGCAATGTTCCTTAAGGAGAACCACAAGTCATCAATAAATCCACAGCCCTCCAGTATAGCGTGCCTGACAGAGCAGATGTCGCCACGGAGCGTTGAGGATTTAATAGTCATACAACACAGAACATGACAATTAAATATACAATAAATGACTGACGAGCCCGAGGACGCGGGTTCGATTCCCGGCCGCGGCGGGCGCTTTTGTGAAGGCGAAAAGCAAAAACACCCGTGTGTACGAGATTTCGGCGCACGTTAAAGATCCCCAGGTGGTCAAAATTAGTCCGGAACCCTCCACTACGGCGCGCCTCATCGCCTGCATTGCGTCGGCGCGTTAAAACCTACAATCATCATCATCCATTAAATGACACAGATTATTTTACGTGCGTTGTGCAAACTGATAACTTTTGTTTCCAGACAGAACTTGCTGACACCCGCGCAAAGGGTGTTGCGTTTAACAGTAGCTTGCGACTATGTCTAGCGGGTCGCTTAATTGCTAAGTCATGGTCACCCGTGTTCGATTTGCAAAGCAGCCACCTGCAGACCGCTCTTGCATGAACAAAGCGATTACTGAGTGACGTACGTACGCGCGGCTTAAATTCTGGTCTCGAAGTACGGTTGATTGAATTGAACTGAAGTTTATTTCCAAAGCGTGAACATGAAACGTGAATGGGCACATAGCCGGGAAATTGGAAGTTCCATGGTAAAAACAGCAGGTGGGACCTGCCACTGATTCTTCCTTATTATACTTTATTCATGATTTAGAAAAATAAATATTGCTATTTCGTAACACAAACGAAACCTTCAGCTAAAAACACTGAACTCATTAGATCAATTTACAATATATATAGGCATAGGCAGACCCTAACAAGGCTTTTTACGATTCCGTTACATATCTACAAAAGGGTAAAAGCCTAATTGTAATTATACGCATTTACACATTTACAAAAACTCCGATAATATCAGATCTTCTACCATGCCATAATGGCTTAAAAATGAGGGCTACTCAGCCTTTCTGTGCAAGAAAAAAAAAAAAAAAGCTCACGACCTTGACAGGCGTAATTTTAGCCCCGCCGGTCACAAAAAATCTATATTGTAATCCTTCACACTATAAACAGTGTTTAAAGCTGGTAATGGTTGAAAAGTCGTATAAAAATGGCCGCGTATCTGCTCCTTTTGTTGCTAATGTCGACGAAAGACCATAGTCGACTGGCGCCCTTAGCAAGTAAATGCCTCCCTCTCTTTCCCGCTCATCTGTCATAGTTTTACTCTCGTCTCGTTACTCCCAGGATAACAAGCTAGAGGTATGTCCGAGGTAATTTAAATTTACCGCGGCGTTCCACTGCTCCAAGCAGGGTGCCTCGATGCCAGCGCTTCCGTACAGCGGAGACGTGCGTGAATCGAGGCACCCTACTACAACGTTTATAGAACCACGTTGCCGTACTCCATGAGCGTTCAACGCGAAACGTGGAACTTATCTAGTGGAACCTTTCGTTTCTGTTGCCGGTTGATTTCTTAATGCCGCCGGTAGCTATAGCAGCGCGGGGAACAGCATGCGACGGTTTTCTGCAGTTGATGTATTTCATTTTCTATCGCCAAAACCAAGCATCCGTGAATTTTATAACAATGAACACTGCAAATATCACTTATGTATTGATTTTCTGCCTTATATTTGCATGTCTTGTTCTTGTTCAACAATGTTGACAAGTAAGAATATTTACACCGGACTTAGACGTTTACATTTGGCTGTGGGTATATAAGACTATTGCGGAGCTTCTGTTTCACTTTGGCCGGGTGGATAAATCGAGTCACAGACAGACAGACAGACAGACAGACAGACAGACAGACAGACAGACAGACAGACAGACAGACAGACAGACAGACAGACAGACAGACAGACAGACAGACAGACAGACAGACAGACCAATATTGGTGCGTTTAAGTAGCGCAAGAAAGTCTATCGTCTTCAAAAGTGCACGTAGAGCTCCAGGTCCAACTAAATGAGATATATTTATACACACAAGGACAGGTCAGCGAATACGTTCATCTAATCAGTCAGCTTCGAGAAGTAAGTTCCACACATCAAACGGCGTCACAGCGATTCGTTCTCTCGCTTCAAACAGAAGAAAGTCTTCCAAGAATGATTCTCAATTCCAACATACGCTCCGTCCCAAGTTCTCACCCGCCGCGTCACTGATGGAGGTCTTCAAATTGCCTTTGAGCTTCAGAAAAAGAAAAAAATAACGCTGTCAAATCCAAAGGATACCTAAAGACTGATTTCATAACACAAATCTGCCAACTTTTTACTTCGATCGGTTTGCCTTTCCCAGCAGTCAAAAGACCACGCCCCCGTGAAGAGCGCACCTACCCAAAGCTACCGCCTGTGCCTCGCAGCGCAGTTCCGTCACGGGCTCCACCGCTGTCGCCGGGTTAAATCGCAATTAAGGCTAAGGGCGTCCTGTCGCCTTCAAAATTGGAGGTAAAAAAGGTGGCTGGTGATTCCATTAAACTGCAGCAAAAACTACGACGGAAAGAGGAGTGCCAACTTTTCAAGCTCGCAATGCCCCCATAGCTGACCTAGAGCCGTCATCCGTTCTGCTCCGCCTGTCCGCCTTTCTCCTTCCCCACTCCCTCACCACAAAGTTACGTTACAGCAGGAAAGTTTATGCCCCGGTGGTCCGATGAATGTGTTACGAAGCTCGCGAGTTGGTGGTAATTACGGCAGAACATGCGCAAAAGCGGCTGGGCATATTTAATTCGGTTTGTACGTTGGGTTCTTCGAGCCGACGTAAGGGTTCAGGCGGACCATAGGGGTTGAACGACCTGGGGGTTCTACAGAGGCGTTAGACTAGTAGTAACGACCTTGACCGGGCGCGACCTTGTCGACCATTTAGAAATCTTGCTGGAACTTAATTTTAGCTTAATTTCTGTTCTCTGTCACCTATTTCGCTGCCAAATTTGATTATTGATGACGTCTCTTCGATGGCGCAACAATATTGTCTTACTGGACCTCTACTTCTGAGGGCCGTCATGCGATTTTAAATGCGGGCATTGAACATTACTGACTTAAGCATTGAGGCATGTAAGGTGCGGAAAAATCGACTTTATTAAGCGCTTATCGGGAAAAGAAAAGAAATAAAAAACCGCGCTTTACGAGGATATACTAGTTGTACAAAATAGGCTCCTAATACAGTACAAATCGTGGAAACATCTTCGCATGTAGGCGTGTGAGCAATTTTTCAACGTATCCTTCTTTTCGCAACAGGTAGAAGTTGTGTGTCATTTTCTCAGGACTGCCGATGACGACTCAAGGGCAAAGGAAAAAAGGTTAAGAGTATATTTTCAGAAATATTCCTAACACATTGTATTGACTGCGGTGAAACAGTTCTCAATAGTTACTCTGTAGATGGCTCGTTTCTTCGAATAGGATAACTGTATATGTAGCAATTGGAAGTTTGTTTATTTATTTGGAATGTATGTACCACGAGTCACTAAGTTAAAAACATTCAGCTCCAAAAGGACAAAAACGGAAGTCCATTTTTGTAGTACAGGCAGAAGGGTACGTCGTAAAAAATAGTAAAGAAACATAATTGTGAGGTGGGCGTCAAGCCTGTAACACATCCCTTGAGCAATTTAGTAAACCCCTATTTTATAAACCTCGGGCCGCAAAATTCTACGGAAATAATATTAAGCGGCCCGGGAAATTCTATGGGCCGGCTTGCATGATTTAAAAAGACGAAGCCTAGCGAGATTTATTAACAACTTCTTTACTGCTGATTGTATTTCAAGCTCTGTCTTCACTTTCGTTTCTTCACACTCTTTCTTCACACTCACATGGCGTCACGTTCACGTGTCACGCTGCACGTACTATTTGTACATTCATTAGGACCAGCAGACAGGCGAAGTTGTTGAATCTTATCATTAAACAAGAACCTGGACCAGCCTTCTCTGACGCTGTACGATGAGGAAAAGGCGTTTCTATGTGTGGGTCTCTCACGCCTTATTTTGGTCTTATCTGGTGTTTCAATTTTGTTTGCGTTTCCACTACACGAGATTGTGCGCGTAGGTGATATATTTGTGCTCCTTTTCCATAAAATGCTAGTTGGGCGTCAGGGCCAGTCTTGTGTTCTTCTCCTTTGTCCTTCGCCTGCTTGCGCTATAGCACTTCAACATGGACGCCCAACAACTCGCCAAGCTATTCATTTTATTAATTCTACAAGTGTCTAATTTCGAACTCCTATTCTGTGAATTTTTTGGAGGGGGCTTATTAGCCATTCAATACTCCCGATTCCTGGCCAATCGCCAGTTTATCAGTGGGTATAATGCACGAAGAAGGCGATAACAACAACGTTTGTTCTACCGCTGACAATTTGCGGGGGTAGTAAAAATGAGAGAGAGAGAGAGAGAGAGAGAGAGAGAGAGAGAGAGAGAGAGAGAGAGAGAGAGAGAGAGAGAGAGAGAGAGAGAGAGAGAGAGGAGAGAGAGAGAGAGAGAGAGAGAGAGAGAGAGAGAGAGAGAGAGAGAGAACAGTTTCGTTTTATGTGTGCGCTCTTTATACCGGAGGCCGTTTTCTTGACGGGACAACGCCAACAACGCCAGCTTTTTTCAGAATTAGCACTTTATGTAGGCTTGTTCGCCTGAAAATAAAAGATCTCAACGCAAAAGATTACACTGTATAAAGTTATTTTTCACGAGAAAAAGTTACTTTAAATTGTAATTGGTTGCAGCTTAAGCTTTCAAGGCATGCGTTCGGACACCATTTTTAACTGCGAAGCTGTTTTGAAAATCGTTATTTAGCCTGTCCGCAGTTAAAAAAAAAAAAAAGCACTCGTGTGTGAGTGACTCGCAACGAGCGCCCAGCGTCCCCGGTGCACGTTTGTCAAGCCAAGCATACCCACTTAGCGAGATTGACCAAAATTGGCAAAACCCCAGCATTCAGCAAAACTCCAGCATTCGCCGTAAACGTGGCAATACTTTCTCGGAACCGGAAAGACACGTCATAGCGTACGCCTCTCCAAGGTGATGTTCAATGACTATCACTTCCAACAAAATGAAAGAAGCTCACACTTATAGCAGTAATTATGAAGTATAGATCGCGAAGAATTATGAAGTATAGAATTATAGAAGAATTATGAAGTATATGAAGTATAGAAGAATTATGAAGTATATAGAATTATGAAGTATAGGCAGCGAAGAAGATCGTGGACTTAGATCGTCGTGATGGTCGTGAACGTTGCGTCTTACGCGTTAATGTGAGCTTCTTACATTTTTCCGTAGATGAAAGTGTTACTAAAGACATACAACAAGCACAAGTTAGATTAAAACAAATAAGATTCAACAAAGCTGTCGGCGCGTTCTTTTTCGAAAAAAAGAACAACGAAACCGGGAAAACGCCTGAGGGATAGAAGCTAAGCGGCATTAAGTCCTCGTGCTTTCACGGTTTTATCGCGAGCGAATGTAATGGACGTGAAAAACCCACTTACGCAGCGCGTTTTCCTAAAACAAATCGGTGCCCTGACGCGGGCAGACGATCTCAAAGTTCTTCCAATCGCGTACGACCATATCCAGCCCCCTAGGGGTGCTCGAAATACTTGATTGAGAATGAAAAGAAACCAGAAAACGAGCAAAAATGTCTAGACGGAGGTTTACGATCGATCTCGAGGTGTTCCCAACAAAATGAGTGCGTAAACTGATGCTTGCCTGGCGAGTATAGCTGTTCGCAAAACTAAAATGGAGGAGCCAGGACCTTAAGCGCTGAACTTTATTGTACTTATGGATCAGATGAGAACTTGATTGCACGTTCCTTGAGGCTGGGTAAAACTACAAGAAGCGCAAGGGCGACCAGACTTGGCGAGTCACGTTGGAGGGAGAAAGAAGTGATGGAAGCGAGAGGGAAGGGAGCATGGAAGCGAGCGATATCGAATCGGGAGTACACCGACATACCCTCGCTGCTTTTGTCTTGCTAAATAAACGAAGAGACAGCCACCATTAAACGCAAAGGAAGAGCCTAGAGCAAATGTCGATGTCGGTATGGTAGCCGACCATTTTATCGGACTCCTAAAATTCGGACTTGCTGGATTTCCAAACTTTCCCGAGGAACTGCCGGTTAGTCTTGTAGGAGTAATGACTCGAGGATTTCTCGGACTGCTCTTTTTTTTCGTTCCCTTCCAGGTCCGAAAACTCGGTCGGCTACTGTATACTTATCCCTTTCTCCAATCTAGTAGGAAGGTTAGCTTCCCTAATGTAACCGTATGCACACATTTATGTTTCTTGTCCAAAATGAGTACGGCTTGGATAAATTTGTGAATGTCTTTTTTATCGTTTGATTTTCCATTCCTCCCCCTTGTTTAAATTGCAGTACTTGCTAGACTTGAACTGTTGGCTGAGCATTACCCTGGCCTTATATTCAGGTCACATATCATGCGTTATCACCCAAATCTCCGCTAGCTGCTTCGGCAAGAAAGCTGCCCATTTTCCTTTCGCAGGTACCGGCATAACACCGCATCATTTGTATGCGCAGTCTGATAACACATCCTGCACCGCTCCAGCCTCTTAGACGAAATAAAGGGCCGAAAAATTATACAACTTTGTTGGTTAAACTGAAAAGAATTACCGCCGAATTCCTTCTGGATAAAAACTGGAAAATGAAATTCGCTCTGACAAGTTTGGGCGGGAACGATGCTTTACGTTGATTATTGAAACACTTTTTTTAATGCGATAGATTGCCCTACGGCATAACAGGGAGGTTTATAGGTACAACATTGCACCAGTTGCACGCAGAAAGCCACGAAGAGACCGGTACTGGGGTCCCCATATCCAACGCTTAAGATCGGGGGGTCTCCCAGGATGGAGCCCTGTGCCTCCGAGGTGTTGGATTCTTGTGTTTCTAAGACCTGAAACAAGTCCACAACAAGTGTTCAACGTCAGCTTCTGGCGCAGGAGTCACGTAGAAGGGGCAGGTGTCCGCAAATGGGGCGTGGTATCGGGCAGGCCAAGCGTGAGTAACTGCTGGGGATAACGCCACCCCAACTCGAAGCCTCCGCAGCAAGACCTCCTCCCAGCGAGTGAGCTCACTGGGGAGGTCAGTTCCACGCGGTGGAAGTAAAGCACGCGTGGCGCGGCGGAGGTTCTCTTTTTCCACCAGCAGTTCTTCTAGGGTAGATACTCGAAGTAGTGGTAATGGCTGTGGGAGGTCTCTTCGGTGGCAGGCGCGATCTGCTACAGTGTGGGCAGGAAGCGTGTCCCGGCGAATCCATGAAACGCGGACAGGGCTTGGATAAGTGCCCATAATCTCGTGAATGCGTGCGGCCACGCTTGTACAACGCTCAACGCGTCGCAAATCCCGAATCGCTGCCGTTGAGTCCATGTAAAGTTCCAGCTTGTCCCCAGCAGTCAAAGCCGCGATGCAAGCGCCTGCAGACCATCCCGAATGGCAGTAGGTTCTGCTAGCAGGCTTGGGAGTACACAGAGTGATTCGTACGCGCAGCTTTTATTTAGGGCAGGGTAGGAGGGACACGTCAAGGGCGGGGTGACGAAGCAGTCGTATGCCCCGGCGTCCACAAAATCCTGGACAACCAGTGGTTGCGTCTCGGGCGCCCAGTCAGGGACATGAAGGACGGCATCTGGAGGCTGGTGAAGGCCCGAGGTACGGGCGTGTAGCCGTGTCAGAGGCTTGCTGTCCGTCACCTGATGGAACAGCCAGGGCGGCCTACGGCGGAAAAGGCTGGCATCGTACTCGGCGGCGGGCCCATGTACGCGGCGAGAGCTGCTGCCTCTGAAACCAGTCCACGTTTCAGCAGGCGTGCGGAACGACGCCGATGAATGAGTTCATCAAGCGTGTTTAGCTGGGCTTCTGCTTGGAGCTGTAGAATTGGTGTTAGGCAGGGGAGTCCAGTAATAGTGCGCATGGCGGCCCTGTTAATAGCCTCCAGCCGGACCCAGTCCCCTTCCGTCATGTGCTGGAACTGTGCCTGGTACACGAGCCTTGGCTGTAGTACAGAACGTACTAGGAGACGGACCATCGTCCAGCAGGCCCCGCCAGACTTCTGGGAGATGTGGCGAACAAGGTGGAGCAGTTGTCCGGCTTTCTGTCGATCAGATCGTATCCCCTGAGCTGCCGATCGATAGGCCGATATCTCTAAACCCAGAACCCAAAGGTGTCTGACAATGGGAATGGCGGTACCGTTCAGTTGTAGGACGATCGGCGATACTGCAACGACGGCCTCAAGCGTTGGCTACTGCAAGTGCCGCAGTCTTCTCTTGAGAGAGGGTGAGGCCCACATACTCGCACCATTTCTGGCAGTCTGATAAGCTTGCTGAAGGCACTCGGCTTGTCTTGGCAGGTCTGGATGGACTGTCAATACAGTGATGTCATCCGCGTACATGAGGAAGTACAGGTCTTGAATAGTGGCCAGGTGCCAGGCTAGCGGCAACAAGACGATGTTAAAAACTAGCGGAGACAGAACAGACCCTTGTGGCACACTACGCACTGGTGTAAAGGAGCCGAAACTTCCACCGTTGATGCGTACGGAGAAAGAGCGGTGTTGTAGGAAGTGCCGGACAAAGACACAGACTTTGTCTGGGAGGCGGAGACAACTTAGTACCTCTAAGATGGCAGCATGGCTAACATTGCCATACGCCTTGCATATGTCCATAGCTAGCACAGTTCTCACACGGCGAGAACGGCCTCCCACCAAAACCATAGATGACAGGTATTCCAAGCCATCCTCAGTACCAAGATGAGGCCTGAATCCGATTTGCGCCGGGTGATACCACTGAAAAGTATCAAGCCACCACTGAAGACGCGTGGCAAGCATCCGCTCTAACAGCTTGCACAGCGTAGATGTCAAGGCGATTGGGCGCAAGTTACGAAGTTCATGTGGTGATTTCCCGGGCTTTGGGATGGGGACAATATCCGCCCGAAGCCACGATTCAGGGAGTTTACCAGAGAGCCACACCTGAGGCATCGTGAGAGCTGGGTCGTCAATATTTTTGAACACCTCGTAAGTAATGCCGTCGGGACCCGGAGCAGTACGTAGTTTAGCTTGATCGATTGCGGCCAAGAATTCAGCCTTTGTAAACGGCGACTGGATTCCCGAAATGGCTTCGCAAGTTGGTTGTAAGCCCACACTGTTTGGCAGGGGAACGGAACCGGCTTTGCCACTGGCACAGCATCAAAGTCTGGAAACAAGGCCCGGGCAAGGCGGGGGCGAATTATGCCGGATCCTTGTTGGATGCAAGGCAAGCGCTAGCTGCTGCTTCCGGAGGGCGACTGCAAGATTCCATGGCGCGAAAAGTACGCCAGACGGACGCCGTTGAAGATGACGGACCGAGAGAGGCGCGACATGGTAGGCTGTCTATTCTTTTCGCTGCTGCCCTGTTTGCTGGGCTTGTTATCACCGCGGAATATGGAAGCGCAACGTGTCGTCGTCCCACTTCTCGTTGCGTAGCTCTTTAAGTGGATTTTACCGCACTCCGGAAAAGTATTTATTTATTTATTTATTTATTATTTATTGATTTATTTATTTATTTATTTATTTATTTATTTATTTATTTATTTATTTATTTGTTTGTATCATTCATCAAAGGCAGTGAATCGCTGTATCGTTAAACAAGCGGCATCCGGGCTTCCGCCTCAGTAGAAACGCCATCCCGGGCATCCTCAGTGGTCCCCATATCTGAAGGGAAGCACACCCAGCGGTCACCGCTGTAGGCTGGGAAGATAATCGCTATTCCCGACGTGTGTTAACGATTGCAGGCTGGCGTTAGGCGATGCCAGCGGGTACAGAATAAGCTGCGGCTGCTGAGAGAGGTCGGCCAGACAACCCGATGCGGCCTGCCCCTTCTACATCAAGGCGGACCCACGCTGCGGACGTAGCTGCAGTTGCTGTCTAGATAATCGATAGATACATGAGGCGAGACGTGAAGGACGGGAAGTCGCCGCTCTTCGTCTACGCGGTGGGTCTAGTGCTGATTTCCTAATGGCTCCGATGCCGCTGATGTTCTGACGGTTCGGGGGACGTGTTACCGCTATGTTCTTCAGCCAGATCCCCTATACCCAGCAGCTGTTCCCTTCGGAGAGAAGAAATGACGAATTCTGATTTTTCTGCATTCAGATGTGCGCCCTGGAACTATAAAAAGCTCTGGAAACGTTCTTTTGACGTCTTTATAATGTGATGGCCCTTGCATGGCCCATCCACGCGAATTTCGTGAGCGTGCGTTGTCGAGTACAGCCCGATTACGTAGGTTCGTCGTCGCTGTCTCCGTTCGATGAATATAGTCTTTGAGGGTGCACAGGAAGGATGTAATGGAAGTAAAGGACAAAGGGTCGGTAGCCAGTAACAGCCGCGGATAACTACCGTTGCGCTTGGTATACGGTATAAAATTGGCACTTCAAAGAAATTCTGTGCTCAAGCGCATGCAGCGGCGCTGTCGTGGGATCGGGGACTGGTACACTGTGGTGAGGAGTTGGTACTCGTAGAGAAGGAGAGAGAGAAAACATTTATTTTTTAGTCACCGACCAAAGTCCAGGTGAGCTAAACGATGGATCCTGAGGCGTCACTGTATTCGTAGTAGCCCAGAATGTCCTTGGAGGTCTTCTGGATATGAAGGCAGACAGCCTCCTGGGCGGCCCGAACGTCTATTCCGGGCGGGAGAGCCAGCCAAGTGTCCCATGAGGTGATGCGGGAGAGGGAGGGGGGAAGCTTGGGGGAGGGGGGGGGGGGGTAACAAGGATCGTAGGCGGGGCAGTTGGCACATATTTATGAGATTAACAGCGCGAAAAAACAGCGCGGGGGTGGCAGTCACAGTAGGAGTGGGGGCTAGAGGGGTATGCACCGCAAGAAGGGCAGGTTCGGAGACCGGAGCACTTACGTATACGATGTAGAATGAGATGAGATGAGATGGGAGGGAGTGGGTATGAACCTGGTGTAGAAGAACGGTTGGATCCGATCAGAAGAGGAATTTACGTCGACCGGCTCACGCCATTCGGGTTCAAACATCCAGCTTCTCATTTTCGGCCTCGAATTTTTACGAAACACAGTTACGGCATTGCCGTCTGCGAACTGGTGTTTCTGGACCAGCATGATAATATAGCCAGTTGGCGCTTCGTTTCAGTCGCCAGCCTGAACAGTGAGCTCGTGTTAGTGGCAGCGATCCCCTCCCTCAAGACAATTCCTCGGAGCTCTGGAAGGCAGCGGTGAGCTTCTCTGACCCGGAGAGACAGAAGATCATCATAGCCCGGGCTACGAAGGTCGCCGCACAGCTCCGACTGCTGGCCACCTCCATCGCTTAAAGGCCCGTTCATACTTACGACGAAGCGACGCGACAAAGCGACGAAGGCGAAAGCGATCGCCACCCTTGCTGTTCACACTTGCACGCGACATCGAGCGACGGGCGACGACTATTTTTTGCTTTTCTTGTTATTGTCTCGCGCTCGGAGTGAGACTTCCCGGGAGCTTCGCCGCTTGTGGAGACGCAGCATCCGGGTGCTTTGGCAGGATATGACGTCAGGAAGTCTCGCCTCCTGCTTCCGCTTCAAAAGCGACGGCGCGACGGAGGCGACAAAATTTGGTCGAGACCAATCGCTTTCGTCGCTCGACGAAAGCGATGAAAGGCGGCGAAAGCGACAGAAATTTCCGACGCTTTCATCGCTTTCGCTGGCTTTCGTCGCTAGTGGTAACGGGCCTTAAAGGTCTTCTTTAATAAAGTGCTCTCTCTTCTCTCTCTCTCTCTCTCTCTCTCTCTCTCTCTCTCTCTCTCTTCTCTCTCTCCTCTCTCTCTCTCTCTCTCTCTCTCTCTTCGGGCGTTGCTTTCTACACGCAATGCTGGCACGGGAGAGGGGACTACAAAGCGCGTTCTCGTCTCTTCGCGTTTCGCTTTCAGAATAGGCTAGAGGTCTGGCATATACCTCCTTCGCTGCTCGCCCCTCCGACTTGTCCAAGTTGTTTCAAATCGAGCCTTGTCTTCCTTCCGGCACCACGGAGGCGCCTGGCCGCGAAGAAGATACCATCTTGGCCTACTTTAATAAAGCCACTGGCATTCCTGCGGAACTTCTATTTTCCGGGTCATTTCTTCACAGACTCGGCGCCACTGGACCGTTTTCTTCCATCGCATCCCACACGAACGAAAAGAAGGCAACCGTAAAAAAACAAAACAAGGGAAGTGCATGAAACAAATTCCAAAGGTACGAGGACTAAAACGAGGAAATAGAAAGGTCCCACTGAGTGTTTTTACGAAAAAAAAAAAAAAAGGTAGAGAGAAAACGCAAAGTACGCGTGCGCTTTCGGCTTCCTGCATGGGGCTAAGAGCGGCACTTTTGGAGTCCGTGCGGCGGGGCGGAAATAGGGTGAAAAGCATGTGACAAAGGTCGCATTTACTTACGCCGTGAGCTCAAAGGAAGAAAAAATAGCAGATGAAGAAGAACTGCAGAAGCTAGAGGAGAAACAAAACGTAGAAATGAACTCATAAAAACGGTGAGAAATCGAGTGAGAAAGATAGCAGCAGAAAGGCAAAGTAAGAAGACAGAAGAAAGGGAGAAGACACAGTGGATTGCAGAAAGTCGAACGCAGAAAAAATAATTAATGAAACAAAAAGAAACACTGCTGTATGAATGAGAATGGGTGTGTGAGTCTTGTTAGTTTGTTACATCACGGTCTCTGTTATACAGAAGTTTCCTGCATGAAGTTGTAACTGTACTTCACAAACATAGTAACATTTCAAACCGTGATTTCAAAATAGTATACCCTTAGCCATTTATATATTTCCGATCTAGAAACCAAGGCAAAAGATGAAACAAAGGAAGGACGAAAGCAAAACGACCAAGAAGGCCGAACAAGGAGATAAAAAGAAAGAAGAAAACAATAAGAGAGAAGACCAGAGAGAAAGGTATCACCAGTAGCATAAAAACAAATAAAATGAAGGAAGGAGGAGCAGCCAGCACAGAAGTGGGACCAGTATACCATTGTTCTCTATAATTAGCGCAATTCTTGGGACAAGGCTGTGTCGGTCCCGTCCCTCCTCTTCGTGAATTTTTTTTTTTAATGTTTTTCTCGTGTGTCGCTGTCTCTACTACCTTATTTCTCGCGGTCTGTGTGAGTTTTCATGCTTCCCGACAAATATATATATAAATATTTTATTATGAAAATATATATATATTAAATAATATATATATATATTATAATATATATATATATATTAGAATCACCACAAAAAAATAAAAATATATAAAAACGACGTTTTGGCTTGGATCCAGCCTTTTTCAAGTGAAGTACAAGGGCCCACTTCACTTGAAAAAGGGTGGATCCCAGCCGAAACGTCGCATTAAATATTTTTCTGGTTTTGTGGTGATTCTAAATTTTAAAATACTATTTAGCTGCCCAAACCCTTTAGGGTTAAAATATATATTAAATTTTATTAATTGGGAGGGAAAGAGAGGGAGGGAAGGGAGAAGGAGAAGGGTTGGAGGAAGAAGGGGAAAAACCCCCCGAAAAAAAGGGGGGGAAGGGAAGAAAGAAAAGGGGAAGAAGGGGGGGAAAGGGTTATTTTTCTTCCTTTCTCAATTTCAATTTTACCCCCGGGCCCTTTGCCATCCCGGCATCCCGGGCCCCCGGGGGAAAAAGGGTTGTGGGGTTTTTTAAAGCCGCCGCCCAAACCCCGGCGTGGGGCCGGGAAGGGGTTAAAGGGTCCGGGAAATTTTGACCCGGGGAATCTTTATCCGGGGGGCCGGGGGGGAAAATTTTGGGGGGGAACCGGACCCTTTTTTTTCCCGGGCCTCCAAAACAGGGAAAAGCCCGGGCCCCCGGGGGGCCCGGGAATTTTTGGCCCCGGCCCTTGTGGTAAAAAAGGCAACCGGGTTCTTCTGGCCCCCGCGGCGGTTTGAGAAGGGCAACTTTACGGGAGATTTCGGAGAAAGGTTCCCCTCCGAGGGTTCCCCCCCATTTTCAAAAAAAAACAAACCCTCGTGGTTAAGGCGGGGTTTTTTAAACCCCCCGGGAAGACCAGGTCCCAATTTCAGATGGCGACCACTTGAAAAAACCCTCTTTTTAAACCCCTTTGGACCGGCTGCGGGGAACGGGCCCCCCGAAAGGATGTGGGGAATTTTTAAAAAAGGGAAATGAGTCGGGGTGGGGGTTTTCCTCCTCCCTTTTATATTATGTTAAGGATTTTTTTTTTTCTGGGCTTATGGTAGCCATAACTATCGGGTAAGGGGATTTTTAGGGCAGCTCCTTAACATGGTCTTATTTGTGTTTGGCGTGACCGCCGTTTTCGGAGATGTAAAAGGGGCCGCGTTGCACCGAGAAGGCTGCAACCCAGCCAAACTCGGCACCGTAGCGCGAGTTGTTCAATGTTTTCCCAAGCGCCAGCCACTGCATGGTGGGGAAATCAGCAGAATACATTTTGGAACGAACGCCGGCCTGCGCCGGAGGGAAATCGAAGAGACGAAGGGTTGGGTCGTTCCTCGTCGGGTTTGGGCACAAGTTGGAAAAAAAGTTCTTTTTTACTGTTCACCATTCCTAGTGACAAATTGTTGGGGTTAAGCGCCCGCGGCGTAGCCCGAAGGCGGATATTTGCCCTGGGGCCTGGGCCAATAAGGGAGTTTTGCTTTGCCTCCTCGAAAGCGGGGGGATCGAACCGATTGTGTCAAGAACGCAACGCCTTAGCTCTACCCCCCAAATGATGTAATGGGCGAACTTTCACGGGAGAGTTACGGTTACCGATGATCTCCCCCTCTCGAGCTTCGCCCCACTTATCATCATTCATCCGTGGATATGCGTGATTTTTTTAACCCCCGGGCCATGACTGTAGTGTCTACGACATGTCGAGAGTGGTCGACCAGCGTTGAACCTCTTGCTCCCTTGGCACCAAGACTGCGAGAACAGAGGCCCTCGATATGGATGTAGCGAATCAGAATAGGAAATGAGGGGCTCGTTGAATATGACAGAAATAAGGGTTGGCAGGAAAACCTCAGAAGGAAAATGGGAGGATGTGGTAGGTCATGGAAACAGATAAGAAATTTGGGAAGACAGAAAGAAACGGGAAGACAAATGCCCGCCGGGTGGGACCGAGCCCACGACCTCCAGAATACGCGTCTGTTGCGATGACCACTACGCTACCGGCGGGGCTATTTTCGCCTCCACTTTCTGGGGTATTTATGTTAAGATATTTTTATTTCCTGGGCTTGGGGGTGGTAGCCAGTGCCCCACACGCACGCACGCACACAAGCACGCACAACACACGCAGCACGCGCACGCGCACGCACACGCAACACGCACCACCGCACCGTACGCAAGCACGCACGAGAGGCTGGACGCAAGGTGCGAAAACGATGGTAAAACGTTTCGGCCGGGGTCCAGTCTTCGTCAGAGAACTTCGTTTCGTGAGCGGAAGGAATATATAGGCACGAAATGATAAACGCTGACGTATAATGTCTTGGCACTTGGCAGATACTTTAAAATCAAGAAAAAACTTTGGCAAGGGGAAAAAGCAAAAATTGAAAATACATAAAGGGGTTGCCCCTTGAAGAAAAAATAACATTCGGGGGTGGCACGAACGCTTTCAAATTAAGGATATAAAAAAAATAAGGAAGGTGATTAACGACGGGCCTTCGTTCGTAAGCAAATAAAAAATAATAACCCATTGAAGGTTTGCCTGTCTGCTTTTAAAATAGGGCCAAAATTATATATATATATATATAAAATAATAAAAAATTTATATATATAATTATATTTAATATCATATATATAATAAATGGTTAGCTAAATATAGTAAAGGGGCGCAACATAATTTTCATCTGTTTCCGGGCGGGCCGCTTTAGAAAGCCTTATAAAGGGAATGATAAAAAGGCGGTGTGTAATTCATTTGGGAAAGTGTTTGAATAATCGTTCAGAAATATTCGCCCCTGCAACGGTTAAATGGGTTTATCACGCACTTTGTTTTATTCTCGGCACTTCTGCCTTATATAGCCAGCCTGAAAACCTGCCCGATATGAATGTGTTCACGGTCCGACAGCTCTGGAATCGACGAGGCCCTGCTCTACAGATAAGAAGGATAGAAGACGGACTGCGCTGGAACTCCCTTCCAATGCGACACGAGGGTTAGAGAATGGGACGGCTAAAGATTAAGAGTCACATTCGAGACCGAAAAAAGACATGGTCGAGGCACCGTGGTTATTTCAATAGCGACCGGCAGGGCTCACACGCATCAGGCTGGTGCACCAGTCTTCAGTTTGTGCGGGTGCTTTTACGAGTGCGAGAAAAGTAAGCGAGCGACATGCCCTGGGGGATAATTGAGCCATCACATGGATTGGCTCTAAGACGGCAGCCCGGCTCCCTCGCAGGGAAGGGGGAAGGGGCGGGCAGTTTCCCTGCCTCCCTTAATCAGCAGCGCCAGTGACATTAGCGCCCTGGGGATTTACCGTGAAGAGCGCGCAGCAGGCGTATCGGCCAGAAGGGCTTCCACACGGGAAGACCCTTCCGGCAGCGCTTTATCCACTAGGATACTATACGAGTCGCTCGAGGGGCAGTTTCGCCGCTTCTCAGGCATCCCTGGTGTGGCCCTAGCTGTTGTCTTTCAAAACAAAGCGTCTTCCGCGATGATTGGAAATCTCCCGCGCTGTCGGCGCGCTTTGAGTGACGGTGAACCGCGCGAGATAACCGGACCCTAAGAGGCCGGGGCTCGAGCCACATGCGGGCCGCTGGATGGACATCCGCGTGATTGTCGGCGGCTGCGATTAGGGTCGGAGGTTTGGCGCCGTCCGCGAGCTGTGACGCCATGCGGGTCTGTACGCTCAATTAAAGGCGCAGTTTCGTGACAAATGTCAGCGCGAGACATCACAAAGTTTGGGCGTATTAATGGAATGCTGTCAATGAATGTTTCTGCGCCGTGACGGCTAAGCTGACAGGGGGCGTTGACGGTGGGACGCGGGGTGAATTTGTAATTTTCAAGCGCTCAGATGAGTGATCGACACACTCGTGGCTTTCAGCTCCACTAGCAACTATAATTAGCAACTTTCACAGCGGCAGCGAATCCGAATGAGTGGAAGGAAATGTCGCCTTGAGTCTTTGAACCACGAGGATTAAGTTAAACAAAAACATTAACACACTGAAAAGTTGATCTGAGCGCGTTTTCTTGTGGTTCCCGATTTACGATACTTTATCAACACTGAAAAGTTGATCTGAGCGCGTTTTCTTGTGGTTCCCGATTTACGATACTTTATCGACGCACCACCCGCCCTCAATAAGTGCGGTTCCTGTGTCGCCAGTAGGAATCAAATCAAGTAAACGGGCCAAGGTTTTCAAGGTGTTGCGCAGACTATGTTGCTCAAACTAATCGCCCAGGGACGTTTCGAATCAAGGGCGTATTTCGATTTATGTGATCATCTCGAGCTCCAGTGTTTGATACAGGGAACAATGAGCCGCGCACGTGCAGGATTCTAGTGTTCCGGATTCCTGCGAACAAGCAGACAAACTAGAATAGTATTTCAATAGTAGGGGGCCTCGCCAAATTAGCTGATAGTTTTATTTAATTCTGAAACCAGAACTTGCGCCCAGTAGTATTAACTCCGGTCTTATGTAAACTGATCGAGAGGATGATAAGCAATAGACTAATGCACCGCCTTGAGCGCTCAGGATGGTTCCACCCCGCTCTCACAAGCTTCCCCCCCCCCCCCCCATCTGAGCACTTATGACTACCAACGGCTCCTACGTCGCGTCATTAACAGAAGTGCTCTCACGGATTTGCCAGATTATGTGATTGCACTGGACATTCACAAAGCTTTCGATAATGTTAGTCAATCGGAATCGGCTAGTGCGTTCTCCAGTCGAAACACTCAAAATTGGGTACGAAATGTCCTTCAGCACCGACCCATTCGACTAAATGCGTCCATACTAGGGCTGGGCGTCGGTTAAAAATTTTAATCCGATTAATCGGTAGGCTTTAATGGGTAATTAATCGATTATTCGGTTGCACTGGCTTAAAAAGAAGAATGATAAAATAATTCTTATAATAATTATAAAAACAATGATAAATATTATCCAATATTCTCTTAGGTCTGTTTTAAGAGCATTTATTTCGCCACAGGGCATGTTCTCAGATTTTTGCAGTGGTTTCAGGGAATAGAAAAGGAAAGGAAGTGCACTGGGGATGGTATTGAGCTCGACAGGTAGCTCACCTGCATGCAACCCAGTGTTCGAGAAGGAAAGTAGAGCGGCAATGAAAGGATAGAGCAGAAAGAGAGCAGAAGAAAAAGAAAGGGCCAAGTCAAGCTAGCACATCACAGACATCCCAGATGAGCTGAGCAGGTCATTATCATGGCGCTGATCCGGGCCAGATGCTTATCACTGCGTTCATCACTCGCACTATTTCTAGAATCATGAACATTGGGCCGCGCCGTTATGCAGGAGGCGTCGATTAACAGTGGTTCACTATACGCCGTAGTTAGTTTAAATAACCGTAATACGGTGGAAGTGCCCGCTCGACGTTTTTTGTATTATGTATGTTGGTATTTAAAGTAGCCATTTTCCCGTCTGTCATTGATATTAGCTTGCGGCTTTAATCAGTATACTATCCCCGAGCATACTTGCATCGTTTTTCGTTGTGAAGTGAGGCGGGTTATTTGAACACGAATATGATCCTCAACATGCTTGTGCAAAATTTAACTAAGACAGCCTTGTTTCATTTCGCTCACGTGACTTCAACCGATTAACCGATTAAAAACATTAATCGCGACTAAGGCATTAATCGATTAATCGAAAAGTTAATCGATCAACGCCCACCCCTATTTATACACCAGCCAACCCCTTTCTATTTAGATCACGGTGTTCCACAAGACTCCATATTAGCTCCAATTTTGTTTAACCTAGCCATGAATCGAGTGGCAGGAACACTTGAACAAGACACTGCTGCTCGGTTTGCCTCGGTTTGCCTCGGTGATGTGGACGCAGGCCCGAACAGCCTGGGTGGCTACCGAGATTGGATCTTGGAATGGTAATTACAACCGATTGCGACTGAAAAGTCTTTTTTAAACCGGAAGAAGTATTTCGAAGGAGAATGGTTTTACAAGTATTTTTAAAACCCTCCTGCCCGGGGAGCGTGCGCCTGGCTGCCGACGCGGAGGTTCCTGGTCCGGAGAATCAGGTCCCTCTCGGGGGGCTCATGGTGACCAGTTCTCGAACTGGCACTAGAGGAAGCAGTGGTCGGGGCTGAAAGCGTGGTCTCGATCTTCTGGAGAAAACAAGGAAAGAGGGAATTAGTACACCGACCATCGAAACTGTCCTTGCAGAGTAACGGCTAGTAGGGCCGGACTGATCTCCTCGGCTGGGTTTCCGGCCAGCAGCCTGAAGACTCTTGTTCCTGTGAGCGAAAAAGTTGGCTGGAGGAGGACATTAAACAGGTCGCACGATTAGACCGAGGTGATCCGCTGCAACGGATAGAATTCACCAGGCAAACTACCAGTAGCCGGAGACCGCGAAAGGCAGGAGCAGCCAGGTACCCGAATTAGTGGAAAACTCCCTCGACGAATCGTTAGTACCGCTGGAAGGGACCTCCTGGAAGCACGGGCCGGGCAGCCGAGTGTCGCGAGAGGGGCCGGTGTTGCCACACCCTGATAGGTTTTCTCTGCCTCCGACGGTCGGAGCCCAGCAAGCAGCACCTTTGGGTGAGCGGCAACTCCGTTGCAGGGGGCGAAAAATTTGCGAATTGGCACAGTCTGATGGCCTCCCTGAGGTGAGGGCTCAGGCCTGAAACAGTCAGACATTTACGGATCAGGACAAAAACTCACTGTCCCCATTCCCACCCCAACTCCCATAACCCTTTCCCTACCATTTCCGCCACGTCCCATCCCTGGGGAGATCAGGGTAGTCTCCCCGGGACCGCTCTTCTGGATGTTGGTCGCTGAGTAGCTTTTCCCCTTTACTTTATCTCCACCCTCGGGTGGTAAAAATTCCGCTTGCCGTTTGTTCAATTGATGTATTTTACGATTGAGTATAGACCGGTTGTACTTCGGTGGTACCGGTCGAGGCCATTTGATTTATATTCGTTTGCCTCATTTACTCAGTGTGTAATGTCCCGGCGGGCGTAAATCGTTACAAAGCCTCTGTCATAGACAAAGAAGGCACAGAAAAGTTAGCTTCTTAACTACTACGACCGTCAAAAGGCTGAAGAAAAAAACAATACAATACAGAACATTAATTCCATCTAAGTGTTATACGTCGGCACGGTTTCCCCCATGCCTGCAAAATTTTCTTGACTGTATGAAACGAAACGCAAGCGAGGGAACCGAAATCGGTGCCGTAAAATGTTTGTACCGTTTATTAGTACCGTTGCATAAAAATCACCGTAGATAACTCTGGTACCAGCGATTAAACGGGTTTAAAAACAGGAAGAAAGGAAGAAACGAATGAACCAAAAACATGACGTTTTAGAGTCCGTCAAGGCCGATGGCTTCATTTCATAATACTAAAAAGAAAAGAAAATCATTCCCGTCAGTCTCTTCTAGCCAACATCTTTGCGCCTTCGCAACCATTTTTTTCTACAATGCTTTCCTGCAAGTAAAGGCTGTGTCAGCGGTGAACATTTTGTTGTCATGTCTTAGCTGAAATATTAAAAAGCTGGGTAAGGTCTAACATTTGGCAGAATAACGAAATACTAACCTAATCGCAATGGCTAAACATACTTGAGAAAAAATCAGCCAGGTACATGTACACTCAAAAACGATTTACCGTCTTTAGAAACACAGTGAAGGCGACCGGACGCGTGGAAGAACATTGCTGCTCAGTGTACTAATTACTGTACTTCATCGTTCTGACAAACGTGCACCCGATGCTTTTCGCAGGACTTCCAGTTGACAAAAGATCTAGAGCCAAAATGTGCTCTTGGGATGGTTAATACATCACAAAGTAAGTTTGTACTCGTTTAAAAAATGTATGTCCATGTGAACTGGCACTGACAAAGATAGCTAGATAGGGCCCACAAAAATGAAGGGGGATAGCACGTTGCTACATAAAGAACGTTCTTCTCCGTTTGCTAGCCCCCCCCCCCCCCCCCCCCCAAAAATAAATAAAAATGCTGCATGAAATCTGGGGATAAACTGGGCAACCGACAAATATCATGTCCTATGGATGAAAGGCTGCGTTCTTCTAGTCGGTTATAATGAGTTTGTTTTCAGAACCAAGTAAAAAAAGTTGGCCGGACGTAGTGTTTATGTTCTCGGTCCTGGGTTATAACACCGCTGGTTCGTGACCGTAATTACAACCAAGACACGCACCCTGGGGAACGTGGAGCCTAATAACTGGTATAGCCCAGAAAAAGCACAGGGAAAAAGAAACAAAGCCCTTTATAACGACGGTCTGCCACCTCATGCGGGCGAAACTCAAGAATAAACACGAGTTCATGGCGCACCAGCGTGTACGCTAAATATTTTCTCGCTGCTACCCTGCTTGAGCACGCGTTTGATCTCGTTCCAATACCGGCGGGTGTGTTTACACTTGGGATGCCTACACGAAGACAACACTGGGACTACTCGGCCGCTAATGAGAGGGTACACAGTCCTGTCCACGGCAAGCGCTCTAACGAATTGCAATGTGTTCGTGCGCGGAGTTAGGTTTACAAAATTCAGTCGATACGGCGGGCAGCAACAACTGCAATGTCCCAGCAGACGCTGCGACGTTACATTATTAGCAACGCTGGCGAAATTTTGAAGGCTCTGCTAGACGGAACGTGCTAAGCTTTGATCCATGGCGTGATCATCAGTAAATGAATAAAATCTTTATTCAACAACAGGTACTGCTGCTAGGGCACCCGACCGGTGGAGGAGATCACAGTCCGGGATTCCCTCGCTGTGGCTGGCTGCGCGGGCCCTGTTCACCAGGTCAAGGGAGATGGCAGAGTCCCGGCAGGCCAACCGCGCCGTCCACTGTTGAATGAGGGATTGGAGATGGGTTGTAGACCTGGCGTTTTCTGGAACTCCCATACCTGATGGTGTGGGGTACAGGTTCTGGGCAGTAGTTGCAAGTGACTTGATCTTCGGTCGGATATATGGCGTGGAGAAGGGTGCGGTGCGGATAGGTGTTGGTATGGGCTCCTCTGAAGGTGGTGGCTTCACCTATCGTGAGTTGCAGGTGTGGATGGGGGAACATTCACCGTTGGTTTCGATAGTGGGTCAAGATATCCGTATAACGTAGGAGAGGTTGTTGATTAGATGCCAGAGGTGATGATACTCCCGCGAGATAAATGGCCCGGTGTATATAAGCGCAGGCAGCGGCGTGAGCCGCCTCGTTCCCCTCGAGGGATTAGTGACCAGGAACGCTGACTATGCAGACCTCGGGAGTGTTCAGGCTTGTTCGGAGAATATGTAGTGCCTTTTTGGAAATGCGTCCTCGTTGATAATTTCTGCAATCGGTCTGAGAGCCCGTGATTATGGTGACTGCTGTGTCATATGGCAGTAGCTATAGCGTGAGCTATTGCGGCTTCTTCGGAAGTATCAATTGATGTGGCCTTGACTGTGGAGGGCGTTATTTCCTGACATTTTCGATTCACTACGCAGGCTAGCGGGATGGAGCGGATAGGGAGATGGGTCCACATAGAACGTATTGTGGTCATTTTCATAGTTTTGTGGACATAGCTCGTGCTCCGGCCATTCTTCGGGCCTTGTTGTAACGCGGGTGCATATTTCGCGGGTGCAAAGGTAATGCGGGTGGAAAGGTATACTTGTTTTTTTTTTTTTCAATTTTTAACCAATTGTGTATTATAACCCAATCGTCGAAGAGTCGCGCGCCCTGTAAGTCTTATCTTCAAGCGCTTTATTTGGAAAACGTGGTGCGCTTCCTGTAGTTTTTCCCAACTATTATGCCAGTCTAAATGTGTTAATTTTGATCTGGACGCATTGAAATGCAACCCTAGGGCGGTATTGTGGGCCTGGCGGATAATTATATTAAATCTTGGTCTTTTCATTCATTATACGTTGTAGGTACGACGTTTTATATGCGATACTACTGATCAGTATGGCTTGCACAATTTCAAGGGTGTCCGATTCTTTGAGGCCGTAGCGACGGTGCGCGACGCGCTAAACAATGTGCATGAGCTGGTTAACGGTCTTTTGTAGTGGGATGGTTGTGTTGGTTCCAGGGTCATTTTAGGGGACAAGCCCCAAAATTCGTAATGTGGCACAGTTGGAACGTATTGGCCATTTAGGAGTAGGACCGGGTGTGAAATGGTGGCATTTGTTGGTTTCGCCGTACCAGCAGCTAGGAGGTGTTAAATGCACGGATTTTTCTGGCGCGCATTCAAGACCTTGTGTTCTAAAGGTAGTTCTGTGCTTTGTTTATAGCTACTTTAAATCCATCTTGTTGTTCCCCCATAGAATCCTGTAGGCGTCCATGTCCATGGCGCAGACATACTGTTTTGGTGTTGTAGGCTTGGGACGTGGGTTCAAGTTTAAGTGCTGCTAATAGGTCTTTCGTTTCTTTTTTTTTTCTGGGCGAGGGCGGAGAGAGGGGACATTGAAAACCTTCACGCATATATTTATATGTGCATCTGCAACCGGGACTTCTCTCTCCTCGTCTGTAGCACTTGTTTCGGTTCTCAGTCTGATGGCCTCCCTGTCACCCCTGCTGCGGGTCCCACAGCTCTCAGCCACTTCTCTCAATGACGTCGTCTTGGTGCGTTACCCTCTGATCGAACATTGCGCAATCATTTTCGCTTGGGCCTGTTGATGCTGTTCTCAGGGTATAACATGTATTCCCACTGTCCCACGGCGCCATTGATCGGACTATCAATGATATCCACATTGAGGGCGATCATGTACGGCTCGTTAGTGCCTAGATAGAGCTTCCTCTGCGAGCTTCAATTTTTACATGCGGCCCCTTACTGCTCGGCTCTGGCTTGGCCTTGCTCCTGCACCGACCTTAAACCAATAATCTGATATATATTTCTCTCTCAACCAGGCCCCGTAACCCACATCAGCATCGGATGTGCTTTCCACCCCTTCCCTCTCCCCTTCCTCTTCCCGAGCTGTGGGGGAACCTGACGGCCAGCGCTGACCTGGAAGCCCAGCAACTACTGGTCTCCAGTGCAGAGTCAACCAAATTGTCGCTTGGCCTCCTGGTCGGAGGAACCACACTCATTTCTCAGCAAGATAAAGTTCTCTACTGCTACTAGTACTGGCATTCTGAGACTGTCATAACGACATCGCTCATCCCTTCGAGAGCCACGTGGGCGTTAAACGCGCCAGAGACCTTGCTGTAGCAGAAAATTCCCCTTCTTCGTCGCTCCAACTGATCATGTTGCTTTGGGAGTCCGAGCTATGCGAGGCCTTCAGACTGGTACGGGTTAAGGACACTTTCTTGCCAGTTTTCTACTCTTTTTTTGTTGAACGAAAGCCTCCCTGTGTATTGTCGGCTCGGTTTCATGAGAGATGATTCTTTGATTGGATGATGTGAGGAGGTGACGTAGTTCCTTTCTTTAATTACACTAAAGCTGAAGTGGCAAATTATTTTCTACATGCACACTTTATAAAACTACGAACTAGAACGAATTATCGCACACAATAACTTAAATGGCAAATTGCTAATCTCCTGAAGAGTCATCCTGTACTGTTTGATATGATTGAACACGCTTCCTCGGTAGCCGCTTTTGGACGGAAAACGAAAATGTATTTTCTACATGAAGTGTACCATTTTCTTGTATTGCTGTGTTATTTTTGTCCATATGTTTACGCTATTTGTGCTTCCTCTGCAAAATCGGGTTGATTACGCGGTAATGTTATTTTATTTTTAATTTATATTATTATTTATTCTTTTGTTACGCAAGAAAAGCGTGTATATCAGTTCAGTTACATATCGTTGTAGTATGTATTATATTTACTGTTTACTATTATGCTAAAAGTGTCTATGTGTATTTGTATTTATTTGTATGTAGTCAGGCATGTATGGTTGCTTCTGTTGCTGCTGCTTGTACTGTCTGGTGCTAGGGGCCTAGTCAGGCGACTATTACAGTGGCATTTTGCCGCAGCACCATGGCAATTGGTTTGCCAAAGTTCAATATGATCTTTCCATCAAATTTGTGTTTTCCTTACAATGAACACTACAGATTTCATGGAGGGTGCCATGAACTGCTTCCCAGTAAAACGTCGGAACAAGCACCACGTTTTCTCAAAAAATGGACATTACCTTCCTAAAACTGACAGCGAAGTGACGAGCCGGGTTTTTCTCGGGACGTGCTGATTGTGCACAAATACAAAGCAAGAGCAAGGAGAAAAGAGCAAGATAAGAAGTAACAGAAAGGAAAAATATGTGCTGGCGATCCTGAATAAAGAAATAGCTGAAACGCGACGTCAATCAAACACACTATATATAAGCCTCGCACAAAAAGAAAGAAGAAAAAAGGAGAAGTAACCTTTAACGCACTTTTCTCACTTTTATAAAGCTCGTCCCCTGTTTTTTGTTTTTGTTTTTTCTATTTGAAGGAACAAGAAAATGACAGTTTTCGCAATATGTATAGGCTGCACTAAACGTAAAAGGAAACAGGACCGTCGAGCTCACAAAATCGCTATGAGCGCGATTGAGTGAAAGGTGGGGAACGAAAACGAAATCCGGGGACACGTTGGATAAGGCTGAGTGTAGCCTAAATAGAAAATCGTGTGCACCGCATATTCTGTCGGGCTTCTCAGCATTTCTAGCCGCCATCCCTCCTACAGCCATCTCTCTACGGCGCTTTCGTGAATTTCAATTCATCTTTCCTTGCCGGACAAAAGGATCCCCTGTAAACGAAATAAAAGAAACAAATGCCGGGGTGACTTTTAAGTTTTCCCGTCCGACCGGTCTGCAGAGCGCGCGTCCATCCGGAGGTGGGCATGCCAGCTGACAGGGCGGTTATTGGAATTTCAACGTCAAGCGGCAGACGGCAGAACTTTAACTCCGCGAAAACTAATATCACGGCGAGTACGCGAGGGACTGTATAGTTTATCCGCGCAGACCATCAATAGGGTGAAAGGCTGGCTTTGACAATTCCGAGGTATTTCCAGTGTGCGCGTGCAACTGATGCGGAGGAGAAGTTTGGGGAGAGTACGAGAGAGTGGGGTTCTTCGTCCTTTCCTCTTCCCTGACCCTTTCATAATACTCTTCGTCCATAAATTATATTGTGAATCCATGAACAAAAAAGATGCTGGAACGACCTCATTGACAATGCGTGGCATGCCTAGAATCTTCGTACCAACTCCACGTCCCTGGCTTGCGAAGCGCAGAAAACCGAAATAAGAGTCGTCTGCTGATAGCATCGTCCTATCGACGATTTTGTAATGAAAGCAAGTGTTGACGATGCATATAAACATGAACTGACGCTAAATATCTTCAGCTCCTGCGAACGCTGAGGCATGTTCTCACTTGCGCTCGTAAAAGTGGATCCGATGAATTAAAAATGAAGCACCCTATCTTCACATATGTGCTTAATACGTATTAACTGAATCGGCTCCGACGTTCGTGAAGCAGACGCCAGCCGTGCGTTGGACGACGCACCTTCGGGGCTACTGCTAAAATCTCGTTCTGGCTTGATTTACAGGCGGTAGCACCCTGGCTCCGGGTAAACTGCCTGTGACCTTCGGCTTTTGGGCCGGCACGCTCTTCTGCTAAACCGCCAGGTGGGCTGCAGTCCGCGCACGTGCACGAAAGCTGGCAACACTCGAAGCCGCCCTGTCAACGAAGGCCGACTTTTGGGCTCGCTTTTTTTTTTTTTTAACGCTGTGCAAGGAGGTTGGCTACTTGCAGGCAAGCTTATTGGCCGCCTGACGCACGCGCCCGTAATGTTAATTAACTATTGGTTTATCACTCACGTCACAGATGTAGGTTCACTATTTGTTCCAGACTCACGTTACAGCGGCGGTAACTCGCCGCCGTAACCTGAGCCTCCGCTAGCCTCTATGCTAAAACTCTCTATTAACGGCCGCCAAGACAGTCGTCCACGCAGTCGGAGTCATGCCCGCTTACCTCCCCTCCCTCCGACCCACCCAGGGCTTCCCCATCCCAACGACCCCGTCCCGGAATTCCCAAGCTTGTAGCGACCGGCACGCCACAGGCCCCCAACGCGTCGAAGACGACAGCGACACAGGCGGGTCCTGACGATGCCGGGCGCTCCTCACGAGGTTTACGCTTACATGCGCTCGGTGTTTTTTTGCCAAAGCCACTGCGAAAGGGTCGTGCCGGCCGCCTCACTCCGGATGAGTTTTTTTCTTTGTATTTTTTTTTGCTAGCGCCAACGACCAAACTCAAGTTTCAACAGCACTGCTGTTAAAAAAATAAATGCCGATAGGTGGTGTCACGGCGACGGGCGATCGCCTTCATCGACAATGAGCACAGCGATCCAAGCCGGATTTCTCATTCGTTACGTCGTTCCCTGCGTCAGCTTGGCCTGAAGGCCAATGGTATATGAGTTTCTTTTTACCACTACATTGCTTCGATTGAGCGCTAAGTCTCAAGTGCACAAAGTAATTTTCTCGAGTTCCCTGCAGCACACTATAGCCATTTTCTGCTTCGCCCTCCTGCATCTGTTCTCAACATGAGTTTCCACTCAGCGTGGTGCCCGAAACACATTTGTAGATACAACTGTTCCTGCAGAGAAGTCAAATGAAAAGTCTGAGACGAAGCGTAAGCACGTAGAAAAAAGTCGCCGCTGTCTTTAGCGATAACACCGCGGAAACGGCACCTTATTGACTTGAACGAAGTAAACAAATCCTCAATGCTCACTAAAAGCGTTTCCGAGCACCAATTCGCCGAAGTGGTGTATTTCCTCCAGCCACCGACTAATTAATTATCTTTCCCCAGAAGCCGTAGGTGGTCATCGCAAGTTCTGTACATAGCGTCAGACCTTAAGTTGCCACGTTTCGTCTTTATTTTAACCGTGCGACGCACACTTCGCCTTCTTGCGATAGAAAGCCAGTAAACACCTAACGAACTATTCATTAGCACTTAAGGCCATTTGTCCATTTCGGGTGAGGAACAAGTTGGGGCTGTAATAGACATGTAAAGGTGATCACATTTTGAGAAACGCAGGAAATTTTCTTGAAGGGAGAATGCCCACAGGTCAGCCTGATGGCGGAGATTGTAACGAGCTACTCTGCGCCCAAGGACGCTAGAAAAAGAGCGTGTATGGATTATAACAAGGAGGGAAGCATAAAACGAAGATTCGTGGATGTTTTGTTTAGAATGTGCTTGCTTATGTTGGCTGTAATTTAATTTTATAACTGCGTACGATCTGCGCTATGCTTTGAGAAAGAAGAACATGTGAAAACAACAAGGTAATGCTCGTTCTTAGTGGACATTCCAGCAAGCCACAGCGAAGAAAAACGGACAAACCTGAATTCAACGTCCCGCAAACTAGGAAGGTCGTCGCGTGCGTCATAGAACGTATCCGGCTAGCTCGGACAGAATGAGGCAGACAATGGTTTACGATATCATCTTAACAACAACGCGAAAAAGAGAGGGGAAAAGGAAGCAGATAAGACGAGCACTGACTCACAACTAGTTTATTCATACCATTCGCACGGAATATAAACGTTGGCATCGACAGATGCCCAACTCACCACTGTTTTACGGGTTATGACAATTTATTTTTAACACGCCACACCGAGTTTGGTGTGATGTGACAAGATCATCCAAAGAGCTATTAGCAACGAAGACTTGGAGTAAATCAGGTTCATAGCACAAAAAAAAAAAATGGGCCCATCTCCCCGCGAGGGGATCTCGAGTAAATGCGTCGCATAGGGGGTGGGTGTATTGCGTTAACGTTAGTGTTTGGGGGGTTGGTGCTATCACGTGTACACCACGCAGCTATCACGCCGCTAGCACGCCGCTGAGTCGCCAACGCACGCCGCTGACGACGTAGTTTGAATGAGTCAAGGATATAAGGCGCGTTCGTAGCCTTTGATTCTGTGTCGGTTTTGTGGCGCAGTGGGAAGAGCACCATGTACCTCGCGTTCCACCCACAGGTAGTGAATGCGTTGTATCAGCAGCTTCTTGACGTAGGTTGAATGAGTCAATGATATAAGGCGCGTTCATAGCCTTTCATTCTGTGTCGGCTTTGTGGCGCAGTGGGTAGAGCACCATGTACCTTGCGTTCCGCCCGCAGGGTCGTGGGATCGAAACCAGGCGCCGGTAACTGTTATTTCTTTTTATAGTGTAGGGGGAGGCTGGCTGCTGCGGACGCCGACGCACGGGTGACATCGTGAGTTATACAAATGCTCTGCATTTAGAACTGGAAACGACCTCCCTTACATTGTGATTATTAATGGGATTACATTTGGATTATTACTAGACATCGATTTTTATTAACCTCGGCGAGTGAAATCTGCCTGGTCTGTTTGTCGTCGTTATTATTCTACTCCGCACGAGCAACTGATTGAGAAAACACGGCAGGCCTTTAATGCGATGCGCCGGGGCATACATGAAATTTCCTCTTAGTAAACTTATAAACGCCGATGGTTGCTTGGCCAAGGGCCGCACATCGCTGCAAAAACTATACAGAGAGAAGCGACAGGCCAAAAAAGTAAACCCAGTTCCACCCAGTGTGAAATCTGCTGAAACTGCGGAGCTGTGGGTTGTCTTTACGAAGCCTCCGTTTAGCTTCGGCTTCTTTTTTATGCGTAATGGTACAGTCGTCTTAGCGGCTAATTATAGGATTTGCTTCCGAGTAGTTCCGGCAAACCAACAGTTACAGCCGTTTTCTGTAACCATACTCCCTCCGTAGATTGCCGTGTATTGACAGCAAACCGTAATTCTGTAACGTTTACAACTACACCGTGAACTAAATAAAAGTAAGTAAATGAAACTCGGCATAGTAGTAGAGTCGTCTTAGCGGCTAATTTGACTATATTTGATTTTAGGATAATTCTGATAACACAAGAGTTAGATCCGTTTTCTGTTATTTTGCTCCCTCCGCAGATGGCGATGCATCACTGCGGAACATAGCTGACAAAAACCAAGCTTACACCGCTTTTATTAAAGCTGCTTCAGCTCTAAACTGAAATGCATTGGTTGGAAGACGTTTTTAAAGGGCGTTATGAGCTATGCTATGCCAAAATATAAAGGCCATGGGGCCTGTTTTCATTTTTAGTGATTTTTCTATACTGGGAACCGGTTTTTTAAAGACAGTAGTCTTTGTTGGGCAGCTTAAACGCAGAAATTTTGGTTTTTCTATATGTCTGTCTGTCTGTCTGTCGATTCAGCCACCCGGCCAAAGTGAAATAGAAACTGCGCAATAGTCTTGTATACTAACTGCCAAATCTAAACGGCTAAGACCGGTGTTAATGTTCATACTTGTCAACATTGTTGAACAAGAACAAGACATTACGCAGATATAAGGCAGAAAATCAATACATAAGTGATATTTGCAGTGTTCCGTTATTAAACAATTCACGAATGCTTGGCTTTCGCGATAGCAAATAAAATACTATATCAATTGCAGAAAACCGTCGCCTGCTGTTGCCCCTGCGCTACCTGGAGGCATTTCAAAAATCAAACGGAAAAACAGCAACGAAAGGTTCCACTAGATAGGTTCCGCGTGCCGCTTGGAACGCTCGTGGAGCAGGGCAACGTGGTTCTAAAAACGCTGTAGTAGGGCGCCTTGATTGACGCGCGTCTCCGCCGTACGGTAGCGCTGACATCGAGGCACCTGACTTGGAGCAGTGGAACGCGGTAAATTTAAATTTACTTGAGCAAACATCTAGCGTGTTATGTTGGGAGAAACGAGATGGGAGAGGAACAGCATGAGAGGTGAGCGGGAAAGAGAAGGGAGGCATTTACTCGCCAGGGGCGCCAGTCGACTATCGTCTTCCGTCGACATTTGCAACGAAAGGAGCAGATACGCGGCCAATTTTTTTATATACTGGGAATCGGTTTTTTTAGGGCTGGAAAGTCAGCTTCAGAGGGAGCGTAACATGATACCAGCAGAGACTGTCGTCATACAAGGCCAATGCAAAACAACTCCCCTGTTAAACCTGGGTCAGGAGCGTATGGATGCTAATACCATTAAATGCAAACGCATAACTCAAGCCCAAATTGGATTATTTCGGGAGTCAATAAAAAGGAGAATAAATTAATAGTGAGAATTTCCTAAGTTCGTCCTTTTCTACCCCTTCATCATAAAAGGGGTTAAAGATGTCAGTGTGGAACCAATCTCCGTAATCTAATTTAAGGGCCTGCCTAAGGCAAAACTCATTAAAAAAAAGGACGCAGGAAACGCTAGGAGTCGGCTCTGTGTACTTTGCATTACTGCAGTTGTACCGAACAAGTAAGAGAGCGACGATATAAGCAGACTGCAGAATAAGATTCATTACATGTGAACACAGGCCAACTATCTATGACTTCTTACGAAGACAGGAAATATACCGGGTACACAATAGCTCATTTTTATACCTTCTAATCTTGGATAGCGGACAACTCTTCTTCGTTTCTTAATCAATGCGTTCGAGCCAGGACCTCTCCTTGTAAAGCGGCGCAAGACTGTCATCGCTGTTGAGATGAAATAGGGCCGGCTCTCTTGGCACCTCATTTTGCCTTATTTTTGCGAGTCACCAGGAGGCAGAGGCAATGTCGGCTGGCGAAACCACGATCCACGCTTTTTTATCCACGTTTGCGTGCAGATACGATAAAAACTGCGGAGAAGCAAACAGGCGAACATTGGATGTGTCTGGAATTAAATGGAAATGGGGACGCGATCAGGGTGCCACGATGAGAGCTGCGAATGAGCCTTTGTACGCCTTTCCGCATCTCCCGAGGGTAGCGCGTAATGTGGGCGGGCGCGCTGTGTATGGTCCCGTTTACTGTACCGATTTTCTGTATCCATCAACTGTAAACATTGCTTTCGTAAAAAGGTTTGTACCTTCGACGGTAGTGCCAATAGCCGATAGCGCGAAAGAGACCACGCATTGTCTTATTTTTCATGCGTGAATTTCTGAAATTTGTCTTGAAACATAGTTACTTGGCTTGATTAAATCTCTATATGTTGATTGATTTGATTGATGGATTGTGAGGGTTTAACCCCCCAAGCCGAGGGGCTACGCATAGCGGAGGGCTCCGTTTAATTTGGGAAGGGGCTCCGGAAATTTCAAACCACCGGGGTTTTTCTTTAACGTGCGCCGAAAAGCGCCCGCACGGCCGGGCGTTTTTCTTTTGCATCCCTCAGAAAAATGGCCAGGGCCGGGTCGAACGTGTTTTTCCTCTTTGGGTGTTATTAGAATAAATTTTTGGAAGGGTCTAATGCGTAAACCCCCCCAAAGTTTTTTGCCTGAGATGTGGCGTATTTTTAAAAAATTTTTTATATATTTGTTTTTCAGTGAGAAAGGTCTTTGAGGCTCCCCCAAACCCTTTCCTTTTCTTTTACGAACCGGGCGGAAAATTCAGAGGGGGTCTCCCCATGTTGGAATAACTCAAGAACACAGCAACGTTCGGAGGTTTTGCGGTTGTGAAAGCATCTGTGAACTGCCCTTTTAGCAACGTAAATAGTTGTTCATTAGTGCAGTTTTAAAGCCTCATCATCAGAGTTTTGGAGAGGCAAAAAATGTTTGCAGGAAACGAGTTACAGAAATTAGAGGCACTTTTTTACGACACACACTAGCCAATTACGACTTTGTGTTCGAACCAGCGATACAACAAAGAAACAGCCAGAATGTGAGAAAAACCATGCTTAGATAAATAGCCATTGAAACGCATTATAATTAAAACGTTTTGCACCACTCGTCTGAAAGAACCCGCCAGTCTAATTCCGTCAACGATTTTTAAGAATATGAAAACGTAAGTATAGTTGGACCTAGTGTTGACTTGCTCTGGAACTTCGCGACCGTGCCCGTCACAACTTGACTCACCCCCTGGACAGCACCCTGAGAAGCTCGTACCGCTCGCTAGCCATCACTACGAGTCTCCTGTTTCTCAAGGCGGCTCGTGCTGGACGTGCGGCGCGGACTACTGCTCCCTTTGGAGCGGATGTTTCCCTTTCCCGGCAGCGGCCTGCGTCGCCCTTTCTTCCCCAGCTCCGTGCTCTTCTTTGCTGTAGTACGCGAACGCGAGCCGACGTTTGGTCTCATACGTAACTTCTAGAGCCCAACGTATACCACAGACAAAAATTAGTGGGTGGTTGTAAATTTCTCGTATTGTTGTCGTTACTTGCGCAAATTCAATCGGTTTTTGCGTTTTGCGTGTGTGTGTGTGTGTCTGTGTGTGTGTGTGCGTGCATGTGCGTGTGGCGGGTGGGGGTGTGTGTACGTGCGGTGGGATTTAACGGGACAAAGTGTGGCGCTTGGGATGAAACGACTGCCGAGAAAGTGCCTTGCGAAGCGACTTGAAAGTGGGTGCTACCGACAGATGCACGGATGGATGGACGGGTGGGTGTATTGATGAATGGACGGGTATTAGGTGGCTGGTTCATTTTATAGACCAATACAGAAAAAGTCAACGAAAGAAGGGGAGAGAACGAGAGGAAAACATATAGACGACAAAACATAAACAAACTCAGAGAAGGGCGGAATAATGTGAAAAAAATTCACGCATCTCCACGAAGTGAAACATGACGGGTGGGCCAAGCACTAGGGATCGTTCATGTAAATGAGTGACAACGCGTGTGTACAGTAAATAAAATTCCAGTCCAATCCAATACAATACAATTCAATTTAATCCAATCCAATACAATTCCATCCAGTGCTCCTCGCGCACGCGCAACACTGTGTACCTGGACGCCAAGCCCCGGACAGAGCGAGGCAATAAGGTGCTTCACCGCTAAAAGAGGAAATGCTGACTTTAGAACAAAATTGTAACAGGGCAAAGTAACCGAAATAACAAACGACCACTCGTAGAAAGCTGCCTGCAGAAAAATTGCATCAGAGAGAACCCGAAAAAAGACAGGTCTTGTGGCATAATTAAAACAAGCTTGTTTGACAGCCTGCGTGCGGTGGCAATTTAGCGTCATCATCTCGGATCCTAGCGTCACAGGCGAACTGCGAATGAAGGTTTGATGAGCAGTCATATGGACACCTGAGGAATCCGGGAGTGTGATGAGTCAAGGATGCTCTTGTATGGAATTTGTATTTGTATCTTGTATTTGTATGGAATCGAGCCTATATTGCCCCAGGGTACAGCTCGGAGATGCGGCGACGAGGTTATCCGCAAAGTCCGATCTTTATGATTATTAGTGTCATTTCGGTGAAAGGCTACAGAGGGCCGGAAATAACGCATGGCGTGCTGCTTTCCTACTCACCCAACGAATTGGCGCGTTCACAATCTACTGTGCTGTCTGAAAATTTGCTCTTTAGTTAGTTAATGTAAGCAAAAGCACCCGTGTGTCTGAGCTTTCGCCTCACGTTAAGGATCCCCAGGTGGTCAAAATTATTCCGGGGCCCTCCAATACGGCTCGCTTCATCACCTGTGTAGCGTCGGTGAATTAGAACTCATAATCATCATCGCATTTCATTACTAGTGGTACGCGGATGTCTGCATAGCAACTCGTCATGGTGCCTTATAAAAAAGCGAGAATTTGTGGTGACAACAGAGGTAATAACGATGCATTTCACGCATGGCTTAGTAGAACAATGCGCTAGTGGATAAAAAAAAAATGTGGCACTAAGTACAGCGCTTGTTTATGCTTCGTAGGCCCGAGTCTGCGGAAGAAACAATAAAAACTGTGGGTTAGAACTTCGCGTAGAAGTGCAATTTCGATAAATGGGCGTATCATGAAGAAATAAGTATGCCTGCAGAAGAATTACTTTTTCACGATGTCTACCAAATGGTCTCTTCCCGAACTACTAGAAGAAATAAAAAAAAAACGTGGTTGACATTGTGGACACACCCCTCAGTGTGCAATAAATTACTGAGTACAGCCTCTGCCACCTTTCCATTAGAAATTCATTGAATGCAGTGTTGTACGGAACGGCGTTCCTGGAACCAGTTCCTTTTTGGAGGAACAGAGGACCGCCACCGTTCCATTAAGGGTCGGTGGAACTGTAACGGTAACTCGTTAGGTTTTTGAAGGAACGGCAGGAACGACGTTCCTTCTGCAAACGTGACATCGCTAGGCGTTGGCTGTTTTTGATGCCAAGGCTCCACACTCCACAACTCGACTGTCGCTACCACAAAACTCCACAAGTCGCTGCTGTGTTTCTCTTCCTATAAGCTGGCCAATTTGCCCGCCCTTCAGCGGATCGTGCTTCCTCGAAGGTCAAAGGCAGACGAGTAATAACACAGGGGGCCGCAGCATGTGCTTGCTTTCATGCCGGTTGAGCTGACGCAGAGTTTGAAAGACAGCCGCGAGGATGCTTTTCACCTTTTATCGTTTGTCTGGGGAGGCCAGGATGCAGCGTCTGGTCGATAGAATAGCCGTCACTAAATAAAGCTTATTTAGTGACGCTATGATACGCCGGGGAAAGGTTGTCGAAGTCAGAGCGGTGCTGCACGGTCCCCTGTGAAACCACGGTATCTATACTTGTCAGGGGTTATTACCACATTAGTGCGCGAGAGGCACGGGTGCGTCGTTGTCGGGGGAGTTGCACTCGCTGTGAGGTCACTCGAAGGGTCACCGGCTATCATCAGAACTGGGCGCACCGCAGTGTCTCGGGATGTTGTCCTGCTCGAAGCTACAGAGTACGCGCGCAGTTCGTCACGGCGCGGTCTGTCGCCGATCTGGTGCGAATGGGTCGACGAGAGTGCCAGGTCCTTTTGTATTGCACGCGTCGTGTTGAAAAAGGACAGGAATTTAATCATTTTTGGCCAGAATTTCGTCGCGCGCCGTATGGACAATACCTGAGAGAGGCCGCCCGATGGTCGGCAGTCAGCATTCAGAGTTGCTTTAGTTGGTCGGTTTCAACCTGTGTTATACTTTTACTTTAAAGAGTACCTGGGAGTTTGAGTGAGAGGGTGGATCACGTGATTGTTTGTGTACAAATATTCTGGTTTTGTAATGTAATGTATTATAGAATACGTATTATAGAATACGCTTGGATTGTCTGGGATCCACACACGCAAACCAACATCACTAAAATTGTGAAAATCCAGAGAAAATCAGCTAGATTTATTTACAATTTATACAGCTGGCGCACGCCCCCGTCAAGTCTTTTAAACGCTGCAGAACTAGAGAACCTTGCAACAAGGCGTTATCGGGATCGAATGAAATTTTTCTACCTCCTTTACAATGGTCAAACAGAAATAGATAAAACTTTATACATTCTACCGGCTAGCCACCGCTGCACGCGCTCCTATCACGATAAAAAGGTCAAATATTTTTCATGCAGGACTAACGCGTTTAAAAATTCTTTCTTCCCACGCACGGTTTCTGAATGGAACGCACTACACGCCCCCGTTGTTGACTGCCAGACCGTTTCATCATTTCTTTCTGCACTTTCGAATAAATCATAGCGTTCATATCCCGTCTTTCCCCGTAAAATCGCGGCACGGAAACATATCTTGTGCTTATTTTTGTGCAGTTTTTCTTTCGGTGTCTGCGTTCTTGTTAATTTTTGTTTTTCCGAAGTGGCAAGGAAAAACAATTCTTTGTGTTGAATCTTGTGCATTTTTTTGTTCATTGTCTTCTAGCTTGTTGATCTGTGCTTGTACCGAATGCCCACTCCTGCCTAAGGCCTTGTAATAAGGCTGGCAGTACTTGTTAAATAAATAAAATAAATAAATGTAACGTTAACATAACGACACGTTCCAATGTTCGAAGTGGAACTGGAACGCGTTCCTTTCGCAATAAAGGAACTTGTAACGGGAACTCGTTTCAAAATTTGGGAGGAACGAGGAACGAGCTTTCGTTCCTGCTTTAGAGGAACGTGTACAACACTGATTGAATGTGTGGAATTCGAAAATAAACCTCGCCTTTGAGCCCACCAGCACGCAAATATCAGCAAGCATACAATCGGGCATCTCCAGCCGGACTCGCGCAGCTGTTTACTGTTTTTGGCCAATCCCCCGAGCGGACGTGCGCTGTAAATCTGTGGATAAGCAATACTGAAGAAAAGTACCGAGAACACTGTTATGAAACATGCGCTTATGAAACGTAACATTCACTGCGAATCACTTCCTGGAAACCTCAAACATCCTCAAACACATTTTTTTAACCCTAACTGGCACCTTAGCACAGCCACTCGTGCGAATCTGTATTGCTGTCCCGCTATTAAACTCTTCCCAACGTGCCCTGCGCCCTCTAGATTAATTTCTTTTGTTTTGCCTCTGCCGCCTTCTTCATGGCCTAAGGCGCCGAAATAAGGGCTTGCCTTGAGTGGCTGAGCCCTAATTACCACAGAAATCCGTGACCGCGTGTTTTCGTTCCGAGATCATGTGCACCCAGCCGCGAAACTTCGCTCAACGCGTAGCTCGAACCCTTTGCTGGTAAAGTCTTGAGTCCCCCGCTGCGCTTTCCGCCTCGAATCCCGTGGGTCCCATTCTGGGAACGACCCTCGGTTCGCTCAGTGACTCCCACGGACTCGTAGCTAGCGTTGCGACGTGTCAGCCACCAAAGAACTAGGATTGCGCCGACTGCGTCTGAGGGCGGGGTAGTGACGCCCCGAAGTAGCGGTGCTCACCCTTTACGGCTAGCGTCCTTCATGTGTATTACGGCTAAGCCGCACATGGCTAACTCCTGGGGATTTCTTTGTGTCGTGGTCGGTCAGCAGAATACGCTTTGCGGCGAAGTCAACTTGCTGGCGAATTTTCTGCGTAGCCTTTAACCTAATGTAGATTTATTACGAAAAAAGTGAGTGACATCAGCTTTGCCCACATGACTGAACAGCCAAGCTGTTGAAATACCAATGAAATGGGGGGACACGATGAATGACAAATGTGTTTTGAACGACACTTTCAACAGCACTCTATTTACGAGCGTATTGAAGAGGGGCGCAGTAATTATACGAGTGCAAGAAACAAAGTACGATTGTTTCTAATTTGCCTTTTGTCATTCTTCTGAATTGATTAGATTACGAAACTTGGAAAGAGTGCAGTTTTATCCTGGAAGGCAAACATTGGATGTCCGTTCTGCGGCGGCTTGTGATGCGCCTGAAATGATTTAGGAGCAGTGGTTTCACGTTCATTTGCTACTGATTGTTATCTATGACGCAAGCTCAGATAAAACTTCCAATGGTTATGTCCTACGTTGTTACTTTGTTTCGGTATAGCTAAAAAGGAAAGCGGGGGGAGAACCCCTAGGTACTCCTAAAGGTCTAGTGGGTGCGAAAGCATTAGTGTCCACTCACTGAACACTGAACTTGTCGTCGTCGTCGTCGTCGTCATCGTCGTCGTCGGCGTCGACGTTGTCACCACCACCACCACCACCGCCACCACCACCACCACCACCACCATCATCATCATCATCATCATCATCATAAAACCTTGAGGTTTCCTTTTTTTTCCGTTACTACTAGAGAGTCTTCGCCACACGCCCTCCTTAGGCCTATATCCATGCCCCACATTGGTTGCCGCAACACTGAGCCTTAAAAAGTGCCAAAAAACGTCAAAAACATTGCGCGTAGAGCTCCGGGGACGCTTTGACGACTTTAGAGTTCACAACATAACGTCCGTCCGGCACACACCAGCATTCGCATTGCTCGCGCGGCACCTGTTAGAACAGCGCCGTATGATCGCATCGTGTGATTTCACTGCTAACGTCAGGCGGCACAGCCACATTCCCGTGTTCGTATTGCCAAGAAAAGAGGGCATTTAGAGAAACGTACTTAGCTACTCGCGTGGATGCCACTTCTGTAATTATCATGGTCTTTACCTAAGTCAGCTAGAGTCCCCAATCTGTGTCGCGTGAAGGATGCGTGTTTGTCTCTCAATTCGGGGTCCCTGAATTCGATTCCCATTCAGTCCAAAATTTGGCCCATATGCTTTTCAACTCAATTAGTACGTTTTATTCTCTCTGCACCATCGATCGCTTTTTGTGTCATTTCGTGCAGACGAAATGACACAACAGCAGACGGCAATTCCGAGTGGTTTACAACTTTACAGTTAACTAAGTATGACAAGTAAATAAAAATTAGCGTAATTTGAGAATCATCTTACCGAATAAAATATTTTCCCCCGAAACATCTACAATAAATTCAGATATGAATCTATTGCAGATATTTCAGTGCAAAAAATCGTAGCTCTAGTCACAAAGCATTAGCGAAAAAGTTGGCTTTGCCCCAAAGTGTATTTTGCTGACAGAGTGCGGTTATTGCAAACAACCGTAACTCGTGTTTCATCGAAACTACGCCGAAGCAAAATACTGGCGTATCGGCTGCATTAACGACTACGTAACAACGAGAAGTTTTATTTGAGCAGGTGTCACGGATAACGATCAGTCGGAGTTTCAATACAAATATCCTCGAGCCTCCGCTCCTAAGCCCTTCCACACGCACCACGTAGCCGGCGTGGACACACCATATCTGTCTGCTAGAAATTGATTTTATTGCATTTTATTGTCTTATATTGCTCTGACATATGAAAAAAGTGCATTTTTCAGAGCGTTTGTTTACACATACCCTCTCAGCGCACACGCCGTTAAATTGCTGGGCGGGGGTAAGGGCCCTGTCAAGCTGCTTCTTGCAGCTTTTTTCCTTGCCCCTTCGATGTACCTTTTTTCTCGTCGATGTAACTGTGAGTGAAATAAACTTGATTCGATTTGATTTGATTTGATTTGAAACTGGGGCCCTTATAACCTCTATTGTTCACTTATTCGAGAAGAACGCCAAATGGCAAATTCTAAACAGTATAATGCTTTGTTTTTTTGCTCTCGTTAGGATTACGCCTCTGTCAATACGCTCGTAAATAAAATATTGCCTAACTGAGATTGAAGTAGCAAAAGTCAGTAGCGGTTTTAATACAAATACTAGCATGACGCCGCTGCTTCTAAGCTATTTCAGCAGCCTAATCTGGTTTGGCAAAACCATTCTGAAACTGACAGGCCCCAGTTGGATTGCTAGGATCAAACTGTTTTTCGTTTAAATTTTATTCTGCTAATTAACTTGAAGGTGCGCTAAGTCCTAAATTATAAAAGAAATTAGTTTTGTTTGTTGCACTTAATCCCTCTCGCAATTGCTTGGACATCACTCTGGTCAACAAACTCGTAAATAAAGTGCGGTCAAATGGCAATTCAAAGTGCATTTACGATTTATTTCGCAATACCATTTTTATTCAAATTTCGAGAGCGCCGCTGTCCAGTCATTTGAGTGCAAATTATTGCCGATCTATTTCTTGTAAGGGAATGACGAAAAAATGAACCTTACTAATAATTATAAAAAAAAAACTGGTTTACAACCGTATACTCCAAGGCGACCGAAAGGCAGCCAATGTCGCTAAACTGTTGTGATGGGAGAAAAAGTCGCTTAATTAACGATAGCCAATCTGGATTCCGCTCGACGTCTTATATCGCTCGCGCAGAAATGTAAATCACAAAAACGGGAGCAAAATTATGCAGACGACAATTCTGTTTTCTACGTTTCTTTCAACGTTAGCATAAAATTTGGTGCACGAATCAATCTATAAAACTGTCATTTGATTCCAGCCATTATAATACCATAAGCAGGACTCATTAACATAATTTTGCTTTTCTTCTGAGGCACGTAATAGGATCAGCCCGTCTGAGCAGTAACTTTCGTTTCGAAATCTCGTGTTCCTGGAAAGGCGCTTCATAGAGTTGTATACTCCGTTCGACAGACTGTGAAGTTTATAGGGACCATAAAGGCTTAGCTTCGACGGGCACCCTGCCCACCATCGCAGTTACGCTGCATCCCCCGCGGCAACTTGATTCTGCAAGCCTGTCAAGCGTCAAAAGAAGATAAACACATCTGAGATAAGTCGGGAAGAGAAATTACTGCGCATAAGCATGAACGTTACGTTTACCGAGGGCGTTTACCCCAGTTTGCATATTATTTGATGTCGGCGCTGATCGAATATTTAAAAACCTGTGGGACGTCAGATATGTCGAAGTAGAAAATTAAAAAAAAAAGCTTTTCTATCAAACTTTATTTAATTTCTAGTAGAGGGTTTAATGCGGAGACGCATTCGAAATCAGAAGCTTAATACGGCGAAGGAATCGTGCGCGATTATATACGCCTAATTGCGCAGAGCCAGCGTCGGATGCTGTTTTTCTTTATATGTTTTGAAAAATATCTTTGATGCCCCCCAGACGTCTGTTGCACTGGCGCTGTCGTCTTTTCTGTATACAGCCGCCTGCTGCTGAGAGAAGTCTGAATTACTGCTGTCAGAAAAACATAAAAAAAACATGAGAAGTAGTTGTCGACGCGAGCTTTATATACTGAAAAGCGCGTTCACTATTACCTGGCTTACAATGTGCGAGCAAGCCGAATCGTACGAGAGATTCTTTCCGGTGTAAGGAGCAAAATAGTGAACAAAAGGTTTCTGCTCTTGGTGAATCCTCATAATTTTTCTGGCCCTCATCTTGTGTCCTGATTTACAGCAGCTCAGATAGTAAAGAAAACAAGAGGAAACACGTCAGTAGTTTACGTTGTAAAAAATTCCTCTAAATATTGATGTAGCATAGGAGAAAATGAAGCGTTAAATATGCAAAATCAGTTGAGCTGGCAAACTGTGAGGCAAAAGGAGGAATTTATTCACAGGACCAGAGGGCGAACTAGAGTATGTGCGTATTACCCATAAAGTGTAAGAATCGACAAAAAAAAACAATAATATAACAAAGAACAAGCAAAAAGAAGGGAAAAACGATGAACCATATCATTTGATCCTTACACGCCCTCTACAGTCGTTCAATAGCGATTGACGATACATTTAGCGCATCCAGCCGAAGAGTTTCTGAAAGATTTCCAAAAATAGATTTGTTAGCGTTATGCTTCAGCTATACACTTGTAAAAAAAGATATTGAATTCGTGTGCCACGAGAAGAGTATAATAATATATGGTAATTTGGAACCACATTATTTATTTTGTAGGGTTGAAAAAGCGTTTGAGCTGTGCCTTCTACTTGGAATGTTTAAAGGCTATGTTATACATGCGTATTTGATGAGCGCGTCAAATGTGGGCGCACTTTATGACTGGACTGTTGCAATTGAACTGCTGCCGGAACGAAGAAACTGAAACTGTTGATAAGACAGTATCAATTTGGGCGTAAGATGAAAGCTCAGAAAGCGTAAGGAAAATAAACATGAAACGTCAGCTTGTGCAGCTCTTTTTGGTTTTTCATGTTAATCCAGTCAGACCCAGCGCTTTATCTGCACAAAATGTTCAGTGATCTCATAAAAATAACGGTGTGTGTCTAACTCCTCAAATGTGTACATTTTAAGAACGTAATATACGCGTAAATTGTAAAGATTTTAGTACAAATAAGAAATGCAATTTCTGTGCGATATTGCATTTGTCCAGAATTCAATGAACGCGCTTGAATAAAAAGATGTTTATATGGCTGCTGGGTACAAATGAAAAGTTATACTCATCGAGGACATCTGTCGTGAACTGTGAGTGGCTGTGTCTCCCGAATACCGTAAGATTAACGACGGGTTAAGAGACTGCCTCCGAGGATCACGTGGCCAAGCTGACCGCGGTACTCCGAAACCCAGGATAAAAAAATGAAAATAAAAACAAGCGTGAAACAGGGTAACTACACTGAACCATCTTCAAGTTTCTCTACCCTCGCCCCTGGGAAGAGCCGTAAACAGAAACAAACAAACATACAACAAGTCCAGTGCACCTGATCTCGTGAAACAGCCTACCCCACTGTCTCTCTCCCTCTTTTATAGGCGCGTTTCTCTCTCTCTCTCTCTCTCTCTCTCTCTCTCTCTCTCTCTCTTCTTCTCTCTCTCTTCTCTCTCTGCTCTTGTTATATGCTTTTCTTAGCGCCGCCAGGTCACTCCGAAAAAAGCGGCAGCTAGATGTGCTACATTTCATGTTCGAAAGAAAAAAGGGAAGCAAAAATAAAAGAATACTGCCTATTGGTGCAAAAAGCGGGTGAGTGCAATCTCGACCTTTCCTATACCGAAGAATTGGTCTTATTCGGGCTTGTCCCGCTTCCTTGCGCGAGTCTCCAAACACTCTGAATGATTTCACCCTCTTCGTTGGAGGGGAGAGGAGGGGCGGGAACACGTGGTTCACCTACATCCTTGAAGACAGACAGTCGTTCCTCTATTTATTTCGCAACCTTTTTATGTATGGCACTACATAAGTAGGAAATATTTCATAGCGGGGGAAAATTGTGATTACATGCCCGCTACGCCTTTTTAGCCAGCTTATCTAGTCTTTCAATAGGAGACGGAAAAGTACTCTATCGGAGTCCTTTTGGTAGGTTCTGCATGGTTCGAGAGAGAGAGAGAGAGAGAGAGAGAGAGAGAAAGTTTTGCCGGCGTTTAATATCGCCTTCTTTCTTCTTTGCCGAGGATTGGGAATGAGAAAACAAGGGCCCTAGAAGGAGGTGGGCAGGAATAAACAAAACTGGCATCGGCTTCGCGGGTGGTGGCGAACAATTTTTTTGATACTGCGTAACAAAATTCACAATTTTGAAATGAGGCCATATATTATCCAATGTAAGAACAAACTTTTCAGGGCTTGGCGTTCCTTCGAAGGGCAAGTCGATGGTCCTAGGAATAATCTTCAGAGTTACAGGTCCTTATTCGAGGCGCTCAATTTCTTGAAAGAAGTGTGAACATGTTGGGCTCGTTATCTCTATGTTATGTCCGTAAAAAAGCAGACATGCAGGATCACTGCGGAAATCTCTGCACCACCGTGTGGCGCGCCAAACGTTACCGCAAAAACATCCCATCCGACGACAACGGCAAGGACAAGGCTTGGTTTAACCGAATTCCGAGTGCACGTGAGCGGGTACTATGCATCTTGTGTCGGACATCGAACCTATTTTGGATAGGGCTTTCGCCTTCTCCCTCAATGCACCCCCGAAATGGCAGCCCGCCCTATAAGATTGATTTAGCTGATGGCATTCACCTTTCTTGCATGGAGATTGTGTAATCCGCCCGGATAGTCGCTTTTACCTACTCCTCGACGTCCGTACGCTGCCTGGTTGCATTTTTCAATGGGAAGCATTCTGCACTATTTCAAGGCTCTAACAGCTTTCCTGAAGCAGGTAAGAAGGAAGAAGTGTGGAGTCTTTAAATCTGACCTTCAAACAGAGGATGGCGGAGTTGTAGTTGGAAGAGGAATTTGATCTTCAAAACGATGGGTGGGGAAGAGTGTCTGGGATGGGAATTCAAGTTCGTCAACACTGATCTATCTAAATCTACCCTGCTCGATAAAGCTGCTCCCCCATCCGTATAAGCTGCTCGCGCTTTGTATTTTTATTTGTATCCAAAAGCGCGCACTGTGCTTTCTCGCTGAGCGGCTGAAACAAAGCATTTGAGCTGTGCCTTTTACTTTGAATATCCAAAGGTATCTTCGCTAAGCGTGAGCAAATAAATAACACTGCGCTGCGGCGTGTTATCCTTCCGGTAGTTGCAAACTAACAAGGTTACACACAGCTCGAACAAAGCCAGTACACCGTGAGAAACAATATGGCAAGAATTGCTTAGACTAGAAAGAAGAAAGATAGAGATGCGAACCTCTGAATTCAGGAGATAACTCACCACTTTACGGAGAAAGGAGACGCGCCAACAGCTGGCACAAAGCCAATCGTGTACGCGTGCGGAAAACAAATGGGGGAGGAAATCGTATGGCAACCTCGGGAGGGTTCAAACACGAGCACTCACAAACACAAGAACAAGGAGAAAAGCAGTTTATTACCGATGGGAAGAAAATAAAAAGCGCAGAAATAAGACGAGTGGGAAGGCAGGAGAGGCGGTACGCGATACCGCCGCGCGGCAGAAGCAATCGAATTTGCCAGCTGCATTCAAACGCGCGCGCGATCCTCCGCGCGCCTGCCTGGAATTTGTGGCTGCCCGGCGGCAGCATGCTCGTGTGAACGCGCGAACGAGGGCTTTACTGGCGCACCACTGCAGCCTCGCCTGGGGCACTCGCATTCCAGACTAATGCAGCGGGGGATGCACTCCAAGCTGATTTGTTCCACCAGACGAATCCCAGGCGAGCTTCGGCGACAAAACAGCGAAAGGGGCGCTTGCAATGCTCTGCACTGCGCACGTGAATTACTGAGAGGTTCTGGAAATAGTAAAAAGGAGCTGCGAGGTTGGCAAAGCTCCCTAACATTGCCGAACATTTTGTGTACATTTATTTGTTACTCCAGGGAAACGAGGCACAACACTGAAGAAAACGAAGCTACTGGAGGTCAAAGTATGCATTGTATAAGCACTTGAAGCTGGTACGACAATGGTGTACGGTTTAGACATGAAGTTTTACGTGGGAAACTTTTAGTCCAATGCGCACTACAAGTCTTTGGAATAATCAGCGGCCAACTTGTAATGCGCGCAGTCGGGGAGAAAAAATTAACGGGACGTGTGAGCGTCGACCGCAGTTTAAGCCCCCCGGCGTCGTTCGGCCACACGCCCGGGCGTGCTTGCTGTTAACACTTGGCACGTGAGCGCCCTTCCATCATTGAAGACATGTCTAATAGTTCGTTTCATTTGGACCTTATTTTCCAAAAAGTCCTTATTATTATAAAGACTGGCTAAATTAAGGGGGACTCACCTAATCACAATCCTATCGGACTTACTAAATCATGACTCGGCTTAAAAAGCATCTTGTGTACCGATTAAAAATGTTTACAGATACATGAAAACGTTCTTAAAGGCTCATTTTGCTTATTTTCGAAATATGTGTTTTCTCTACAGAAATATAAATTAAACAAGAAATACATTTTGGTTTATCCAGTTTTCACTAGATGGCGCTGGCTGCCTAGCGAGCGAGAGTATTATTATTTATAGTACATAAGTGACATATTTACAAAATAAGCAGACTAGGCAGTTTAGAGCATTTTAGTGTATTTGCAACACTTCTTGTATGGGTGCCCGAGGATTCTTAAGCCCGTGGGTCATGAAGCAGGGAGTTCCAGTTCCACAGGAATGTCTACAGGAGGAAGCCATGTCGTGCTTGTAGCTGGTTCCACGCAGTTCCGGAAAACTTATAAGCGAGACGATATCTATCATTGCCAAGAGTAGATACTTTCTCTCATAATAAATCAAAAATAAATAAATAAATAAATAAATAAATAAATAAATAAATAAATAAATAAAACGCAGAGGGATGTTTGCCTGCAACCAAACTGAACCACTCAAACGAGCTTTTGTGACTACTAAACAAACTATTGCAGCGCAGGTAGTCAGTCCGTGGCAAAAGGGCAGACTTTACTTAGAATGCATCATAATGCTTGGTAACATAACTAACAACAATACTCGTGTCCTTTACGGCCAGGTTTCTCTTTCTAAATTTTATCTGCCACGTCCTTCCTGATTGTTTGAGGAATCGTGCCTTGCGGGGAACAAAAAAAAAAAAAAAAAAAAATTGGTGCAGCTTGTACTAGTGGTGGAAGGCTGGAGAAACAGCAGAGCTGGGGGTCGGCCTAGCCTCTCCTCACGCTGACAGCGAATCCCAGCAGAGAGGAAACAGCCGTGCAAAGCCGTTTTGGACGCACTGTGAAGCAAAGACCATTAAAGCATCAGTAGTATTCGTCGTGATCCCTTTCGTCGTCGTCTTCCGACGGCACAGCCGCGTAGGGGGGGAGAGAGAGAGAGAGAGAGAGAGAGAGAGAGAGAGAGAGAGAGAGAGAGAGAGAGAGAGAGAGAGAGAGAGAGAGAGAGAGAGAGAGAGTGAGAGAGAGAGAGAGGAGAGAAGAGAGAGAGCGAGAACTTTTATTGAACCTAGTTACTACGACGTCTTCTTAGACGCTGTCGATGGAAGTGTTTCCCTCTTCACGGGACCCATATGCTTCTCTAGCCGCTTGGCCGATGAAGATCAGGACGAGCTGGTCTTCCAGGGCGGGGCTGGTTAGCAAGGTCTCCCATCGATTGGTAAGGGAGGATGAGGGATGGGGTGGGGTAGTGGGAAACGTAAGTGGGGGGGGATTGGCTTGACGAAATCGCATACTCCAATGACGTGTTGGAGCGTGCCTAACTGACTCTTGCAGAAATTACATTCCTTTTCGTACCTTTTCGGGTACATCTTGTTGTTAAGGTAAGGGTGCGGGAAGGATCCTGCTTGTATCTGCCTGTCGATCGCTTGCTGTTCTCTGCTAAGCGATTTGTCAGGATCGGGGTAACTTCGCCTCTCCGTCCTTTAATGGTTCGTAATGTCTTTATAACTAATTATGGACTGTGGCTCACCTTCCTCTACGCAGTAGACAACTCCTTCTTGTTAGGCGGTCCCTCGCCTACGGTAGCCCTACAACTTCTCAGTTACGATGCTGGTCCGGTGGCCATCTTTACAGATGGATTGCCAAGGGATGTCTTGACAGATTCGTCGTCGTCCTCTTCGGCTCGACGGACCCGTTGTGCGCCAGTCGCTACACGACGACGACGACGAGGGGGGGAGCTCCTCATGGGGCGTAACACCACGCGCAAGACTGGACGACGCCGGCTGGTCGCCGCGAGGCGCGCGCTCACGTGCGCTCAGTATTTGTTTTTTTTTTTTTTCTAAAGCCACTGCGCGGAGGTTGTTCCCGGCGCCTCACGCCGGGGACGCCGCAGATCGCCGCGAAGCGGGCGCTCACGAGCGCTCGGGGTTTTCTGTGTGTCGCGTGGTGAGGAACAGTGACTAATCAAGCACAAACCAAGTGTTGAGCCGCAAGGCAGTCATTCTGATTCCTAAAACCGTTTCCCGCGGATTTTTACCTTCTATAGAACGTAATCTCGATAGAACGTAAGCTTCAAAGACATGTGGGGCTTCGGTATTTTTTGTTGATAGACGACAAAAAGAAATGGGGCCCTAGCCTATAAGCTTCGCTTAAAATCACCCTTGGTCGCCTTATCAGGCGCACTATACGTCACGCACTACGTCATACATTCACGGAGACATATAGCTTATACACAAGCGGCGACATACGTTTGCTTCTGTTGTTGGATTTTTCACTCTCAGTTTTTAGGGAAGAGTATTTCCGCACGGACGCCATAAAATCCCGGACCTTACCATAGATGGCGTCGCGGTAAATTGCCGCACTGGGGGCAAAGAGGCAGGACACCTTTTCTTTCCTGCAAGAGGCAGGCGCTCGCTGCAGATAAAATTATCACAAGCCGACACCAGGGCGCGAAGATTACACACCCGACATATATCCTTTTCGTTACGAGAGAGAGAGTTAGAACCAATGGCGGTCAGGCTACCCGACTACAGGTCGTCTTCATTGAATGCTTAACTAAGCTCTGGTGCGTTTTTGATGTACCAGAGTAGAGCTAGCTGTTCCTCGAAAGAGGAGGAGAGTCAGCCAGGTTGGGTCAATGAGATTTGACAGCTGCGTTGGTGTGCGTAATTCAGGAACGCTTGCAGTATTGTAAGGACATTCCCATAAGACTTGTTGCTGATTGGGATATCTGCCGTAGTGTTTGCACCTGTTGATTCTTCTGCCCTTCGTTTAGAGAAAAGATTTCGTCCAGCTGGGGTGCATGTGGTGTTAGTTGGGGCTTGTCTCCGTCCGTAATACTGCTTGCTTCCTGTCTAGGTTGGGTTGAAGCAGAGGTAGTTCCCTTCTGTTCAGTTTAAGGTCTCTTAGTATATTGTCGGGATGTCATGAGCATTGGATCCCGCCAGGGAGATGTTCCGTGCCCGGATTCTTAACTCACGGGCGAGCGTGCCTGCCCGAACGTTGCCAAACATCTCCGCGTGGACAGGTTTCCAAATGATATCGTAGTGATGATGATGACAGTGGGTATTTAACAAATCTTCTGTATCTTTGTTCATGTCTTTCAGTATCATGCCAGAAATAAAATGCAATAATTTCTCAATCCCGCACATAAATAACCTTAAGCGTTTCCCTGAATTTCGTTTTTTTTTCTCCGTCATCCAAAAAAATTGCAGTGACGATTAATATACTCCCTAATGCGAAATTTGCGCGCAGCGCAAACTGCAGTATTCTCAGGAACGGCGCATATCTGCTGCGTCTCAGGAATTGATCGCGTGACCAGCAAACGCACGGCGGCGCGCGCTACTCTCGCAGCGCGTCGCCACCGCCGGCGACCATGTTGTTGCAAATCGGGTTTACCTCTCGCGCAAATGTCACTTGGTTCGTATGGGCTACGCACGGAGTAGTAGCGTCTGGTAAAAGTGTGAGGGGGAGGCAATGAGAGAGATGGCGCCATAGCAGTGCGTGCCACCCTCCCCCTGACAATTTCGCCAGACGCTCCGACGAGCGTCTTGTGCGGGCTCAGCATACTGCCCTCGCGCACACACTTTCGCCACATTTTCCTTCCGTCGCCATCGCCATCGCCGCCGCCAAACCCCAGTAGCGTCCGCCAAAGTGCTTGCGCACTGAAAAAATACATAGGTCCTGCAATGCCTTCGTGCCCGGGAATGAGGATTCCTGCTGACGCCGCTGTCCGCGACATTGCACACCGGGCATTCCCTATAAAGGTCGACGGTGCACCTCCAATCGCTTCCCCCAGCAGCTGAATAAAAAGCATACAAGGATATATTATACCATTATCGCCAGGAACGCGTCATTTAGCCTGCTCCTTACCCATCATTCAACGTACAAGGCTACATATCTGGCACCGAATTCAAATACAGACTTACTACGGCATGACAATTATACATCACCTCAAACCCATTGTTTTTTTCTGCAACTTCAAAACGTGTAATGCACCAAACACAATTTGTCACCTCGTGTGGGAGGGCGTCAAATACCATCACCCACATTGCAGCAGTGAGAGCACAGGCCTACCAGCTCCCAGTTGAGGATCAGGTGTACCTGATCTCCCGAGCGCGGGCCGCTGTGGGGTCTGAAAGCGGCCTGGACTGAGACCACGACACACCCTCCTTTCCCCTTCTCATATATATATAATTCCTCCTCCTCCAGAGACATATAACCTTCGCCTAAAAATGTTGAAGTTTGTTGTTTTGAAGCATTGACGTATATAGGAAAGTTTTAGGCACAAATCAGTGGGATTGCAGGCGAAGTTCATTGCTTCAGCCCGGCCGCTCGATGGAAAGCTCTCTTTCATCGAGCGGCCGTGGTTTCAGCGACATCACGGTTTCCGGCAAAGAGGTGGGAAAACGGGAAGAGCGGGTGGATCCGACGAAGGCAAGAATGGGAACGGGCAGCGCGAAGGAAACAAAGGCGTCAATGAAGCGCGATTTAGCTTCCCTCTCTCGCCAGCCTGTACCGCCCTCCGGCGGAAACCCCGGCGCCATTGTCAGGGCAGCACGTCGTCTGGTGCGCTTTGAAAGGCCACGTTGACGGGGAAGCGTGGCTTGAAGACGGCCGGCATGCAGACAGCCGCTCTCTAATTCCGAGTGACGGCAAGAGTTGTGAGCCCGAAGCGTGTTTTGCGTTGAGGTAACTAGTATTTCTGCTGGTTGCAAGCAGCGAAATACAAGTTTCCTGTTTTCGTACGTGAACTGAGCGCCTCGCGAAAAGGGGAACAGAGACTAACGCTCTTACTCTCCTTTGCCGAAGACGCAGCTGCCCATTTCCAAGAGTGAAGAACTTGCGCGCTTACATTTTCCGCTTCGGCTCCATCGTTCCTTATCGCAGCTAAATGAGATCCACTGACTGAACGTCTACGCCAATGAAAGGCTTCACTGTGGTGCATGGGGAGAGGCTAGGGCTTATGCCGGCGCAACCTACAACACGTTTACTGGAATGGATGACCTGCGGGGGGAGGCAGGCTATAATGGGGCGACTTGTGATAACAGTACGCCTGTCCTGGCGGGATTTTTTATTTATCCGTTCACGGTAAGCATTTTCTGAGCAGTATGTATTGCAATATTTTGCTCAAATAGAGGTTAGGCTACAGTACATCCCTTTTAGTTTATAAATCTTGTCATGTGTGAGTGAGAAACGTGATACGCAGTTAGCTAAAGTTCAGAAAAGTATGGGGTAGTAGAGAGAGAGAGAGAGTAATCCAAAAAGCATTGCCCGAAGTGTCAGGGCCCGCGATTTCCTGGAAAACGTGGCAGAAGCGAAAGCCATTGGAAAGTACTCACTCTGTTGCGCACGTCGCATCAAAACAAACAGATGCCGTGTTGCGCACTGGCAGATTTAAAGCCTCCCCTAAAAATAACACCGACACGCACGAAGGCTCCAGCATAGGAGTGATAAGGCTTGAACGCTCTTTAAGAAGATGAACGACCAAGAAACAACAACAACAAAAAACAATGGTCGATAAGGATGCTGTGCCAACCGTATACGACGCCGTATTGCAATGACCTTGGCATCAGGCGCCATAGTAGCAAGGCGACACCTACTATCTGGTCAATAGAAACGTTAAAGTCACGCCGTTGGTTATATACGGGACGTAGCGCCGGGTAAAAATAGATGGCGCTCCGTTAATGCAGTGCATCAATCATGGATTACTTTGTTTTATTATAAAAAAAGTACGCTTCCAGTTTTTATAAGCCGAAGCTACAGTCACCTGCGTTTTTGATGCGTGGAGTAGTTAAGAGCCAGGAATTAAATTTGATACCCTGAGGGCTTCCACCTTGCGTCAAAGTGCCGTTATTTGTTTTGGACGGAACGTTTTGAAGGGGATAACAGATGAAAGCAAGTAGTTTACAGGGATTTATCCGAGGTGCCAGGTGTACATCTAGTTACTCAGTCGTCTTGTTCACCGTGATACTGAGTCAACAATGTCGACTGGGTCCAAGTACGGCTGCGAACTGCAGTACTCCGAAAGCACCAAGATATTAGATTTTAGCTTACCGTTTTTGACTGTTCGCTCAGCTTTCTATGGCCCGATCAGCACAACCGAAGCGTAAGCAGCAGAAAGGCCTTCAGCTAAGCGATAACCGTATCTCCCTCTCCGGGAAATTATTCGCGTCACCGTTCGTGCCATGTGCGTTTGTAAACCAAATCTTCATCCAAAAGGAAATATAATAATTGGTAATTTGGTTAGTCAAATAAAGTAAAATACTGTGTTAATTGCCTTACCTTCCCTTTTTTATATTAGCTAAGTCGCTGACACCAGATAATGGTCCCATAAATAATTTAAAAGAAGCCGTTCGACTTTCGAATAGCGTAGCCAAGACCGTCTTTTGGAAGCTGCATAGAAGTACGCTCGCGCTTCGGACGACGGCTTCGCTTCCGTTCTAAACCCCGTCGGGGTGTATGACGTCTTTGCCTATGCGGAAGCGCTTTCATGGGTTCGTCGGTCACGTTTCAACTAAAGAAACGGTGTTCGCGGTAGCGCGCTTGCCTCACTGGGGGCAGTGATCATAGAATTCCGCGCAGTAGCGTAAGCTGCCGCAACGGTGCGCTCAGCGTGCCCGGCGAGCCAAGCGGGCCCCGCAGCGCTAACGCCGCATGCGCCGGAGCGCGCCACGCATGCGCAATGGCGCTCCCGCTTGCTATCGGAGCGGAGCGGACCGTAAAAACGGTCAGCTAAAACTCTTTATTAAGGCGGAAACCTTATAAGTCACATCAAACACAAAAAATGGCCGTAGTCGCAGTCGTCGGTGCTAACACGAGTAATACCAAAATGGACGCCGCTGTAAAGAAATGCTAAATTGAGTTCATAGGGGGTTTGCGCCCGGGTCGGCAGAGAAGTTGCCGTGTACGCCAACCACAGCGCTAACCCGGCACCCTGCCATAACGGAACAATAATTACCCTGATGCGTGCACCGTGACAGGTGCAAGCGGCGGCGCATGCGTAGAACAAGTGCAGGCGGAGGGGAGCTCTTACTGTGGGGAAGCGGCCTTATGAATTGCGGCCAGTTGCCTGTCGGAGTAATTCGCTTCAAAAGACGAAGCAAGGAAAGCAAAGAAAGAAACTGAAATACGATGTAGCAGTGAGGAATTCTTGATAATAGCTAGGATTTTGCCTTTAACGCAGGTAAGCAGACTTAAGCATTCGAAAAATGTTTAAATAGACGTTATTAGACACACACACTTATTGACGCGGTAGTGTTTTGTTAGGTTTTATTAAAAAAATAATAATGTAAATGTCTTAAAAAAACACTCATGCAGAAGTTGATTTCATGCACTTTAATGATCTGCGGGTAACGTGGACTTACAAGCTCCAAATTACTTTGTTTAAAGAGCAAAAAATCAAGTTGGCGTGTGCCACCGCCAACTATAGCAAAGAAATCCGTGGTTTTCCTGAGAGCGCGGAGTCATACAGCAAAAGAAGTAATAAAATGTTGCTGCAAACGTGTTGAGGAAAGTAACTTGAGCGTAGCATAAAACCGTGTGAACACTTCAGCACCCTGCAGCGTTTCACCAGTAGGTATCCTTATTTCACCGCGCCAATCGAATCAACGTCGAGCATTCCGGATCGTCGACAATAAGAGCAAATGAACGAGTCGTTTCTCCCCTTTATCGACCGGGAAAGCAACCATTGTTCCCATCCTCACACCACTAGCTAAGACCGAACCAGGAAGACAGCGCTATAGCCAGAAGCATAATGACGACCTGTTTTTAGTTTTTTGTACGAAAGGCAACGACGTGTGTTCGAGTCGATGTATACATTAGCGGCGGTTGCTGACGCAGTACCAACTCCAACAGATTTTCTGTTATAGGGAACAGAATACTAATGACTACCTCCGGCAGAATATGAACGCTGGTAAGGCACGCCTAAACACGGGAACATTACGAGGCACTTTTTGAGGACCTCTTTATTTGGTGATTTAGCGCGTTATTTTTATCGGAAACGCATTGAAACGAAGGCCCGTGGGGCAGATACGCCGACAACTGGCTGATCCTGGCCACCACAACCCTGCGTGGCCATCAGTCATCTCTGGGTCGGCATCAAGTTATCGACAGCTCTCTACTGGGATGATTTTGATGTTTTTGTATTTCGGAAAACGACTAAGATCGAGGTTGGGTAACGCCACTCCAAAGCGTAATCGAGGTTTACATGGTTTAGTGACCTCATAGAGTTATCATTTGAATTTAATGCTAAAAAAACGGGTTTGGCTGAAAGACGACCGTTTTTTTTTTTTTTCTCGTACTTCAATTTAATTTTTCTGCTGTGCATAAGGAACCGGTTGTGTACTTCTGTAACGTAGGCTAGGTCTTAATTTTTTTGGTAAGGAGTAAATGCCTGACGGCGTGCTGTTAGCGGGTTTTTTTTTTTATTTCAGGTAATCTCTTTCATCATCAGTATCCTTGAATGATAAGATCAAAAAGCACTTTGCAGCCTTGACTACGGATCCAAGGCAAATACCTAACCTATCTAGTTGAAGCATTGCCATTATCTCTTTTTTTTTTTTTTTGTGGCACACCCAGTTTGTGGCCCAGGTGCAGTTTTGGTGTCTTAAACTCCGAGTTTGATTTTTCAAATTTCTTTACCCTCAGTTGAAAAGCAGCTTGCTCGCCGAGTCTGTTTGAGGAAACGGCAGAGCTAGTTTTGCTGTTGTAGTAGCTACTCTTGTTAAATGTAAAAAGACCAGCATCTCAATTGGGCCTGATTGGTTGGGCTTCCGATTTGTGTTGTGGTATTTGTTTAAACACAAAACACTCTCATACACGACTAATGGTTTGCTTTGACGCACCCCCCCCCCCCAAAAAAAAAAAAAAAAACGGTGTCCCTTGCGGCCAGGCGCGCACCATATAAAAGATAAAGATTATTTGAAGTCTCTTTTTTCGGTGGCATAAGCTTACAGCTCGTTCTTCGATAATTGCCTTTACCAGTACGAACCATATTTCTCGACAGCCTTTACAGTCGCACTTTTATATTTTGTGCTGTTAAAATACCAAATAAATACTTTCGTTGTTTGTCGCATTCTACGAGGTAGACAAAAAAGGCGGGCCATCTTTACTAACGTGAAACTTGGGGAGGAGCGAAGCATGCAGTGTATAATAGTGTATAATACGGCTTCGATGCTGAGCGCTCGGCGTCTTATGCCTTGGCGCCTTGGCAGTTTTGCTCACGGAGGTGAAACCTTTGGGGGTAGAGTTATACAGCTTTGTTGTAAAAGTCTCATGTCTTTGAAGCACGAAGCGTTCTAGGGCTAGACGTTGGAAAGCGAGTGCCCCGGTGTGTTCTTTTAGTACACGTTACGTTCTAGCACCTCGACTACATTAGACGCCGACAGCCCGAGCCCCTAAGGTGCTTCGCCCCTAAATAAAATCAGCGTCCGTCCACTCTGTGAAAAATGATGACCAGCAAAACTGTGGTGCCGAGTATCAGCGGGAGCGACAATGTGCTTTAATCGGGTCCTAGTCCAAGGGGTGCACGAAAAAAAAAAAAAACACGTTTGCTTTGAAGTATGTGATTGAGCATACTTTCGGATTAATTATCTGAATGAAACTTTGATGAACAGGAGATTTTTTTCCCGTGAGCAAACATAGGGATTGCCTGTTTCCCTCCCGCAGAAGCCCATGTATTTACAGCAGTCGAGAATTCCACAATATTTACAACTTCACTGGGAACTGTGTAAAATGGGCTGTTGGGCAAGTTGGCGCATTATGCCTCACAAAGTATAACGCTAACTGGGCAAACAAAGTAAAGAAGACGAACAATGCGCAGTAAACTATGCCATTTTGAAAACTAAATGAAACCAGGGGTAACGTTAAAGTCTTTTCAGTGGCTAATTGTCGTGTAATTTCATTCGGGATAGTTTCAATAAAACAAGAGTTACAGCCACTTTCTGTAAAGATGCTCCCTGTGAAGATGGACGTGCTTCACTGTGCAACTTGTCCTGCGAGAAAGCCATCTTACAACGACCTAGCTTACAACGACTTTCTTAATTAAAGGAGTACTGACACGAAATGTTTTGCTACGTTTTCTTCGCGAGTTTAGGTATCTACGAGCCGACTTATCATAGAATGACACATTATATTGTCGAACGCAGCATAAATAATTACTTACAGCTTCGTTTATTCGTGTCAGTTTCGGTTTCGGTGAAGCGAACACCGAGGCAGCCGCCATGACGGGAAGGCGCATTTGACGTCACTGTTCTCGTCGCATCCCAGCCCATCCCAATCTGGGCCGCGCGCGCGCACGAAGACCGGCTTGACCAACCGTAGTCACACTTGACGTCAGTCCCAAAAACTGTGACGTTTGCACAAGGCGGAAAAGCGCGCGCCAACAGTACCACGGCCGCCTCGATACGTCACGGGAGCCCTGAAATCGGCCGTTTCGCTCGAAATCGCAGATGACGTCATGAACTCGCTCGATGGCACGGATAAGCTTTCTAGTGTGCGCAAGGATTCAAATTGACAAAAAAAAATCTGCAGAAATTCAGACAATTATCTACTAATGCGTGGCATTCTTATGCCGCTTGCTTGAGTGGGAGTTTTTTTCAACCAAATTTCATTGGCTTTTCTCAATCCTGTACGGCGAATTATGACTGTTTACGCTATTATAACGATTAGAAGTGGAACTTTCCCGAAATCTGCCTTATTGTGGAAATGCAGGGCGTTACACGATTTTCCATTTTCCGGAATTTCTGCTAATAATTTTCTTATTTTTAAGTTTCTCAAAATTTAGTCCAAACAATTATCTCCATTTACGTTATTATAACGATTAAATTTGGAACTTTCGCGAAATCTGCATTATTGGGGAAAGGCAGGGCGTTACACAGCCCTGGTTGAGGGGGAGGGGTGTGCTAGGCAAAGAATGCTACGCATTAGTATGTTTTACTGAACAGTTACGGCTTCAACTTGCGAGTGGGTATCTTTATATACAAAGGAAGCTTTTTACATACTTATCTGAGCTTTAAAATTTCATGTCAGTACTTATTTAAAGTTGGCTTCACCTCTAAACAAGTACGCATTGCTGAAAGAATCTTTCAGGGAAAATAGATGTCCTATAGTAAAATATGAAGGCCCTAGGACGTAGTAATATGTTATGATTATTTTTTTCGATGCGCTGAAGGTGTGGCGCACAGATTTACGATTCCGGGATTTTATTGGGCGCCTCAACATGGCCCTACGCTCGCGTTCGATTCTTGCCTACATCGCTGTGTTGCCTGAGACCAAGGCCTTAGCAAGGGGGAATTGGAGGTGGTGTATCGCTGTCAGCTAAAGCTTTCAGGTACCTAGAGATGAAAAGCGTGGACACGCAATGGGTAAGGAAGGCTATAATGCTAACGATGAAATACAGAAAGAACAGTGGATAATCAAAGGCAGCCAAGGTAACCAGAGAAGAAGCAAGACAGATACAAACAAATAAATGTGGAGAACAATGCAAGCTAAAACGTTGTTAAAGAGGTGCAGGGCAGAGAAATTGGACATGAGAACGGAAAATTTATACGATAATTCAAAGGGCAGTGGTTTGCTTTTTGAGGCTGGAGCAGATTGCATGAGAAGTAAGAACTTTGCGAAGAAGTGTGCACAAAATGATGGGATATATTTAATTTATTAGATTTATGTATTTTTATATATTTGATACCCACAGCGCCATAAGGCATTACAGTAGGGGGAATACAGCATGATTACAAGACAGAACACAAGCTTAATTTGCAGTAAGTACAGTACAGCCTAAGCAGCCAGTAGCAAGTATACTCAATACAGCATGGAACGCAGGTTGACAAAAATGTATGAGAAATTCCAGCCGTAATATACAATAGGACGAAAACACATCCTTCGTTAAGTATTTATACAAGACTCCAGCAAAACACCCGTCATCAACTGAACAATTCAGCTGACTCTAACAAAGGAAAAAAATGGGTGAAATGCGTGATCTTCGGAAAAGAAACCGAAACTATGTGGCACATAGTGTTGCAATGTGAGTATATCCATCCAAATCTACGTGAGGGAAATATCCGGCTTCCAGAAGCTCTAGGAATTAAGCGTATAATAGAAGGAATTAACTTCAAGGTTGTCGAGGAGATGAAAACAAAAGATTAGAATGGTGGTGGACGAAAAGCAGAGAGAGGAATGTTGCCTAGGACCACCTGTGACATTAAAAAGAATGTATTTTGTGCCTGCCCTAAGAGCAGAGCTGGTATTAAACGAAGAATATGAAACATAGATATGTTAGTTTTTTTGTTTTTTTTTGTAAGATGACACGTCATTACCCCGTTACAAAGGGGACACCACTAGCAATCAATCAATCAAAGGACACCCCCCAAAATTTTATACGTCGCGCTGAACCATCCCTTCTTGCGGCCTTTTATCCGTCCACGCTTTTATACCCACTTCACCTATAAATTTTAATAATAAAAACGAGAATAATATAAGGAAACGAAAAAAAAGCTGTTGTTTGGGCGCAGAGTATCTTTTTAGATTTTTTTTTTTTACAGCAGGGTATAACACCCCCAGAAAAATATTTCTGGCTACGCCACTGCCGGAGACGAACTGCTGGACCCCCTCCATAGACACCTTTGCTGTACTTGGCGATCTGTATACCAGGGTTTCCGGATATCTGAGCTGGGGGCTGTCCGAGATTACAAAATTTTCAAATACAAAATAACGCTGACAAATCAATGAGTAAGTTAATTACCTCTCAGCGTCAGTCAGGCCGAACCATCAACGGTGCACGGCAGCGCTTATTTTAAAGGGGGGAGGGAGGCAAGGAGGCAGAGAGAAACGTGCCCATTCACCCGCCACACACACGGCCGCTTCGCTGAACTTTCGTAAAACGGTCTGGAAATCGAGTCGGCAGGGACTTCCATTCGACGAACACTGCCGACTCGCATGGACGGGCCGGGTTATCAGTGCTGGCTGGCGTACCGTTTCCGTTCCTGAACGAGCTAACTCTTTAGCGTTCGCGCTAAGCAGTCGTTCGGTCCCCCATTGTGGTCGCACGAGCATTAAGGCACAAAGGAGCGTTTCTCCTTATTTCGTTATTGCCGTTTAAATTATAGGATAATATTTATTTTCCGGCACACCCTTTCATTACTTGCCACTTCCTCAAACTTCTCCGTTGATGGTGAAGAAACGATACGGCGTTGTGACGCTAAGAAGAGCTGGACGGAACCGTTACTGCCGCTTCCATGGAAGCAGCGTGAGCCGTCCGAAAGAAATTAAACTGAGATTATAGAGGTTTCGGCGAAATTACCTCGTGTAGAAGTAACTACTAAAAAGCGCAGTATGAGCTCGGCAAAGTGCGCGGGGACCTGTAATGGGCTGAGGACGACTCATCGGGAGTTTATGTTGCCGGGATGGAAATAGAACCGGGCATGTGGAAGCGAAGGAGACCTGATAGGAAGAAGCGGCACAGTCGTCTCAGGCAATTGGGGAAAGAACAACAATAAACGAAGTAGGAAGAAGAATTTGGCGACGGGTGGTTTGGCGAAAGGGAAAACAGAGGATTAGTTGAGATCTCTTAGCACTGTCAATGAATACTCGGGCGATGATTTTGCTGGCGAAGGAATTCAGGTAATCGCGAAGGCACAACAGAACACTATTGTTTTTCAATGAAATTAAAAATTGAAGGAAGCTCCCACTAAGCCGTAAGACTTGAAGGTAGCGAAGCTGTACGCAATACTTACGACCATCACGAAGGTTTAAGTCCACGAATTGCCAACGATTTGCTTTTGCTTCGCTGTCCGCAACGACCTTTATTCCCTCATTGTTGCTTAAGTGTGAGCTTCCTTCATTTTTTAGGAAGTGATAATCATTGGACATAACCTCGGAGGGGCGTACGCTATGACGCGTCTTTCTCGTTCCGAGCAAGTGTTGCCACGATTACGGCGAACGCTGGAGTTTTTTTTTTTTAATGCGTCGTTCTTTGCCAAGTACCCCCACAGCAGTACCGTGTAACGCCCTGCATTTCCACAATAGAGAGTTTTAGTATAGCGGAAAGCACCACTTTAGCGCGCCCATAGCGTTAGCGGGCGCGCTAACCGTCGCGTAACGAGGCGCTATCTGTTTGCGATTGCGGCGCGCTAACGTTAACGCCACAGCTAAAACGCTACACTAAAACTCTCTAATAATGCGAATTTCGCGGAAGTTCTACTTGCAATCGTTATAATAGCGTAAATGGAGATAATTGGTGAGAAAGGATAAAGAAAAAATAAAAGAAGTGGCTCTAAAGAATCCACACTCAAGACAAGCGGCATGCCAATTCTACGCATTAGAAGACAATTCTAAGAATCCCTGCAGATTTTTTTGCCTATTTTGGCAGATCGCCCTAATTGGATGTGATTGGCTTGACAAACGTGCGCTAGGGACGCTGGGCGGTCGTCGTGAGGTACGCACACACAAGCGCTCGGCCTTTTACTGTTTTTTTAAACTGCTGGGCGGTCGCCGCGAGGCACGCCCTCACGTGCGTGCGCTCGGCATTTTCTTGGTATTTTTAACCGCGGACAGAAAAAAATACGATTTGCTAAACAGCTTCGCTGCTAAAAAACGCGAAGTAGCTTTCTTGCTCACGCTCTCTTTGCTATCACCGCGATCCACTCTCCGCGGGCAGCCGCGTTCCCTCTCGTTCACCTTTCCCTGTGCTCCTCACGTTCGCTCGTCTATGTCGACGGCCACTGCGCCACGTAGGCCAGAACAGGCGCCTCAAAGCTGCTCTCTCGAACAGTCTCGCGGATACGTGCAACCTGTGGGACCCGTCTTTCCGTATTTCGGCAGACCTCTTTACCTTTAATTGAAACCAAGATATGCTCCCAGTCTAAAATCACAACAGGAATACTGCAAAAACCTAACAAGAATTCCTGTCGTACGACAGAAAACTTTGTTGGGACAACAGAACTTATGTTGTTACGACAAAGCCATCTGTGGTTACGACCATATTTCTGTCGTAACGACAGTCAGTTTTCTCAACGACAAACATTCCTGTAGTCAGAACAGAACGGCCATTTAAGCTACTCTTAACAATGGGCAATAACATTCTAACGATGTGCAACTACTGATGGAACATCAGGATCACGACAAGACAGGAATTCGGTACGACGGAATATCAGAATCAAGAAAGGAATACGACACACGACGAAATATCACAATCACGATACGACAAGAATACGACAAGACGACAGTATACGACCCGCGAAATACGACGAACTACAGGAATTTTTCTTGTACTCATTTTCGAGTCGGCTGTGCTACGCACTTGGGTTGAAATGTGGTGCTCCTGTTTTTCACTCCAGTGCCGTCTGCCTATACCTGTAGGGCTCAACGTATGGTTAAGTGGACCGAGCGCTTCAACTTTCTTCCATGTGCTCCGGGTACGCAGCAGGAAAATAGGTGGAAGCCAATAGCGGTTCAAGATTTGTAAGCCTCGTTCTCAATTCCAGCCCCTTGATACTCTAAAGAAAGCACGATGAGATTACAAATGGAAGTTGGTTATCATTAAACGCTTCGGTACACTCCTTGCTCGATGTGCTGTTTGGGCGTGTCCAGTTCCTAACCGTAAAGGAGACAGGCACTTGCGCAACAAAAGAGACAAATCATCAGCAGACAGCACGTCACAGGTTCACGAGACAGCGCTTTTTGTATAAAATCGCGAGATCATTTTTAAATGCGATACCAATTTGATCTTGAAATCAAACAAGGCGGTTTAATCTGCACTATGTGGTTTATTTGTGTGTAGCTGAGCCTCAAATACGAGTGCCTTGCTGGACTGTTTCTTCCCGAGATGAAAACTTCAACAATAATCCCTTAAGACCTGTCCGGAATTTCCGTAATGAGGTGGATTCTGTTTGCAAAATGGGAGCGCTATTCATCGTGCCGCTGCTGCGCAGCGCCTGAGTAGCTGTTTCTGCATTCTTAGTTGCGAGACTTTATGCAAATAGGGCAATAACGACACTGAGAGCCTTTTCTTGAGCGCAGTGTGCAAAGCTGAGGCTGTACAGTCCAGAAAAGCCGCGATCGTTAGGGGAAATGAGCCCTTTAAATGCAAATTGTTTGTGGGGATTGATTCGCCCTCGTACGCCGATGTGTACGGATGCTATTAAAGCGAAGCTGGCATCGCAGAACGGAGCTTCCCCGAACATACAAGGCTTAGCCAGGGCTGGCTTAGCAAGCAACTAATCTTTAAGGTGCTTTGGCAGAGCGAATAATGCGGATTTTTTGTGCTCTTTTTTTGTAACTTTCTTTGCGTCGCCTGGGAGGGTAAAATAATCCTCAGTACAAAATGTCCCGCACACGCTTGGATGGATTACGAGATGGAGTAAACACTCATTGAACAAAATCGCTTTATTCAAAATCTCACTTTTATTGAAGCGCTTCGTGGTCCCCACACATGGCCTAGCGAGAACATTATATCCGCTTTTGACGAAGTGTTGCTTATAACGAAGCCAGATTTTTGTCCCGGGAATTTCACTGTACCGAGATTTACTGTGTTTGTGAGCTGGCTGAGAACAAATATACCCCAATATAAAGGCGTGTATATCATTCGTTGCACTCGCCAGAAATAATATGTGATTCTTCAGTAAAGGTACGCAGAAAATAAGTTTTAGCTAAACATATCTTGCGCACGTAACAGCAAGCAATTACGGCCAAATACCCGCTTTTTCACCACAAAGTACTTGCATAGCTCTTCCTAGCGAAGTTTATGTGTGCCTACGCTCGTTCTCGTTAGGGTCCGTATTGCTTGTATTCACTGGCGAGGCAGCGCATGCAGGCAACCGTGTGAGTGCGCCGTCACTCGTTACGTCGGGTTCCGCGGGATGGCGGTACTTGTCCATGCTAATCACATGACTGTGTTTCACGTTACAAGCTCTACCTCCCCGAACGCAAAGTATTGCCTCGAGTCCAATGTGAATGCGAATAATAACATCGCTGTTGACGCCACCGTTGAGAATCGGGTTGAAACGGCGAAGACGACGCACGCCGGCGTTTCGTTTCTTCTTCTCTTCGGCTGTGGCGGGCGCAGTTGGCCAAGTCCGCGCCATGTCCGTCGCGCATCGGCCATGTCTGTGGCCGTTTCCAGTGTTGCCTAGCGAAGAAATTGACGGCTAACCTTTTCATCGAATACCAACTATAAGTCTGTGATCTACTAGCGATATCGCGGTACTTGTCTTTGCACTGCAAGTGTGGTTTGTACCTACGACTTCGGGCACACTTTAATCTTTGAAGCACACAAAGGAAGTCTCGTTTGGGAAAATGAAAACGCTGCTTCACTAGCCAGCCCGAGAAATGTCTCAGCTTTTTAAATGCCAAGGAATTAAAGTTATCGTCGTGGGTCTGACACCCGAGGCATGGTAATCGGAAGTCCTGCAGTCGGCGCGTTAGGTGAACAGGTATAAAAAGCAAGCGAAAGTATCTTGAATACAAGCCTATAAAGTAATCGAATGGGTCTCAGCAGAGCACCGAGGGCGCCATGAGCAAATCACGGTATCTTAACAGAACTACAAAAATGGACCTGGTCTTAGGCACCTGCAACAAAACGGCGACAGATCGGGTCAAAAACTTTTTCCAGAAAAATGTACATGCCTCGGTTTCTACGTATAGTCTGCGTGTTGCCCATGCGTATATACCCTTTTAAGGTATTAATTAATAACAAGCGCCTCATTAAAGGGGCCATGCAGACAAAATACAAGTTTATTTTTTATACGAAAGATTTATTGTTTTATAGCGCCCCCCTCGCTTGTCCGGAAGCAAACGATGCTTTATTCACTGAGAAATTATTCAATTTAAAGGGCTACTGAAGCGCTTTTAAAATCGGGTAAAATCCTATTTTTTACAGTTATTACATTGGTCAGTTTGTGCCTGTAAACTTTTTGTCGGCATTTCTAGCTCGGAGAGAGCGGTATCCGTCGATAAAGTTGACCCTACGCCCCGCCCACTCCTCCCTCCCGCATCGCCGGAAGAGCGAGAAACCGAGAGGCAGCGACCGGAAGTAGCGTCATACTCGGAAGACTGCCAGCGACGTGCGCCGCCGCTTCGCTGTGTCCCAGTTTCCTGGACGAGGTTCCAAATTAAACAGGCGAGTAATCTGCACTTTACTAATATTTATTGTCTACAGGTGCTTCTGCGTCGATTTTTAACCGCACTGCTACTGTGCTTTTAGAGATCCCCTAAAGTGACTCCTAGATACCAGAGATTTCCTGCCCGAGCGCCCGTGGCTACTACATTGCCTTCACGAGTAGTCGGGGCCGGTCGAGTCGTCGGGTGTTCCGTTTCATACGCGAAGCGACGGGCTCAAACAAATACGGAGGCGCCCTAAGTTCCCGATCCATTATTATGAGGGGATTTGAAAATTTGTGGGACCGCAACGCTCGTGGTTTCCCGAACTTCTTGCTCGTTTTCCGGATCGAAATTTTTGGCTATGACGACAGCTTAGCTAAGTCGGTAGATTTTAAGAAGAAATCAATAAGCAAGCTTAAAAAAAATTAGTAGTGGCTTGGCTCTGCTATGCCAGGATATACATAGCGTGAGCTAAGGTTCAGCAATCCAGTCCAATCCAGTCTTATACAGTCCAGTCCAATCCAGTCCAGTCCAGTCCAGTCCAGTCCAATTCAGTCTAATCCAGTCCAGTCCAGTCCAGTCACTGCTCCTCGGGGATGCTCAGCACGGCTCTTCACGAGCCACGTGAAACGGCTATCAAGCGGCTCCGGTGCAGCGTCAGACTTGGCTACTGTGCAATTGAGGCGCACACCTGGGCACGCGCCGGGGCCAGTGCGTCTGCCGCGGCTATGGCGCAACACAATCCAACACAATCCACTTTAATCCAATCCAAATCAAATCCAATCAAATGCAATCCAAGCCAAGCCAAGCCGAGCGAAGCCAATTCAATCCAATGTCCCTCGCGCTTGCGCAGAACGGCCCTTCACTGCACACGCGAAACTGCTCAACCTCGGCCAGTGTAGCTTACGCTACAAAACGCGAAGAGTTTCGGCGCGCGGAAGCGCTCCGCCCACTCGACGGGCGTGCATGCCCGTACGGCCCACGAGCGGCTCGAACCGCGCATGCCGTGGCAGCAACCGCTCTTCGCTGCTGTCCAGAATCGAGGCAGTCGCGAAAAGCAAGGTAAACGTGCAAGAGAGTGGGTGACAGTGTGGGGAAACGTTGGGCTAGGGATTGTCATCCGAGAAGTTTTTGAAATAGGTGATCGAATTTCGAACGTCACAACAGAAATGTTACACGAAATACTAAAGTGGTAAAGATATGGTTGGCACAAGTATGTTAAGGATTTTCGCTTGCACAGAAAAAGCAAGAGGGCTGATCTTTCGATTACCGTTTGGCAGCAGCAACCTTCTTCAGCTTGTTTTATTTCACCCTGCATATGCTTTCAACTCCCAACAATTACCACGCACACGCCATGGTAATCTCCCCCCAAAAAAACTCCTCCCATTTCCTCGTACCAAAACATATTAGTGGGGAACAAAAGTTTATGCCCCGTAACCTCTTTCCGCTACAGAAAACTAACCAGAGCCTCAACCATTGAGGCTATTTTCGCCGGAAAAGTCTTTCGTGTGCGTGAGAGAGGGGTAGCAAACCTGCAAAGCTGCAATTTCCTGCCAAACTCCTCTGTTGGAGAATAATTAAATGCTCTCAATCACGGATGCCTCGCGTGCTGCGGGGGCTCAAGCGAACGGCCCCGTGGAAATGGCGGGAACCCGATTACCGTGTTGCCCAGTTTTCCCGCCGTTGAACGGCTGCGGGGCGGCCGCGCAATTTAATAGTGTGTTCGTCGCTGAACTGCGCTTTTCCGAGGTCGTAGGGCGGGGGTAAAGAGCCGGACTTTCGCTGTAGGTATTTTGTTTTTATGGCGCAACGAGTCAGAGCAGAACTAAACGAGAATCCGAAAATAACTTAACTAGGTGATTTATCTTACATACTGTTTCAGCTGAAGAAACGAGAATTTTCTCATTAGGGAAAGTAGGTATGTCCTAAGCTATAAGCCGTTTCAACAGTACGAACAGCTGTGGACATCACAAGAGAAGTATTACAGATGAGGCGTGACGTCTAGAAGAACCATAATGCGCTTCCGAACAGCTTTACGCCTTGTATTCATGCATGATAATAATGTGGCGCCTGTCTACTGATTCAAGTTAGGAAGAGTCAAGGGAGTTGACCAGGAGAGAGAGAGAGAGAGAGAGAGAGAGAGAGAGAGAGAGAGAGAGAGAGAGAGAGAGAGAGAGAGAGAGAGAGAGAGAGAGAGAGAGAGAGAGAGAGAGAGAGAGAGAGAGAGAGAGAGAGAGAGAGAGAGAGAGAGAGAGAGATCCCTTTATTTCCAAAGCAAGTTGGCTTAGGAAAGCCTGGTGGCTGACGGCCGATGGTTAGTTGAAGTAATTGAACCCCCGGTTGCGAGCGTACTAATTGGTTTGTATTTGCAAGCGTAAGTAGAAGAGACCAGCTGCTAGATAGATGGGAGTGCGTTCCTTTACTGGGTGTGTCCTTGTCGCGATATCTTCTAGTGCCCTACAGCGTGGTAGGAAACAACAGCCTCAAGAGAACGCGAGACAAGCACAGTTCAACCATGAATTTCCGGCACTATATGACAATTCCCTAATAAAAATTGACCACATTTTCTTTTTATTTTGTGCTGACTACACGCTTTTTTTCCGGAATCGTCGCCTCGACGTGCTTAAAATTAGGCCAGAAATTTCAGGAACACTCGTTCTTCTTTCATTTCGTGCTTTACACCTTTCTTCAAACCTGTTAGGCATAGCGTCATACCACCTGCTTCAGATTCCTGGCGCTGAGCTATCCTTAATCCACAGTGAAGACAAGGGCAATGTGAATGACTTTTTCTTGCCAAACAAGCCTTTGGTGGGCCCCTTACAAGTCGAAGAAAGAGCGCAACAACGTTCGAAAGTTTTTAGAAGCGCACAAGAAAACAAAAACAAGGCAAGCGGGCTCCGATCATTAATCCAAACAAAAAAGATATTGCGGGATTAAGGGAGTTGGAAGCCCAAAGGAGGAGGGTGACTGCCACGAGGGTTGATCCCCTGCGTCTTCCTTCCTTTTGTCTTGCCTGGCGTGGCGGGACAATCCTTCCGCCTTTTATTCCAAACCCGTCGCTAGTTTAGGCAGAGGAGATATCCCTCAAAGAAAGATAAGGGAGGTCTGAGGGGAGGGGGGAGAGAAAAGCGCGATGATTTCGACTTTGATAGACTTAGTTTTCCCTAGCCATTTTTGTTTTATTGTTTTGCAGCATCGCGGCAGCCGGCAAGTTACCGCACTCGGAAATTGCTTTTCAGGTTTAAATCATGTGGATAAAGAAACCTCCTGCGCGTTGTTTTTACGAAAGTTCTCCGATCCGTCCAAACCCTAGGCTCAATCTTTTTACCTCGTCCCGCAAAGAATTTAAGTCTTTTCAGAAGGGGGCGTGCACAATTCAAGTCCTCCTTAATGCCCCTGGCATCGATGCACGAGTGTCGCCTGAAGAGAGCTTAGGATCCGGGTGTTTACGGTGATAAATTTATTTTTTGTCTTTCGTTCCGGTTCCTTTCTGTACAGGCGATGATCAGATTGCTGCGGTGCTATGAAACCAGTGCCTTTTCGGCCTCTTCCATAACCAACATTCGATGTTTGTAAACCTCTCCCTAAGGAGGGGAACAGCGCAAAATTGGACAAGCACGAGAAGAAGGAAACGGCAACACAGCGCAGACTTACAACAGTTTATTTTTAGACGTTCGGGCGCGTACATACCCGCACAGTCGAAAAATACAAGTAAAAGCGCCCCTTATCATCGACACTCGTCACTCAGCACAATCCGCTGAGCACCAGAAACACGCGCAGCACTAACTTGGGGTCAGAAAATGTATCTCTTTTTGGGAGAGGGTCAGAGGAGGCATGCGAACTGCAGTTTTTTTTTATTTATTACAAGTACCTACATCGCCCATTGGGCATTGTTGTAGGGGGGTTACAGTAGAAAATAGAATACAAACAGCAAATTATAACCAAACTAAAATCACACATAACATTATACAAGAAAAATCAAGCACGTACAGCACAGCATTGTTACAAAAGTAAAAAAACACAGGAGCACAGCGAAAGCAGTAATGATACATATCCAAAATAAACAACCAAATGAAGTACAATGCAAACGTTAAATATATGCGTCATTTCATCAGCTCAAGACGCTGTTTCAATTGCTGATAGGAAATTAGAATCTCCAAATATTCGTATTTTTAGCGCGTTCCAGTCACTAATTGAGTTTGGAAAGAAAGAGAGTATTTAAACACATTCAATCGGCAGCTATATTTTCGAATTTTATATACGTGATCTTTCTGTTCGGACGTATAACTAGGCGTCTTTAAATACCGTTCTTTTTCCGCGGCTTCGATTTCCACGGCTTCGATTATTTCTCTAGTGTTTTTTTGCTTATTTTTTGCTATAACAAATGTGTCAAGACTAGCTTCCTGTTCGCCCTAGAGATTTTTTACCTCAGGACAGCGGGACCAAATAGACTACGCCTTCTATGAAGTTAACAGACCGATTTACGTGCCTTGTGGAGCAAGACTACGGCGTTCTTTCGGTTTCGTTAACTTTTGAACACATAGATGACAGTTTGTTTGGAGGCAGAAAATACCATTTTCACGCTAGCGCATTTACCTATCTTTTTTTTTTTTTAAATTATGTGCAATTCAATGCATGTAGGAAATCACGGTTATTCTTTCACTTCTGTTTCGTTCTGGTGCTTGAAAGCTGTCCTGCGAAATTGTACGCCTAAAATAAAACTGCGTTAGCATGCATTCTGTGATCTTTCCCGAAAAGAGGTACATTTTCTGACCCCAAGTGAGTGCTGCACGGGTTTGTGGTGCACAGCGGGTTGTGCTGAATGACGAGTGTCGGTGATAAGGGACGCTATCTTGTTAGTCTCGCTATTGCTTGTATTTTTTGACTGTGGGGGTATATATGTACCCAAACGTCGAAAAATAAACTGTTGTAAGTGAGCGGCGTGTTGTCGTTTCCTATTCTTATCATGCTTGTCCAATTTTGCGCTGTTTCCCTCCTTCAAGACCATGAACCAGCTTGGCCAAGCCTCAATCCTAGCAAGCTCTCCCTAAGCTTTTTCATAAAAAAAAAAAACTTGGCCCAAATAATTCAGAAAATTTTTCTATGGTAAAACGCTAGAAAACAACACCAGAATAAAAAAAGCTTGCATTGACTCTCTCACCATTTTTGTTTCATTCCTACGACACTATGCTCATTTTTTTTCTTTTCTTTTTTGTGGAACGTTATTGTGTTTCATGTTACCTATGTATCCAATCCTGCAAGGGTCCATTTAGGGCCTGCCGTATGTACAAATAAATCAGTAAAATAAAAACAAGCCCTTGACCCAGATACCGCCGCTCTTGCAGGGAACATGACTGGTTCACCAGCCCCACAACTATCAAACACCACTATACGGACCACCAATTAACGGAAACACGACCTGTTTCCCGTATTCATCCCCAAACGGTTAGTGCTCCACTTGCGCCTTCTATGGACATTGCTAGCCCTTCCTCTACGCTGTTGTTTGTCGGCACCAGTGCTTCAGATACCTTTCTTCATACCGCTCTACTTTGTCCGACTGAGGCTCCCGATCCAGTGACCTGCACTTACGTTACAAGGGAGAAGTGGCCATCAACGCAGGCATAACTCCATGCAGTGGGGGATGCTCTGCTACACACATCGTTGATAATCAACCAGTCTTTTCCACCGTGTACAAGTTACACTGATTCATCGGCAGCTGTACGAGAGCTTAGTAAAAGCCTTACGTCCAACGAACTTCTGCTAGAAATTCAGAACATAGTGGAAACTTACCCATGCCGTGTTAGCGTGTCATGACGTCAACGCAACAGCCACCCACAATGCAGGCTGCAGATGCTGGTACACACCCCGTGTGTGTGCAATATCCAGCTCCTCTTGCCCCTTCGTCAAACGCTGTTCGCATTGCCGCTGAAAAAGAACGCCTACGGCGCACCGCGCGCGCTCTCGCATACCCCCCGTGGTACGGATCTCCCTGGCGGGTTGTCTCGCCAAGGTGAGGTCCTGCTCAGACGTCTTCGCCTGGGAGTCACCCTCACGCCAGCTGTGACGAGGTCCTGGCCACCTCAATACCATTCCCCGTTCAACTCCACCTGCCCCTTTTGCCCCGCTCCTGTTGACCAGGCTATAACAGAGCACCTGGTGTGGAGCTGCCCTGCCCTGCGAAGCGTATACGCCTTGTGCGCATCGCCTCCTGCGGCCCGCGCCCCGCACGTCCGCCAGATTTCATGGCGTGGATGCAAGGTCCACATCATGGCCCCCTGCTCCGATTCCTTCGGGAATCCGGACTGTATCTGTACATCTAATTTTTTCCGTATGCTGAGTGGCAAACTTCCGCAATAATAATAATAATAAAAAAAAACTAAACGTGATTGGAAGAATGCTCAATTCAGGCGTGACCTCAGTGCTTTAATTGCCATTTTGCGCCCTAATGTTGTTACATTACGCGCATGAGCAGCAACTAGCCCCAGTTCTCACCTAAAGGGGCCATGAAGACAAAATACAAGTTTGGTTCATTAGAAAGACTGCTCTGTCGTGATAACAATGATACCAATTTCATCACAAACATCGAAAAAATAACGGAGGTATTAAAGAAAACGCGTGGAGGAGTGGCAACTCGCTAGCCCGTTTCTGGCAACTTTTCTATGACGTCACAGAATCTTGTTTGGGCGATTGACGGTGCCGAACTGATCAATCGCCAGGACACATGACTGGACGATTGTAGTGGGCCACTAGTTCCGTTTGATCGAATCACTTGAATGCTAACCTGCAGTTAAGACACTGAAAATTATGTTTTTAGTGATGGCCCATATGACGTCACTCATGCCGATAACACGTCACGGTGGCGCGAAATTTGAAAGTCCTTAAGTATTTCTTGCGTTTTTCTCAGTTAAAAAACGTTTTTTCGTGGCCGGAATGGAGCTGAGTGAGGTACTGAAGCCTAACTCTTTCAAGTTAACCAAAGTTGTATTTTGTCTTCATGGACCCTTTAAAGCCACACTTAAGTAAATTGTAAGCATTGTCTAACTACCTTGCCAGCTATTAAAGCCTAGAACGCGTAGGCTATGTTCGGAGTTCTTTTTTTTTTTAGGTGATGTAAACGCAATATAAAACGAGAAAAGTGCGTTTGGAAATGTCATTTTTATGCGCTTTCCCTCCCGCCGGTTTGGTGACGTCGGCTATGGCGACGCAGGGCCCGGGTGAGTTCAGACGGTTAACTTTATCGGATTGCTAGAACTTTTAACAGTTACCGGCTGGGCTTGAACAAACAAACAAAAAGTTTTTATGAACACGAAATGGCTGAAAAATAAAAGGCGTCTGCTTATAAGCTTCCCCTTTTATTAACCATGAAAAGTGATAGGCTTATCACATGAAAACTTCCCTAACTATGAAAACTTTCTCCTCCTGCTTAATAAAACTTGCTGCTGGGCTAGTTGGTTCATGATCATAACAACTGGGATTAGCGCTTTAAAGAACAGGACACACGTAAGAGAAAATGGACAGGAAGCGCCAGTCCTGTCCATTTTCTCTTACGTGTGTCCTGTTCTTTAAAGCGCTAATCCCAGTTGTTATCCTCCTGCTTGTACGTGATTTGTTGGGACAGCGTATTACAGTCCTGAGGTTTCCAGTGGGCGCCGAAAGGTAGGGGTAAAGAATTTCTCGCTCGCGCCGATTTTTCTCTTACGGTCAACAGCCCGATGACGCTGGTTTTTCTGCGACACGGGCCCTTAACGATACGAGTCCATATAAACATTATGTAGGTTCACATAGCATTACTTGCAAAAGATATTTCGGACCCGTGTGACGCCACAGCGGTAGTTGGTGCAGCAGCGATTAACCGCGCGTGGTATATTTCTCTCCTGCCCTCATTACAAATAAGCTAAGGCTGGAGACTACAGCTAAACGGTAAAATAATGAATTACATTGGATAAACCGAAGTACTTACAATGCAGTAATCAATAGAGTTTCTACAATTTAATTTCACTCTCTCCTTATAAGCTTGGCACTGGATGAGGCAGTGGCGTCCAAACAGAGCAAAAAAAAAAATAGGGTGAACAAAAAAGACACCAGGGTTAGCAGAAAAGGATGACATTATGCTCATGTCAACGTATCTCAGAACAGTTCTTCTCTATTGATTGTCATGCGGTTTTTGGGACCTGTTGTTCAGCTCGCTAGTTCATTTCAAAACTTAACCTGCAGCGCAAAATAGGAATATAGCGCTGAAAAATTTCTCCCATTCGTTTCCCCGCTACATGGGTTGTTCTTCTGGTAGAGACTAAACGAAAAACGCTTAGGAGAATTACCCGCACTTTAAAGGAATCGATAGGTTTAAAATATTCCGTAGCCCACCCCAACGGTGCCTCTTAGAGTCCAGAGGGGGAATTGGGGGTTTTGTTTATTTCGCGGCTTTCAATGCATGCAAGCTTCGAGCACGCCCTGCCTGGCTGAAGGCGGACGACCCAGATGGACGCAATACAGTTAAGGCGGGGCGTTGATTTTAGTGTAGGGGTGACGGTCAAAGGATTCGAAGCAGGAGTGACATCACGTCCTAAAATAGGCGTGAAACTGGCCTTTTGTTTTAAAAAAATGAACAGTGCTCATAATTCTGCCTCTGCATGGTGTGTATTTGTTGACAAAACCCATTTTCCAGCATGAAGTGTCGGTATTCCTCGTACCTGACCCATCTTCGAATTGTGTGCATGGGGGATATATTTTAAATGTGAAGTACATGTCCGGGGAGCACGCCCAGGCTCTAGGTTTCATAAGAGGGAACCGTTGGCACTCCGCTACAACTCCTAAACTTAAATAAACGAAAGTTTAGGGTTTTACGCGCTCGTTTTACACAATCACCTCAAGTTAAATAGAAGAGGATTTGATACGGCTCCTTGCGGCACTCCTTTTTTTTTGTATAACGGCACATATTACTGAAAGCACCCGTCAGGCTTCCTATAATTTCCCCTAACTGTAACCATAAAAAGACAAACACAGGATAGAAGGAATTTTCTTGGGCGACCAGAATCCTAAGTTGCCGGCGCAAGTTACCTCAGTCACCTGAGTCTATCCCGACATCAGCTGCGAACTGTACCAATTTTCATTCCTTTCCATGATACACGGGATCATGATATACGACCCGACACGCAGGCCCATCAGGTGCATACACGAGCGGAGTCTTCCTCTGTCTCTGTGCACGCCTCGGTTGTCCCATTGCTGCCGCCGCCATCGTCGTTACATCTTCAGGCTTCGCGCGAGCCCACGGAATGGGGAGCAGGGACTCGTGTTTCTTCTCGCAATGCTTTCATGAGGGAACCGAATGCCGACCGAGACACGCGGCGGGCACGGAGGGCACTCCGTAATGACGGGGCGGTCGCCGTGCTATTACGAGCCCGTTGACGTTATGCTTCGTGCAGCCATTAGGGCCGGTTTCTTTAGTTCAGTCATGGGGATAGGCCGTGTATACCTGGGTTCCCACTTGTAACTGCAGTCCTTTTGTCCTTTAGTTGGGCTGTAACGCAGGGTTGCTTCTTCCGACGATCCCCCCTCCCCTTCTCCACGTTCTTTGAAAGCAAAAAAGCAATTTCTTCTTGTATCTCGTAAAAAGAAGAAAAATTGCGCTTAGTTTCAGCAAGCAAGAATAGACAACTCGCCATAAAATGCCAGAAACATGTGGATAAAAAGATTCTAAATCAAATGTGAAGCAACCGGCTGTTAACAATGTCGGGCAAACCTTGTCGACGTAACGTTTACCTCTGTTTCTGACAGGCATGTTCTAATGTAGTTCTAATGTAGCCTGTTCTGATGTAGTTTACATTGTTTACCTGTCGTTTGTAACAAATGATGTTTAAGTGGCTTTCACTTTATTTACTGTCTCCACGAATTAAAATGGGAACTTTTTCTTTCTTCGTGGCAAGTTAGAAGTATTTTTTTCTAGGACACGCGAGAAAGGAACCAAAAGGATGCATATTCTTGCTATTTTCTGGTGGCAGGCGTCTAGAAAAATGAGGTACGAAATTGGAAGAGAATCCTGAATATTTTGTGTAAAAATGGCTGAAATTTCGAAAGGTGTCTACTAATGGTTAAAATTTTTTTACGCCGTTGGTGTTCCTTGAGAATTTATAACAGATTGGGCTTCGAGTAGCCGAGCTGGATACTGTTCGTCACTTTATTCGTGTTGCGCTATATTAGACGGAATTGGTTGACTTTGTGTTTGTTGGGGAAGAAGTGTTTTTTTTTTTCTTTTTCTTTTTTTTCTTTGCTAACGTGCTACGCATGTACTGCTACAAAAGTTAAATGTGTTCACTTTCCGACTTACGCATTTTTGTGTACGCAAGCTTTTGTGCCTATTACATTTCTCATGTTACTGCCAGTTTATTAGGTTTTTTTATTCTCATCTTCAACGCGTGAGGCTCGTGCATAAGATATACTTTTCTAATTTCGCTTGTTTAATTTTAGTATAGTTTAGGTTTATTTATGTTTAATGTCGTGGTTTTTATAACATCAATATCAAACATTATCATGTGCACTATTATGTGGATTAAACAGTTACCAAAAACAATTATGAATTTTTGTTCATGTGCAGGGCGTTACACGGTTGGTGCTTTTTCACGAATTTCTTCCGTGTTTCTGTTGGTTTTATTGGCTTCTTTTTATTTTTTTCTTCGTCGCTTCAGAGGGGTCACAGCGGGTGTATGGGGTCGACAACTTTGAAATTCGCTAGTTCAGTTTATATATTTCTTAGTTTCTGTGATTTTATATTTTAAGAAAAATAATAATACTTATAAGCAGGTAACTTGGGCAATTATGCATTTTCATGCAAACCACATTGACCGGCTGCGGTGGTCCGAGCGGGAAGCCCCCTACTGCAGCAGCTAAGCCCACATCGCCCCTCTTGCTTGGGGCGCATGCTGGCCCTGTATGAGCTAGCCCTAAATTCGCGAATACATTTTGCGAATTGGAGTGGATGTCCTTGGTTCAATTCCCTCTCAAAACCTAATTTACCGTATTTTTCCTTTCAAGCAAAAAAAAAACTTTCGGTTGGCTTTGATGCACACTCAAATTTTTTCGACGCGACCTTTTTCTGCACGCCCCGTTGACGTACGCAATTTTGGTTCGGAACCTATAGCATAAAGCAGCTCCTGGTGTAATGACATTAGTGAAGCCAGACGGATGAAATAGTGATATCAGGTCCGGCACGAGCACAGAAAGAATCAGAAGAGAACACTTGCCGAGTGCTTTATAATGCGTGAGAATCAGTCACGCACGACTTGGTTCAGTTCGCGAAAAAAGCGGCATCCATGGCCGAACCTGTTACCAAAATTCTCACTGACTGCGTGTAGCCTGAAACCTCCATTCACAATTCGCCATTGGCTGCGAACCGGGGTATGTACCGGCCTGATAGAGTAATTTTAGCGGCCAATTATTATGTAATTGTACCTCGGAATGCTTTGGTAAATGAGAGTTACAGCTGTTTTCCGCAGAGCAAGCGCGATAAAGTTGGCTTTGCCGCAAGGCGTTTTTGCCACCCCAGATTTTTTGATGGCCACAAAAAATTGGAACCCTAGCCATTAGCAACTTCACCGTAAAATATAATGGAGCTATGACCAGACAAATGAGGGAGAACAAAAATAGAGAGCCTGGTTGCTTTACGAGGGTCACGCGTCGCTCATGTTTACCCCGTCCGTGGTCGATGCAGTACACAGTATCGACTCGAACAGGACCCCGTCGGGCACGTGAACTGGTGTCTTACGGTCGCTCTGTATTCGGGGGGAGCGATACAACGAAGCGCATATTACGCGAACAGAGCGGCCCGACCGTTCGCACCACCGCCTAACGACCGGCACATTCTTTGGCGTGAGTTGTTCAACGTGCGCCAAGCACGCGGCGACATCGCCTCGGCTCTCGAGCACACTGATCGCTCGGAGGATGCGTGCACATTGCCGGTCGCAGGCTCTTTCCGCTCAAGCAGGAAGAGGAAAGTGATGCGGCGGCTGTTTTCTCTTTTTTTTTTTTTTCGCGGACGTTTGCTAATCAGCATAACAAAAGACTGACGAAACCTGCACTATAGGTGCAAACTAAAAAAAGCCGGTCGGAGACCCGGCTGTTGCGTCTCACATGGATTTCTGAACTTGCCGCTGAAAGTTCTCCATGACTGGAAGGCCGGATCGTTTTGTCCGCAGTGTTGCGACAGGAAGGCCGACCCGAGCGGAGCTCCGTCGCCTCCGACATACGTGTGGTAGCGTGGTGTAAGTGAGCGCCAGTCAATGTTGCAGCCGTGAAGAAGTCCAGAAGCCGTAGGCTAACGTAACTGTTTACTTCATAGGAGAGGTGAGCCGAAGCCAAAGAACAATGCCCCAACGAGCGAGGTTACAGGACTCGAGCAGAGTGACAGCATTGATTCACTGCTCAAACAGGAATGAGTTATAGCGCTTGAGGGGGTTGTATTTATACCCAAAAGCGCCAACGGTCAAAACAGTGTTCCCTCTAGATTGTGCACACGCACGAACGTCACAGACACACACCACACTCTTTCCCGCGCAAGCCTGGACGACGCCAGGCGCTCCTCACGAGGCGCACGCTCAAGTACCCACGAATTTTTACTTGGTATTTTTTTTCAGACGCCACTGGACCAAGCGCAAGCATCAGCAGCTCTGCTGTTAAACTATTTTATTTATTTATTTATTTATTTATTTATTATTTATTTATTTATTTATTTATTTATTTATTTGGGAGTGACCTCTAACAGCACTAGGCCTTCCTTGGGTGGTGCACTTGAAGTATAGGGCGACACACAGAAGAAACAATGAAGTATGGATACTGGTTGCGAAGTGCTGTGAATCACGAAGAACATGCAGTATAGTACCACACACACGCGCACACGCACACACGCACTGTACGCACGTACACTCAATCATAAAAACACAAGCACACAAATCACACAAGTAAGATATGAACGGGTAAATTAGCATGCACGAAACAGGGTTCATGAAAAAGTACAGGCATCTGAAAGCACTCATGTTCTAAACATTCAAGTGGTCGTATCCTACTGGAGAATACAGATATCGCGAAATACATGTAAAGCGCATTGATATGTATGGACAACACATGCGCGCGCATGAACACACGCACGCACACATACAAACAAACACGAGAACTCCGGATCCCTGATATACCATACTAAGGGGCATGAGGAGCTTCAGATACTTGCATTTTTAGGAGCCAATTTGAAAGACAATGTTGCCACAAAATACGTTTAAGGTTACACAAAAATCATTATTATACACGCGTTGCACACGGTAGACTGGCAGTATCTCTGTGGTCATTACATCAAAGTACATGTGGGGAAGGAGTGCTCGCATTGGCGCCCTTAGCCGAAGAAGCTCACTAGTTTCGGGCTGTCGGATTTAGAGTGGATACACTTGAACAGAAAAAATAAATCGCGGTTCGGGTCTCTACATTGTAATTCTTCCAGGTTAAGCCGCTTGAGGACGTCATTGTAAGCGTATTTTCATGCGGGGTGTAGCGGCGAGAGAAGATGCGAGTGAACCTTTTTTGCACCCTCTCCAAGCGCAAAGATGACCACGCACTCATACAGTTCCAGACTTCCGATGCAAACTCCCCTTTGGGATAACAAGGGCTTTATACAGGGCTAGAAAACACGATTCTCTTGAAAGTTCTTTGTTGCAGGAGAGATCGCACTCAGACTCCGAGAGATGTGCGTGCAAGGTAGTTCATATGAGGTGTGAGTGTGGTTCGATGTTTGGAGTCTATCAAAACACCCAAATCACGTGGTACGCTTGTTCTTTTTATTGTCTGGGAGTCCAGGTGGTAAAAAAAGTTTAAAGGATAATTCTCTCGAGTGTATGTACAGCAACGGTCTTCAAAGGATTCAGGTCCAGGTAGTTCGTTTTGCACCTGAGGGAAAGCGCGTGTACATCGCTTTGAAGCTGTGCGCAACCTGACTGCGTGATACTACCGCACGGCAAAGCTTCATGTCGTCTCCTAACTGCAAGGGAGATGAATGTTTTATAATGAACCGTACATCATTCACAAATAAGTTAAACAGTAAAGGGTTTAGGATGGAGCCTCGGGGAACCCCAGATGGCGCAGCGAAGCTGCAAAACTGGGGCCTAGAACAAAGGTTGTCCTACTTGAGGTTTGAGTCTAGAGTTTCTATAAAAAACAACTCGCAGAAAAAAAGAGACAGGCCACACGCAGACAGCTTTCGAAGGAGAAAATCATGGTTTTACGCGGCCGAAGGCCTACTGCAGTCGAAGTAGATGGCGTCCATTTGATGACGTGAAAGTACGTATTTGCTGGCGTCACTCAGAAAGCAGGTAAGGTTCGACTCGACAGACCGGGCAGGCATAAACCCGTGCTGACTACTGTGAATCAAGGGGCGGCTTTTGGTCCAGAGATAACGGTGTACTACTTTTTCGAAGACGTTTGGGAAAGAAGAAAAGACAGAAATTGTTCGATAGTTCCCAGGTACCGACGCGTGCTGCGAATAGCAGCCGTGACATCCTCAACAGTTATTTTGGGCGTGTGCATGACATAATCTAGCGGCGCAATCCAAGTGGGCAGCCGCTATCGCGTGACGAGGGAAAACGCAGACGAGAATACTTTGTAAATATTTCGCATATTCTGGCTGGGTCGGAGACGATGCTGTCGCCATCCTGCAGAGTAAACCACTCAGGGGTTTTTCTTGTGCGCGTTCTTGCGTTCCGCCCGAAAAGCGACGATTCCGTAAAGCCCGAAAAATGTTTTTTTGTCGCGAGTGAGGAGTGCTTTCACAAGTGAACGCTGTTCTTTGAAGCTCATGCAGGCGGACGTATCGTTAGTGGCTTTCATTACTTTGGAGTCGACGCTTTTGGGCTCAACAAGCTCAACGCGCTGCGGAGTTCTTTGCTAAACCAGAAGGGAGTTTGGCGAGGGCGCTTATACTTTTTCTGTATATGTTCTCATCCATTGCTTTTTGGCAATTCTTGTGAACTGCTGCACCGCTGCGCCTGCATTAGAAGAAGTGTAAACTGGCTCCCAGTTCGTTTTGGGTTGGGGTTCGATAGCGGTTATAATCTCCATGGGGAAAATTAAAAAATGGGCTCTCCAAGCACCGCTCTTAAGCAACCGGTAATAATACTTTCACAGCGAAAGGTTCATGCCATAGGTTGACCGGAACAAGGCTTTTCGAGCCTGTTTTTAAAATCAAAGAAGTCAAGTTGGAGAAAGCGACGTCTAGGACGTTTCTGCGAAGTTTCCTGCGGACGTTTCCTCCGAGCTAGTGCAGCATGTGCCAATCCGGCCGAATGAGAAAAAGTTAAACAAGTGAGCAGCTTTAGAAGAATTGCCAACATTTTCCCCTGGATTCTTCAACTGGCCCCGGGACGTTGATACCGCCGAATAAGAGAACGTTGTACTTGCCAGGGTCGATAGTTTCTGAGAGGTGCTAAAAAAATTTCACCATCTTCCCGTAGGGGAACCCTGAGTACTATGCGAAGCAGCCATGGGGTTGACTGAAGTTCCCATTAGTTTTCAGTTCGTCGTTTCCGTTAAGTTGAGGTTTGTAGCTACCGTACCGTTTGGCGGCTGGCTGTCTTCGCCGCCGACTAGCGTTGCCGCGCCGCTTCGGGATCCATTGCTCGGCGTTGACGTTTCGATTCGACATCGCGAGCCTTCGTTACATCCGTAGCTTCCTGACGGTGTTTACGGCGCCCTTCAGCTTCCCGAGCCGGAGCTCAGGATCGTCTTTGCGACGTTGACGTGCCGCTTCAGCTTCCCGAGCCCGAAGTCCACGATCTGCTTGCCGGCGTTGACGTGCGGCTTCAGCTGCGCGAGCCCTCGTTGCATCAGTAGCAGCTTCTTGGCGGCGTTGACGTTTCCTTTCGGCTTCGCGAGCCCGAAGTTCGGGATCGGCCTGTCGCCGCTGCCGTTTCGTGGCAGCGGCTCGAGCCCTCTTCTCCGCGGCGCTGTCCGCGGCGCTGACACTGGCGTTGACGCTGGCGTTGCAGGTGGCGTTACCGGCGGCGTTGCCCGTGGCACTCATCGCGGCGTTGCGGGAGGAGGTTCCCCTATGGGAAGATGACGACAGTGGTTAACGCGAAGCTATCTCGTGATGGATTCTTTGGTTGGCCAATCCCTAGGGGCATCCTGCCACAATCATCATCAGCGGTGCCTGGCCAGGCATGCGCAGTGGGGGTGTGGACGCCGCACAACGGCGCCCACACAACGGCGGAGGGAACAGGCGCGACCATAAGCTGCTTCGCATCTAAAATGGACGCGATGCAGGGATGTGTGGAGTTGGATGAAGATAATGCGCGCCAATCGGCACGTCTTTTTCCACTTTTTTCTTCGCTTCGACCCAAAAACATTTATTTCCTAATTCTAGGTTAGCGAGGCGAAACGCAGCCACGGACTTTGCAGAGCGATAAGCTCCTCCACCGTACTTTTGGCCGGTGTATTCGTAATCTCTGTCGTGGCGAAAGACAGCGTACACGTCGGGAAGTAATCTGTGGAAGAAATTTGGTCTGACAACCACGTCGCGGTAATGAAGTACACGTCACGATCTAAAAGAACAACATTATAAAAGAACTGTTGCGCTTTTGTACGTAGGCCTCGTGCGTTCTGGGAGTAAAAAGAAATGCTCATGTTATATTTATGTCGGTTGGCTTCAGCGCTCGGTCTTCCCTTAGAACACCGTCAAATTGACGGAATAGGCACCCGCTCGCGGCTCGGTCGTACTGGCGAATTGTTTACGAGGTCAGAACGGATTGCTGACAGCAACGTTAAATGAGGCGTAGCCTCAGGTATTTGGTCTTTGACCGCGTGCAAACAACACTCTCATTTTTGCGTACAGCCCCGCCGGAAGCTTCGGGGAGCCGAATGCGGGGTTGAATTTTGTCCAAGCTGCTGTGGCGGGGAGGGGTCCACGCAGGAGCGCCGTCCGTGCAAGCAACTCTATGAGGAGGTCTGATCGGGGGATGAGGAGGCCATGACTGCGCTGTGAGGCTTGTTTTTTTTAGCAGGTGCGTCAACCACTGCGGAGGGCTTCCACAGTATGCACGCTGCCGTAACTCCTCGCGCAAAGCGCACACCTCACTTTGAAGACAGGCAATTACAGCCACCTGTACTTCCGATGCCTTGGTCGAAGACAGGGTTCACCTCGCGTAGCTGGCTGAGCTCGTTGGTTAAGTGGGATTCAGGCGACGGACGAGGAAGCCCGCTGAGGCGGTTGGATATGTGATGTCAGCACAGCGTCACCGGAATGGTCCTGCTTGGCGGGGCATCCACACGTGCGGAGCGACTAGCAGACGAACGCGCGGAGGAGCGGCCCGCTCCCGAAAAGGGACACATCGAGTACATCAAGACACACGCCTCGATCGTTCACAGCGCCCCCAAACGCCAAGGCGCGCTACTCCGGCGCCCGCACTTGTCACTTTCACGCTTGTCGAACACGCTGCGTCGAAAAATCCGCCCTCGAACCTGGTACAACCTAAAGCCGCGTGACCGCAGTGCCAAAAACAGGTTGCTTTCCCCGCGGAGGTCAGCCGCCGTCGAGCGAAAACATTCGGGCGGGCGGGCGTACACAGCCGAGGGGCGGAGCCTAAAACTGGTTACGTTAGCGGGCTCCGCGGGCCAGAAAGACGGGATTTCTCCGTCGTGTGAATCCCACTTAGGGATGAAATGCCTTACACCGCGTTGACGAGATGGTCATTTATCCTACCCAGTTGGCTTCCAAGATCGTCGGGGTAAAGAAAGAATGCCTTGTTGTCAGGAGCCAGGCGAAGGGGGGCGGACGCTGCTGCATCTGCCGCCGCGAGGGTGTTATCGTCGGGCTTGTGGTGTGGTGTTGCTTTCCAACAGACGTTGCAGTGAAAAGGAAGCTCGCCATTGCGAAGATGTTGCAGATCCGGGTCAGGCCAGGCAACACACTTCGTGCGCCCGAATTTGCCACACGAAGCACAGCGAAACGATTGCTGCTTGGCTGTGACACGCTTCGAACAGGCCACGCAGTTGGCTCTACCCGCGACCTTGGTTGCGTCGATGCTGCTAGCCGCAGGCAGGGCACGATTACACAAACAACGATAGAGACTAAAAAACTGGGATGGCGAATGGTCGAAAAGCACTCACTCGTTGCCTTGCACGTTAGGAGTCACTGGGAAGTGTTGTCGTACGTAGACTCCGGATTCCCGAAGGAAACCGGAGAAAGTGGGCCTGTATGTGGACCTTGTCACGGGATGGGGGCGGGGTGCATGAGGCATAGGCAGGGCAGAGCAGTTCCACGCCAAATGCGCAGCTGTAGCCTAGCTCAGTAGGAGTGAAGCAGAGGGGGCACGTCGACTCAAATGGGGCATGGTACTGAGGTTACCAGGTCCTCGTAACAGCCGGTGTGAGGGCCACACCCCAGCGAAATCACCGGAGCAGGATCTCATCTAAGCGGAACAACCAGCCAGCGAGATCCGTACCTCAAAAGAGTATGAGTGCGCGACGGTGCGCCGACGACTTTCTTTTCAACGACATGAGGAGCCTCTGAGGAAGGTGCCAGAGGAGCGGGGGGAATAGTCGTGATTTGTGCGCGTGTGTAGGATCACGTCAACGTTGTGAGGGGAGCGTGCGTGTCTGAAGGCTTCTCTGGGTTCGAAGTTTTTGTGGAGGGCTGTATGCCGCAAATCGTCGCAAAAAGTTTCTCGTTGTCACCCAAGACTGTTTTGTCGCGTTCACCATGATGAAATTGAAAACTAAACACCCATGGGAAGCCAGTTTTTACTTTTTTCACATAAGTGGTGCTTCCTGAACTTTCTGTCAATGCAGCTCCTAAGCTTCTCCTAAGAACACAGCTGCGAAAACATTTGTCGTTTAGACCGGCTAGGAAGGCGTTTTACCCAGATGCATCCGTGGTACCAGGAGCGTAGTTCATCGAAATGGCTGCACCAACATTCTTACTTGCAGTACCAAGGTGTAAGCAGTGCGAGCACCGGAGAGCTGCTTAATGTAGGCGTTTTAAAGGAACGCGGGCAGAAGCGCACGAGTACTGCCTCCAATGCTCCTGGGGTAGCAAAAAAAAAGTAAGGCTGGCTCTTCTGTATGGCATGCCTCCTATCAGTGAAACACCAGTGAATCTCAGAACAATCCTGACAGTAGGCATTAACGTGTTCATCGAGCATTCCAACAAGCTGTACAAAGACATTCGCATTACGTTGCTCCGTACATTTCCAGTTCCCGACCTAATTACCTGCGGACAATGCAGTACATTGCTTTGTCTACTTGTTTGATCGCCCACAAACAATGCACCCAAGTTTTATTGGGGACACATGTAGGCACTGTGTGAGTGGTACTGGCTCAGCTTTCATTACCTACTGTGCAAGTAAAACACACCTCAGCTCTGCTGCGTGAACACTAAGGAACGCATTGGAATGCTGATCGCGTCATTCTCCATTCGTTGAGAGAATGAGCCTACGGGTGTTTAATCTACTTCAACAAATGTCCACACTACACTCGGCCGCGTCGTCCACGTTTGACCGAGAGTGAATCTCCGCACTGTCAGGCAGGATCGTTAAATCCCCATTCGAAACTCGCCTGCATCGCTGAGTACCAATGATTTTAAACTGACACCCCGTTGTCCAGAGTAGCGATGGAGGGCCCCCTGCCGTTAGACTTCCGGGGCCATCACGGGCGTAAAATGTGGCCCGCTTGACCTAAGCTTGCAGTTATCACCTTTCAGGCTGTATTTGGAGATAAGTTTATCACAGTGGCTCAAGCAGAAGTTGCAGGTCCGAGGTGCGGCCGCAGGGGTCAACGTTCTTATTATATATATATTATATATATATATTAATATATATATATATATATATATATTAGATATATATATAGGCGTGGCTGGAAATCTTTAAGAGAGTCTTTCGTCGTGCAGTGGACACAAACAGGCTCATGATGATAATGATGATATATATATCTTACTAAGGCTGAAGATGCTACCGGCGCAAATACACCTTGATTGCTTCACCACATAAACGCGAAACGTGGGGTGGAGAAGCACAAATACTTGCGTTTATGCCGTACACAATGTACACGTTAAAAATACTGGCTGCGTATCTGCTTACTTCGCTGCAAATGCCGTCGAAAGACGATAGTCGTCTATCACCCCTGCCACGTCAATGCCCTTTTTCTCTTTCTCGCGCACCTCTCACGATGTTCCCCTCCCATCTCAGCTCCTCCCCAATAAACACGGTGGAGGTTTTCTCAAGTCAATTCAATTTTACTGCGTTCCACTGGTCGTGCGCCATCTACTGGCATCTTTGGTTACTGTTGTGCTTCTTGGGATGCCGCCGTAAGCGCAAGTGTCCCGCGTGAGCAGTTTTTGTATTTTTCGGTTAAAACATTTTTTTTCAAGCTGCGTTTCGTATTTGCTTTCAGGAAAATGATGAACCCATAGAATTTTAATTGAAAGAACACTGCCAATGTTGATTATGTATAGATGTTTTGCCTTAAATGTGCCCATTTTTTAATTTTCGCTCAGCAGTGTTGACAAGTATGAACTGTGTTTTACATTTAGTGGTTGGGAACAGCTTTGGCTATATAAACGTCTCGTTATTGAACCGTGTCGTATTCTTAAAAATAATCCTCGTAACATTCTTGGCCGGGCGGCTGAATCGGGGAACAGACATACATGAAGACCAAAATTTTCGCGTTTAAGTAGCCCAAGAAAGACTACCGTCGTTAATACTCTCCAACGAAGGTGGTATGATTTATCTCGGAGCACCTCCCCTTTACAAAACAGCACCATATGATCTGCATGTTTCATTTTGGCTGTTGTCCTCACGGGTTGTCGTTCCGTTTCGGAGGTATGTCAACGAAGAGAACAAGGAACGAAGACTCTCTGGGGGTGGTATACGGTCGCTAAAGTGTGCACGGACGAGTTCAGTTGCTCCTTTCATTGCAACGATCCGGGCGCGCAAGAATGCCCTCGGAAGCTTTCGGCGTACCCGAGCGCCTCTTAGCTCATTAGCGGCGCACCACGGCCAGCCGGCGCGCTGTGTTGTCTTTGTGTCGGTGTCCTCGAGGGCAAATGGAACCAGATGGTCGAACGCCGGTCGAATGTGCCGCGCAACAAAGAGCCACCGCTCGGGAAAACGCTGAACGCAGTGGGGAAAAGCGTGCACTGTGGTGGGTGGTGGGGAACGTAAACTTTATTGATCCACATCTTAACAGAAAAAAGCGCCAGTTTGCAGCCCCTCCACACTGCAATCCCCTAGTCGATGGCCAGGAGCCCGTGGGCCCTAGCGGCCGAGTTCGGTCAGCTGGATCACACACTCTTGCAGTTGTGGGTCGGAGTTGAGCAGCGTATTTTTTGGGTGGTGGCAACCATATTTTGGGCGGTGGCAATGCGTGCTTTAATTTCCGCGAATTGATCGGCGAGAGCAGTAAACTTCTTGGAACGGGCAGTTTTAGCAGCGTCGAATTTTTTCTCAAGAGCCCGACGATCGGCCACCGTTGAGTAGGTTTCCGTGGTGGCGACACCAGCTCGACGCTTAAAGGGGAGAGAAAGGGTGGGCTCGCATGCGCTCATTACACGGGGAGCAGTGAGTTGAGAGGAGCCCTTGGTAGTGGGGAGGAGTACGAATGGACTTGTTGCAGTTGTTTTTAGTCTGACTTAAGCTGACGTTGAGTGTCGACCACACCCTCAAGCAAAGTGCGAAGTTCCGTGTTAAAAGGGGTGGCGGAGGGGGTGGTTTGGATGGGGTATGACGGACGGGAAAAGCAGGGGAAGGCTGGTCATGGTTAAGGGAGGCTACTGCTGCCAAGCTCACCTGAGACGATGGTCGCTGTTCACTGGATGCATTCGTAGCCGGAGGAGGTGGCTGGGAACCCCGGTTCTTGGACTTCAATAGGGATCGACTGGCTTGCACAGTCCGATGGGGTCAGGTGCCGAATAGTCACTTTTCTTTGTTATTTTTCTTTGAGTTCGATCATGTGACCCAACAGCTTACTAGGACGAGTGTGGGCAAATGTCATGCATTGGGTTCTCTTTGTCATGGAGAGGCTTGTACTGCCCTCTTATGTTGCGGTTACGCCAAACAAATAATTTTTATTTTATTGCCAAACATAAAAGCAAAATACTGCACGTTATTTGTATGCTCCATGATCGCTGACTTGGAAGCAGTTGAAACTATAATTTGTTTTCGGTAGGAAACATGCTTTAAACAGCGCGCATGCGAAACTGTGCCTGCTGCAAATTGCCGCACATTTCGCGGCGCCGTAAGCGGGCCGCCGGGCAATTTTTCGCCCTATTTTGCTTGTATTTTGCGACAAAAACAACCGCCATTTTTATGCTGTTACGTAGCATTACGTCACTTTTACGCAGGCTGAAGTTGCCAATGCATGACGTAATTGTTTTCCCCCCAATTGTTTAAATTACGTCACGCGCTCAGCCAATCACAGAAGGGGTGTGTATTACAAGCAGTATTGTTGTTGAATAGCAAAGACAGGCTTACGTTGTCATGACCGCTGCATTTAGTCTGGTTTTTCATTGCCGGCCAAGAAATATGCGCCTTTAGTAACGAGAAATAAGGCAAACTTTAGAACTGGTGTCCGTAAACGACATGAAACGTCAAAATGACAACAGCACACACAACCGCTTTGTCAACCGGAAGCACGTGACCAAACTGAAAGCCAATCAGAAAAGACTTCCGGCAAATTGCCAGAATTGCCGGCAATTTGTGCAGTCGAGAATAGGGCCCCAGGTCGTAAAAAAACTACGAGCCATGGCGAGTGTGAACTGCTCCGTTCGGCCCCCTAGCGGCGGTCGGCATCGGGATAGGAATCACTTGCATTGCCATTGAATCAAAGCGCTGCCTTGTAGGAAGCAAAAGCTCTTTGGCACAGCGGAGTTTAGTAATTTTTTTACGGTTTGTTTAGAGTGCTGTTCGACTGCAGTGTAACCGTTCCGTTAAATCGTCGCTTGGCGGCATTTTCCTGCGTGACGCTGTGTCTGGCACTATTTCGCTCCCTGTGACCTAACCTAATCTAACCAACAAAAAGAATAATTAGACTCAGTGGAAGTTTGAAACTAACGTAAACAAGAAAATAGTTATCGCATTAACTAAAACTTTAAAAACTCAAGAGGGCGAAAAAAAAACGGCCAGCGACACTGTCGGACTTGCGCCCTTCGTAAAAAGGAATCAAGACGTTACCAGAACCCCATAATGCCATTTTATTGTTACATGGAAGCAGACACGACAAAAGCGACCGCAGCAAGATGGAGAAAAAGCCAAATAGAGTCGCTTATCAAACGAAAACAACAGCAAAGCACACCAAGTACAACAACGAAACCGAAGCTACAAGAAAACGTAAGAATGTCATATCAAAAGTCAGACGTTGACCAGTAGCGACCGAACCCCTAGAACCATAAAAGTGCATCAGTTGAACGTTGATAAACCCTGCGCACTTGACCAAACTATTCTTAAAACAGGCTTTTCGCTTAGCGGGCTGGCTCATCATCATTAACTTATCATCTTAGCCCTGCAGAGACTATGCAGACCAATGAGAAAGAAAAGGTCACGAGAAATGTCTAACTAAACTTTTCTTGGTAAATGTTACAACACATCCCCCCCCCCCCCCCCTCCATAAAAAAAAAAATCCGCCACCTCCCCACGAGGGGAACCCTGGGGTGATGCAAGGCATCTCACGGGGTTCAATTCGCGTTTCCGTTATGTTGGTTACCCAAATGTGGTTGAAGTGTAGTGAACCTTAAATGATGCTCAATCACACGTAGAGTTCCAAAGTACGTAAAGACCGTCTTCATCTGAAGATTCAACGGAGTCGTCGTCGTCAAGCGAAGCACGAGCAAAGTCAAGTGGAGCCGAGCAACTGTGTCAAGCGAAAGCGTGCGCTTAACTGAACGGGCGTCGAGCGCTCACCGCTTTATATGCGCGCTTGAAGGAGAGGAGACAGCGGAGGAAAGTTGCGCATGCGCACACATGCGCGCACAAGCGCGCAGGAGCACATGCGAACGTAGGCGAAGCGCGCCAGCTGTTGTTATGATAATGAGCCGGAGAGAGCGCATAACGCACAGCTGTCGGAGAGAAGAACGGAGGAGAGTTTGCGCATGCGTAATGAGGAGTGCGGACTACGCCGGTCAACGCGGGACAGGCCGAGTGTAAGAGATGTTTTGCATCTAAAAGAAACACAGCATTTCAGCAATTAGTAAAGCAATGCCCCACGAGCTCGGGCTTTTCGCATAGCCTATATATACAACGAAGACGTTAGTTGCGTGCCAGGCTACAGAGATGCCTTTTTCCTCTTGTAACGTCAAAGTAGGTAGTTTAAAGGAAAACGCACAGGAATTACTACGCGGCTACTCGGTGTTTGTATGAGGTCCGTAGAACCTCGGCAACGCCCATTCTGCGTGCAATGGCGACACGCGTCCCGGGAATCGTACTCCCACGCCATCTATTCATGGTATTAGCGTGCACTTGACACGAGTTCTATGCCCCCTAGAGTGTACAGGAAACGCAATAGCCAACACAAAGGCAAGCCACTGTGTGGTAAAAGTCAAATACAAGCTTCTTGATGCTAGGCATCATGTACGGTATGCCGTACTCAGGCTGCTAATTGAAACTGCGTCGGCAAAACAGGCAATTTTCAGGAAATGCTCGAGCAGCACACGGATGATGTAAGAAAGAGGAACGCATCAGAGCACTATTTGGCGGAAGGCGCAGAAGAGATTCGCCGGGAAATTTACTGGGCCAACTCGAATAAAATGAAGACAGAAAAGAACTTGATTTCTCGGATTTATGTTAAATCCCCGAAAATCCAACCCCGAACCCACACTCCCACGTGAGGGAGTACGCCACTTCCCTCACGTGTACGCATGCTGCGTATACGTAACAACATTTGCTTACGTAACGCGAGCAAACGTAACACATCATTTTTGTTCCGATCGAGGCTCCCGTACGGGAGTTAAAGACGTCTTCAGTTTTTATGAACTTTCGTGGCCGCTTTAGATTTTTAATTGCTATCATTGAACAACGCAACCCTTAATTCTACTTACTGTTCTGTTTATTTATGCTCTTTCGCACTTGCCTAAGACTGATGTACTTATGTTTCCTATCACGTGTCCTTCGCTTCCACGCGCCCAGGTCTATTTTCTTCCTGACTACGTGAACTCCAGAAGTGTAGTCCTCAGCCCATTACGGATCCCACGCACTGTGATTTGCTCGTACTGCGCTTATTATTAGTTTCTTCTTCAGGAGGATATTATATCCCAGTTTCCACGCTCTTAGTTTATTGTTATTTTTATTGGAGAAACCACTAGTATAGAAGCTGCCATCAGGGACCGTTTTTAGTCCATTTAGTGTCCCAGCACCGTATTGCTTCCTGCTGTGTCAACGGCGACCACTTTTTGCGGTCGTGAAAAAGTAGCGGCCTCGCATTCTTTCCGACCTTCCCCTACCCCCCACCCTCCCCCGTTTACAAAAGGGAGCGGTTAACGGTACTGTATTTCTGTTATGGGGCCCTTAAGCTTGGAAAATCCTTCGTTTGCCCTTCTTTTTGTTGGAAATTTTATGAGCAGGCACGGAAGCCGTACTTTCGTCATACCCTGATAGCTTTTGCAGAACTTGATTCGTTTACCGCGTGGAGAATAGTGGTGGCCGTCGTAGCTGCAGTCGTAAAAATACAAAACGAAGACCACGAGTAGCGCTTTAAGTCCTTTTGCCAGTTTATACTCGGCATCCCGTGGCGCTTGCAGTAGGCGCCCCAACGACGTCGTGCGTCCTAGATTTGTTTTTAAACTGCGGATTTTTCAATTTTATTTAATTTAATAATACGGTCTAGGTAAGATATTTTGTTCAGATTGATATAAGTGTGGTTACGTAACGTTAGATCAGATTTTACACGCTGGGTAAAATTGTCTAGGGTATGCAAGTCAAGGTAATGTACTTAGTGAGAGTTCTAACTGTGCTACCGCACTAGGCAACCTATGACCCCCCGGTTCACTGGAAAACAGAAATGAGTATAACTGGAAATGTGCGCCCCTTGATGCACTGGTAAAAATAAACATGTCGTCGTTGTGTCGTTTAACGCAAGCGTCACGTTATGCTGCAGAATGACTTGCAAATAGACCATCCCGACTCTCTGTTGTGAGATCACTTTCCAAGAAGAAAGTTATGGCCTTAAGTGACCTAAATGAACTTTGAGTCATATTTTGAACCAGACCGTGAACCAGATCCGGTTCCTTAAATAAGAACAAAAAAAAAAAAACTTCTCTGTCCTAAAAATATTTTACGTTTCAATAAATAGTCGCCTTGCTATACCTGGCATTTTGGTACCAACGGCGAATGATTCTATAACCGATCACCAATCAAAAGAGCAGATAATACCTATTCCAACAAGTTTACACGGCGCGCAGGGGCGTCGCAAGTTTCGTCGCTACTCTGCATTAGAGCTTTCCCGCCGTGCGCTGACATCCTGGCGTCAAGCCCCGTCTCGCTTTCAGCGTCGCTACTAGAGGCCTTCCGAAGCGCACCAGACGACGTGAGGCGCTGACAATGGCGCCGCGGCTTTGCGGGACGGCGATAAAACCGGGGGACAAAAGGAAAGGAAATGACGCCTCATTGGCGCCTTTGTTTCTGCGCGCTCCCTGCCTCCGGACTCTCCTTTCTGATACGGTCGCGCGTTTCCTCCCCTTCCCCTTCCCCTCTTGTTCAACTTCTGCCGGAAGCCGTGCAGTTTCTAAGGCAATCAAGTTAATGTGTAATCACGCTGATTTGCGTCTAAAACCTTCCTCGGGCCGTCCGTGCATTGTCGGAGCAAAATGAGACTCTTTTACGGCGTACATGTAAACATCGCTATCAAAACGTTAGGACGCCAGACATATAGAAAGACAGAGATGTGCACTGCAAGCTCTCGGTAGAGACTTTTGATCTCAATTTGTTAGACAAGTTTAGTTACACGTAGTTATGCCGGTTTATTTTTATCCTTTCTTGATTTCTTTCCGAGTTTGACTTGCCTAACTTTTCAGTTTACCTCTTATCTTCTGCAGAAGGTGCTTGAAAGATCTACACATGTGCTCCCCTATGTGATTTAGGCCAGTAACTCCATTTGGAGTTTTATTATTGTTACAGATAAAAAAACTACTTTCTGATGCACTATATTGACTTTAGTAGAAGAGCCTAACTTTGCATTTTTGGACGTTCCTGTGCCTGTATATGCGCAGTATTAGCATTCACTTTCCATATGTTTTCCCGCTCCACCTGCCGCCTCTCTCTAAACAGAAGAAACGTTCGACGTAGTCCTTGCTCAAATGACTGGACCGTTAAGCCTTTCAAGTGCCAGTTAAAATGATGTTGCAATATGTCTGACAAATGCACTTTAAACTGCAATCATAGAACAGTTTACGATCCGCGCTGGATCAGGGGCTTTCCACACGAGTGCGAGACAAAACTAATACAAGAAACATAACAAAATTGTTTCTAATTTGAGACTTAGCGTACTTTTGAGTTAACTGATTAATAAAACTTGTAAGGGCTACAGTTTTATGCTAGCGCGACAGGGGGCCGTCCGCGTCTTAATGGCTCTGGCGAACTCGATTCTGCTTCTTAGGAGAAGCTGCTTCATAAATTTTTTTCTATTGAAACTGCGGCTCATAATTATCCATGGTACTTGCTGAGACCAGACTGAGCAGACAAACTTCCTATGATTTCTTTCGGAATAGCTTTCGTAGGACATGAGTTACATTCGTTCTCTGTAGCCACCCTTCCCCGTAAGCCGTGTACTGACAACGGACCCAAATTCCTTAATTTTACAATTACTTCTCATTTAATTAATTAAGTCAAGTAAACTAACCTCTGCGCACTGATACAGCCATCTTAGCAATAGGTTGCACCATTATGTTTTCTAATATATGTACATTCGATTGAAAGCTACCTTTCGCATAAAAGTTGGCTTTGCCGCAGTGCTTATTCTGCCTCTGATCACGACAGCAAGAAAAATTCCGACAAACGTATCATAAACAGCTTCGCTGTGAAACAATTAAAACGTCGAAGGGAACAAATCAGACCCGCGAAAGCCTGAAAAAAGCATTTGCAAAGCGTCGATTGAGTACACTGTCTTTAAAAAAAAAAAAAAAAGCGCCCGAGATGTCGGCTTACTGGCACGCTGTCACGCTCACGCACGCACATATATCCCTGCTATTTAACATCGCACTCCTCCATTTACCAAGCAAACTAGACAATACCCCCGGCATTCGTCATGCCCTATACGCGGACGATGTAACCATTTGGACGACACATGGCTCGAGCGGAGAACAAGAAGACGCACTCCAGCAAGCCGTCGACACCCCCATTGCTTATCTCCAACCCAGGGGCCTCACAGCAGAACCTAACAAATCGGCCCTGTTGAGGCCGCACAAGAGGCCGACCCCCTTCTACGTTCCCGCACAAGAGGCCGACCCCCTCCCACTACCCCAGATCCCCAAGTCGTCATTCAAGAATCCCCCATCCCACAAGTTACCACGCTCCGCGTGCTCGGCGTACCTTTCCACTACGATGGCTCCGGAGCGGCCCTTCTACCACAACTCCAAAAAACAGTCACACAGCTAACACACCTCATCCGAAGAATACGAGGCTCTACATACGGACTTAAAGAACACGATACCTGCAAGCTAATCCAAACGCTGATAGTCAGCCGCATCACCTATGGCACCCCATTTGTCAACCTGAAACCACAGGAAATCAACAAACTGGACACCCTCATCAGAAAAGCCTACAAAGCAGCCCTCGGCCTCCCAACCTACACATCTAACGATCGTCTCCTCAAACTCGGCCTGCATAATACCTTAAGTGAACTGTTGGAAGCACAGCGCGCATCACACCTCCAGAGACTCATATTGACACCAGCAGGAAGAAAAGTTCTCCAGGACATCGGACGCACTACCCCTTCTTCACAGCAAGCACCGCAACGTATTCCTCTCACCATCCGTCAACGCCTCAAGGTCCATCCTGTTCCAAAACACATGCATCCTACCTACAACCGGGGACGCCGAGAGGCCAGGGTGAGGCTCCTTGAAAAACGACACAGCTCAGACCCTCACACACGGTACACAGACATTGCTCGATCTACAGACCACAAGCACACAACCCTGGTAGTCCTCGACTCAACTGGCAAATTAGCAACTGCAGCCTCCTATCGGAACCTACCTGTAGCAACGGCCGAAGCGCTAGCCATCGCTCACGCCACCACTACCCACCAACAAAAACCCTACTTGACCATCATATCGGATTCCCAACAAGCCTGCCGCCTATACCAAGCCGGCCTCGCACCCCCTCAAGCCATCCAGATCCTACAACACCTCCCCGAAGACATCGACATCTCTATCATCTGGACACCAGGCCACACCGGCCTTGCAGGGAATGAGGCGGCCCACGCCGTAGCCCGCGACCTCCTCAACCGGGCACTCCCAACAGCAAGGCCAGGAAGAACCGGACAAGCCCCACCTGTCCCACAGGCACTGACCCCACTCGACCTCACATACAGCTCCATTCTCTCTCATTACACAAACACAAGAAGGATATACCCACCTCCTCATCACACTCTTTCCAACCATCAAGCGTATATCTACCGGCGACTGCAAACCGAGACATACTACAACCACACCATCCTGTCCCACATCTCCCCATCTCTGTTCCCCTACAATTGCCCACAGTGTGACATCCCACTCTCAACTTACCACCTAGTATACTCCTGTCCCCACCACCCTCACCCCATCCCATCCCCATCCCCATCCCCTGAGCAGGGGGGTCTGCGCTGACCAGCTCGGCGCCGGAGCGTCAACTCGCGCTGGTGCAACGAGCCACGGATGCAGCGCAGGCCCGCGGCCTCCTGGACGAAGGAGGCTGACCACACCCCTTTCCCTGCCCCTTGAGCTCAGTAAAGAACGTTTTTCACCACCACCACCACCACCGCCCTCTGAGGTTCCTTTCTTTTGTTCGCTGTGTGCCCACTTAATCATGGGGTTGTTCGTTTAAGGGGTTCAAATTTTTTTTTAAAATCGGGGGTGAAAATCGGGTGCTATTTGTCAAAGTGTTAATCGGGGAGAAATCGGGTCTTTTTGTAAAACCATCCCAAAATTCGGGTTTTTTCGGGTTAAATATACATATATACTAAGTGATACACTCAGTTTATTTTATATTAAGGTATCACAAGCTTAGTGACTCTAAAACGTCAGAATTGGTGCTTTCTTTAATCTGGTAATCGGGGGAACATCAGGGTTTCCTAGCAAATACTCTCGGATATTTGGAGTTTGTTCGGAAATGAATCAGTAATGATGACAGTAAGGGGCATTGATAATTCCTAAGGAATGAAACAATTTATTCACGAAAAGCTGGTCATCTATTTTTTACGCATACTTGTTTACATACATTATCATCTGCATGCGCAACATGTCGGTTTCCGTTCGAGACCTGTCCGATGATTGATCGTATCTCAGTCGGGAGAAAGTTCTCTCGACATCACAGCTTCCATTAGCTAGGCACAACAATGTCCGCGCCCCTTTTTCCAGTCTTCAGTAGAGAGCGGTAGAGTCCTGCCAATACTCAATGAGGTCGAAAGCTGTGTTTGTGGGGCTTGCTTCTAGCATGTACTGGCTTAGAACGGCGGACCGCGAGCGCACGATTGTGTAGCCCGCTACTTCGAAAAGGTCCATTCGGGAACCAATAGGGTTTAACCCGGTTCTCCTCAAACATGTAGGAGTTGTAAAAATTGGGTGAAATCGGGTTTTACCCGAAAGCGAACAATCCTACGTATTCACATGACCAATATTATGAGTCTCTTCTATCAACAAAGCGCAGTATTCAAAGTGCACCTAGTGTGTGGGTTCTGAAAAATTGCACCCCACAGTTATTTTATTCGAGTGGGCAAAACTGTTACCACATATTTACGAAGGCTTATAATTTCCTGATTCTAGCTTTATTCGTTGCTGACCTAACCAAAGCCCGTACTATCGCAGGCAAATTTCATCTGGACGTGGTTTCAGAAATCCACGTATATTCTCGCCTGCCTGGCGGATGAGCAACTTGTCAATGCAAGTGGTGCTTCACACCTCAAAACATAACCTTAAACCAGGTAGCATACCAGTGAGACGGAGGAATTAGCTTCTAAAACCAAAACCATGTCCTGTAGACATTTGTCGCCACTTGTACATTCGTCCTTACACTGTAGCCACCATGAGCTGACCTCGTCTGAACGTAAACAACTGCAAATAAGTCGTATTCATCACCGAAAACAATATAAAACGCGAAAGGAATGGCGAGACGATCATTTCATTCTGAGGCCACTTTTTTTACAGTAGAGGGAACCTCCACTCCAGCCGACCTATCGTTGCGAGGCGTGCGGACACGAGGGGAGAGAGACGAGGGCAGGAGACAGGCCGTTGCACACGGACAAAGGATCGAAACGAGGCGGAACGTGACGAGCCCGCCAAGCGGTTGTGCTGCGACAAGCAATCGGTGAAAAGGCGGCGAAAGCCAGCCCCGAACAAGATTGACCCGGACGTATCCACCTCGGCTACAGTCGCCGCAGCTCGCCGATGTCACTGAGCGGGCTTTAGCTCCACTTGGTATGTACAGACCCGCGCTTTGTTGCCAACCTCCTTCACAGTTCTCTTCGACTCTGCACCGGAGGAAGTGCTATCGGGGGGGCGCTGAGCGGGGTAATTATTTTTGCTGCATGGACTATCGTGGACAGCTGAAACGCCAAGAGAAAAATGGGAAGCAGAACAGACAAAATTGATGGTTGTACGGTTCCTGGACGCGTACACTGCAATGACTCACGAATGTTTAAGCAGTGCCGCTATTCTTCCTAGTTACTGCAACTGAGAAATGGAATGATTGGGCCCCGCAAAGTAAAAAAAAAAAACTGCGTAATTTGTTCATTATGGTTCGTATTTTGCGGTCGCTTTTCATTTTCCCTTGACTGTCCCTCGCTTTGGTGCAGGACCTCATATATTCTGGCCCGGAGAATGGGGAAGGGTTCCCTCAAGATGTGACACAGACGATCTAGTTGGAGTGCGGCGAGGAGCATTGTTCTCATATGTGTTTCAACGGGCGTAGCTTCGTACGAGCATATCCCCTTTTGCAATGGCTGATCAGTGCATGCACTATTTGTTGCAGTGAATTTTTTCGATTTGGAAGTCACCATTCTCTCTGGGGGATTTATGTTTTCATGTATTTAAGAGTTTATTTATTTTTATGCCTGCGTTTTCCTATTCATTATTCATTCATTCATGCTAATGGAGTCTCGATGGATGGTTAAGCCAATGATGAGAGAGCACACAATTGTCGCAGGCTTGCGGGCATACGACAAGCGACCACCATGGCACGTCTGCCTTTCAAATGGGTTCATGCATTCGTCATTATAAATCTATCACAAACACACGAACAGGGGCTCCTGCGAGGATGGAAGAACACGCATGATTTAGTGTTGCTCTCAATAGCAGCCGCACATCGGCAGATGATGCGGTGACGATCTTCGGTCGATGCTTGAACATTCTGTCACGAAACGTACGTACAAATACCAGCCGGCAATAGCCAAATACGTGCGCTGGAGCCTACTTTGGCCTAAAGGTGGCAGTGCACCTAATTCGGCATAAGTTGCGTTTGAACAATGCCCATCAGTGTGTCAGCTTTCAACGTCCTAGGTGTATGCATTACGACCTCTGTCCACCTCCCTTTGTTCTAAATTTTGACTTGATTTTTAGTGGAGCAATCGAATGCAACGAGGACACCTTAGGGCAATGTAGGTTCCTTAAAGGGGCCATGCGGACAAAATAAAAGTTTGTTTTATTCAAAAGATTTAGGGTTTTATAGTGCCCTAAGCGCTTGTCCGGCAGCAAACGATGCTTTATTCACTGAGAAATTAAAGGTTTTAATCCAAAATTCCAATTCTCCCTAAAAATCATGCGTTTTCGTGACGTCGACAATGACTTATCCAGAGCAGGGCCTTAAAACTAAACATAGCCTGCTGACCAGGGCAGCAATTCTCCCTAAAAATCATGCGTTTTCGTGACGTCGACAATGACTTATCCAGAGCAGGGCCTTAAAACTAAACATAGCCTGCTGACCAGGGCAGCAACCATCTCACAGACGACAGTTTGGTTGTCTTGTTTATCGCCCACTTTCATAAATGGCGCTGCAATACCGCTAAAGTGCCAGTGTTCGCACTTTGCTTCTGGCCGGACTTCTATTATACCTGCCGTATTTCTAATAGGGTTCACACTAATCGTTTCCTAAAACTTAAGCTGCGGCTCGAAAAGCATGGTCATGTAAGTGACTATGCTGCTTATGCCAGTTGGGCAGCGTTGTGTCAGACAAGTCAAACGTGTCCGCCGGCTGTGTTAGGTAGTGTCAGCCGGCCACATGTCGCTCTAACTGCTTCGGGCTTTACCAGTTCACTTATAACATTAATTGTTCACCCCACAATTATTACTGCTATAAAAACAATGTTCCCTGTATCTAAGCACGAAAAAGCTCGCTCAGCAAGCTTATAAACCGTGCCTAACTTGCGTTTGCTTTTGCCGGCCTCAGCCAATCGCACAGCTGGGTATATGACTTCATAAGTTATGTCGCGGGAAATGAGCTAGTGGATCGCATGGCCATTCCCTTTTCTCGAAATTATATAGCTTATTTAGTGAAGCTTAGGTTAAAATTGGTGTCAGTACGATTCTAAGTGGCAATCTTTCGAATGAACCAAACTTATGTTTTGTCTGCATGGCTCTTTAACTCGTCCCGCGTGCAATGGAGTTTAGAACGAACGTCCTTGCTTATTTCGCCATACCATGCCTGCGCTTCTGTCCAAACAAATCAGCTTCGAGCGCTCGTGACCGCTAGAGTAGTCGGGAACGGGGAAGCCCCGGGCAAGGCTGCAATGATGCGCTGGTAAGTAGGGAAAAAGCCCTCGTTTAAACGTGAACGCGAGCACACCGTCGGGCAGATAGATTTGAGGCAGGCATAGAGTCTCGCTCGCGTGAGTGCTGCTCACAAATTCGATTGCGTTGCTGCGCGATGGTGTCGTCTCTCTCTCTCTCTCTCTCTCTCTCTCTCTCTCTCTCTCTCTCTCTCTCTCTCTCTCTCTCTCTCTCGATATATATATAGATATATATATATCTATATAGATATATATATATATATATATATATATATATATATATATATATATATATATATATATATATATATATATATCTTCGAGAAATCGTGACATCGGTGACGGTTACGTTTTTTGGCTTCACTCATTGTGAGGTAGGACCCACCTTTTTCCGTCATGACAAGTTAACGTTACGTGTGTTCTTTATGTATCCGTCGTAGTAGAGCAACACTGAAAGAGAAGAACGCCCCACCCAGCTACCCTTGCCAGCGCCAGGAGATGGGAACTTCGATCAAGGCGCCGCTTACTTCGAGTGCGGAGGAAGCATCGAGGCAGCGCTGGTGGTGTTTGGGCTCGGAACACGCTCTTCGCGTCGTTTAGTTTGTGTTGTACATAGGCATTTCGAATTCCCGAGGTGGCCTTCAGAATCGTTTGCTTGCTTTTGTGTTTGCAATGTAAGTTTTTCTTCCTTTTTTCTTTTTGCTTTATTTATGCGCCAGCCAGACCAGGATCTCTGTAAGGCGCGTGCAAGCGGAAAATGCGAAGCGCAATACGGGAAAAACCTTGCCTTTACTTTCCTTTTTTTCCCCGTATTTTTCCTCTCGAGCGTGGCCTTTCTTCCTTTCGGGCCGTGCTAGTACGCCGAAGGCGCAATGGGCGCAAATGTGTCTGATCTCAAACACCACGCACTACTTTTGTCGCGTTTTATTCGCCAGTTGTATTCCCTCTTCCCGTTATTTTGTCGGTGTACTCCCTACATTGGCTGGCTTGCATATGTTTAAACCAGACTCAGGAACTTCTGCGCGTCTGCTTTGAATGCATTAGCTTGCACAACCAAAGAATGTTCTTCTTTTTTTCTTTAACTCCACTGCGTCGTCTCGCCAATATTAGTGTTGTTCATGCCAAGTTCTTCAAAAAATTCTGTTTCCTTTTGTGTTTCGAAGTCTGGAAGGAGTACACGTCAATAAATATTTATGTCGTGTAACAGCATTACGGGTATTTGCTGTAAAGTTGGACACAGAGTGAGGCTAACGTATTCAAAATAATTCCTACTTGCCTCACAGAGTATTAACAGGTTGAAAGCGAAAACCGAATCAGAAACTATGGTAACTCTGGCACTAAATTTGCAGTAAAGAACAAATAAATATCTGACAATGCCGCTTTTTGGCGCAAAATGCCATCGTAGCTATTATAATAGACACGCGACAAGGCAACCAGTTTCTGTGGCGTGTTCCTATAGCCACCCTAGTTCTCTAGGCGGAAGAAGTACATGCTACGCCGCGCGGCTGGTATAACCCCTCCGCGTCAGCTGGGGCAGCGAGCGCTCAAAGGTCTAGCGGTTGGACGTGCAACATCAAGCCGGGACACATCTTTCGCCTGGCGCCCCTTATACGGACTATTTCAAGATGAGAAAAGAAAGCTGCGGAAATCGAATCGTCACGTGACTGCTATGGTTACTTTGGCGTAAGCATTTAAGCGCGACGACTTTTGTGGACGACGACTGTACATACAAGCGTCTATCTGTGCAAAAATATGAAAACGATACAGCATAATCTGAATACATCTACATACAGTGACACGTGACTGGACTATACGCTATTGCTTAGTACAATACATACATACTATACGCATACCTACTACATACATAACTACGACTACATACATACATACATACAACATACATACATACATACACATACATTACATACTTATACATACATACATACATACTAATACAACATACCATACATACATACATACATACATACATACATACATACATACATACATACATACGATGTCACAGATACCAAAAGCCGTATACCCAGCCCGTAGTCCCAATAAAAGAGTACCTCCTGGGTAGGATATTTCAAATCAGTCGTTTATTTTATTTCCCGTGAAAACGTAGAGGAAACAATGGTGTAAACGGGTTTTTATGCTACGGGGCGAGCTCCACCACATGTGTTACCCCTCAAACCAAAAGTGTTAGATAATATTTAGCTTGAGAAATACACAATGCTGAAAGCGTAAATAAACGCAATAGCGTGGGAGCGTTCATGCAACCAGTTGGCTACTGCACTTGCTTGTTCTGGGTGCAGCGGCTTTTATCCTCTTTTTCTACCATTCTTTCTGGGTGCTCGAGCAGCTACGACGGCTTCCTCTTGTCACGCAATGTTCTGGCAATGTTAGGAAATCTACATCGCGAGAAGAACGCGTCCTTATATATCAAAAAGTAAAGACGAAGAGTGGTTGAGTTGTGTAGAATCGCGCTAAAGTTCTCTTTTCATATTTGCTAACCCTCGTTTCTGCGCATGATGCGTCAGGGAACCGCTGGTTGTTGGAGTGGAGTTACCCCGTTTGTCGATTATTTTTGGTCGGTGGATACTGAGAGACGAGTGAACTTTCCCTCGTCAGCTCTCGACCGCGTCATCGTCCGAGGCGGTTTTTGTGAGTCCGTCATTAATCTTCTGCTGTCGAGATACGGCCATTCACAGTGCATGTCCTCGACGCTTCCGTACTCCGCAGAGTAGGGGTAGCTATGCGCCTTTCTCATTTATGTACAACAGCCAAAATCCATGGGACAATGTTTCTGTAAAGTTTGTTTACTGTTTACTGAACTAATCTAAGATCGCACAAAAACCGCGTATTTAGTTTTTATATTCCCGACTTTACTCGCGTATTGATGTATCGTGTTGCGTTTGTGCTTGTTTGTGCGTGTGTGTACATACATTGTGCTTGTACATACATTGTGTGTGTACACACACGCGCGCACACACAAACGCAATGTTTGGATAAAATCTTGCTTTTCTTTCCCTTTCAAAGTGTTGGTGGCATTGTTGCGAACTCAGAGATACCATTTTATAAAGCTGCATATCAAGAACGATGGCAAAATGTTTTTGTGTATCAGTGGTTCATTTGATTGTGTATAGAGCAAAAAGAGTATCCCCAGCAAAATAATACGAATTCCTCGCGACATTCATCTTGAACGCGTTTTTGTTTTACGGTGCTGTATTTTACGCCTATGGTGCGTTGTTACGGGTAACCGTAATGTATTCTTGGCAAACGTGGTTTAGGAGACTCACGAGTTTGCTTTGTTATGTCTTGTTGAAGCCTTTCAGGGCACAAGTCGCTACCACTAATCTTCATTCAACTAATATACAGGGTGTGTGGAGACCAGGTAATAGGGTTAATCTTCATTTTATTTCCCATTAGTTTTAGTTTATTTTTATTTTACTTGTAGTTTTGCGCACTTCATGGGCGAGACGTGCACCCGTAGTTCTCCCGCTCGAGCCTTTGTACAAATTCCCGTTTCTTCCTCCGTCTTCGTCAGCTCCAGAGATATTCTGTAATCTTAGCGCTTTCTTTCCTTTTTTTTTTCTAATTTCCAGGTTCCTTCTACCCACCTACAACTACTCACGACAATTTTTGCCTCAAAGGGCAGCACCGGTTAGATTGGGCACGCTCTGTAACTCTGCGTTCTACCCGCCACCCAATGGCACGCTGCAAGGATCAGTAATATCCCTACTCCACTTCAACGCCACACTTCTTGAATTAATACCAGCTCTCGACTGTGTTCCTAGCATTCACAACGAACTCTACGCTGATGACCTCAGGAAATGAGGAACTACCGGTGGTTCTCTGACGGACAGGAAGGCTCACTCCAGCGAAGCATCTACACCACCCTTGCCTTGACCTCCTGCGCACTCCCTTGCGATCCGGGCGAATCGCCTCTATTTGTTCTCCGCGCAGTGCACTTACGTCCAGACGACGTCTCCAACGCCAGAGCCCTCACTATCCGTACAGGACAAGCTTACCCGCGGAGGGACCATTCTCAGTGTAGTGCCACCACAAATCCAACAAGACCACGCAATCCCTCGCCAAACTCCAAGCCACTGTCATGCAACTAGTCGGTCTCCTTTGACGGATCACTCACCGCCGTCAAGGCTTCAAGGAACGCCACACACTACGCTCTCTTCATAAGTAGCATAACATATGACACACCACATTTAAAATTTAGAAACCCGCTTTTGTGACCTTCTTGGTCAACCAATAACCCACAAACAGCTCCGCTGGTCATTCCCCTTCACAAAGTAGAGTGGCACTGACTTTTTTTTTTGTTTTCATTTTGCATTGATGCAAAATGCACAGTAATGAGGAACCGAAACGTCATTTAACTGAGAGTATTCTAGCCTAGCGTTTCGCTCCCAAACTGCAAGAAATGCCTTGTGTACGATGAAAATAGACTCAACATGCTCGTTTATTCTATGCGGGCTCATCCAGAAAAAAATAACTTTGAGCGTACGAAATGTGCATCAACCGTCAACTCTCCTCTTAATGCTTTTTTTCTTGGCGGCAATAATTTCGAGCCTATCCCGGCCGAAGGCAGCTCGGAAAGGAGGAAAAAATACAAAACATGAGTCTCGGCGTTTCACGGAGGCAAGTCTTAAAAACAAAAAAAATAAGAAAAAGACCTGGCGGTTTAGATTAATCCGAACCTTTCCGTTGTGCTGTGTGCACCGCTGCGAACGGGCACTTCGACAGGTTAATCTTTTCATTTCACACGTCTTTCCACGTATTCTCTAACCTGAAAATTGGAATAATATGAAAAACAGTTGTTTTTTCTTGCCTGTGAAGTTCTGGTGCTTCTTAAATAATCGATCTCGTCGACATGCCCCGATATGCATCAGCAGTAAATTCCCTTTATTGCAGAATCAAGTGGTTAGGGGCAGCGTAATTGAGATGGTGGCCGTAAAGACCCGATAATCTTTTATGTGTACAATCTCCAGCCGCACCTTATACCCTCCTACGAAAGCTACTTTTAGAGCGCTTTTGTGCGAGTACGGGATTATCAAGGGAATGTTCAGGTTAGCTGAGCCGATTACGTACCACAAAAAGGGCAGAAGCAAATATTAAAGCGTCCTGTTCATTGCCGTCAATGAACATAATCAAACAAAAAGGTTTCAAGGCTGACTGTGGAATTAAATAGGTCTATTTGTGTTTAATAAAATGCAGCGAATAAGAAACGGCACTTTGTATCTCTCGTTTAACACGAAGCTTTCTTTGGCTCTGGTATCGGTTCTCGGAGAACTGCTGCTGCTGCTGCTGCTGCTTTCTGGCAGTGCGTGCCGCTGGGATTTACCTTACACGATATAATGCTGGCCTCCGGAATGGGAGTTAGTCTCACTAGGTATAACGCTGGCATCGACGTATGGCGCCCGCGGGGCCAGGATGCGACTTGGCGGCGGGGAATCCGCAGCTCATGCGTGCATCACGTTCTCTACCCTCGGAGGTGGCCGCGTCTAAACAGTGCGCTGGCCAGCAGGAGCACCTTCGCTGTGCAAACCGCGAATGTAAACGTGACGGTTGAGTTGGGCTAGATGGTTACGGCCCTTCTGCGTGACGTTCAAGACACCCAGGAAAACTACGTCCACCGTAAAAACATGCAGAAGATGATGGCAGTGTACATGTACGCGTGTAAACGTTCTACTCCCATCTATGTCAACCGATGGGCGGGATCCGCCGTTTTTTTCAGCGCCGTATTTACAGCTGGTTTGTTTTCACATTTCGAATCTTGTGCCACGTTACCGAAGTTTGCGGTGTTATTTTAGCAAAATGGGAATGGCAAATTGTAGAGCACTGAGCCTGCAGGGATGTTGGTCGAAGGATCTGATGGCGGCCCGCGAATGAAGGCCGGGCCCAGCAAAGTTTTATGACTGAGAACTGCGCTAACTGTTGTAGCCTCAGAAAATTTCAATTTCACATTTTGGGGGGTCTTACGCGCCGAAGCTACACCTGCGCTATGAGTCGCGCCGTGTAGTGGAGGCCTCCGTATTAATCTTGAGCACTTGGCGTTCTAACGCGCGCCATAATCTCGGTACACGGGCGTTTTAGTCCTTCGCCTTCGTCTCAAAAATGGCTTGCGAGGCTGGTATCGAAATGACCTCCTCGGGCTCAGCACCGCAACCCGTTACCTCAAAAAGAGGCCCGGTCCCACGTTGACCAGTGCTCTAACAGAAAGCCTCTAACCGAGTTCAGGTTGGTTATGTTTCAGTTGAGCCATTGCATCCTGTCTGCCAAACAGAGCCCTCACAGACACTGACAAGGGTGCTATCGGATTACTTAATGCAATCAATAAAGTTAGTCCGTTTACGTTTCCACTTCTATGAAAAGGGACAATATTGCAAACAGGGCAACGTTATTTTCGTTGATTTTTTTCTCTGTTTTACATTTCGATTTTCCCGAGGCAGTCGTGCTATGCAAGCAAATCATCGCTATATGCGGAAACGTTCCATGACCATCATTGTGACAGCAAGAACTAAGTGTGATGCAAACATTATGCTGGCTTTTAATCGCCCACGCGAGGCTGTAACGGTTCTTCGTCGGAGCAAGTAGGCGCGTCGTCGCATAGCGCTATTTCTACCAGCTTGGCGTCGTTTGCATGCGGGAAGGAGCCCGTACCCTAATGGTTCTCTCGGCAGGGCACCCACAGCCTTGCAAACTTAATTAGCGTGCGGAAGCACTTCCTAACTCTGCGTAAACATTGGTACCAGGCAGGCGCCGTCACCGCTTGTGATGAATGATCGAGCCGGAGACCAACACGAATTGCCTCTGCACTTACCGCTTGCCGTTTCCGAACGCGGGGCAATGAACTTGCCTAATTCTTTTTATTTGCGAAGTATATCTCGGCGAAGGCTGGCAAGATTTTTTGGATAGCTGTTTCTAGCTCCGGCGAGACCATGCACATACCGTTGCAAACAGCATTTCTGTTATAACAAAGGCCATCAATACGAATGCAAGTAGGCAAGGCTTTTAAGTGCATAGCACTTCAGACGCTCGTCTTGTCGCCGTAGCTCGCTCGCTGAACCGAAGTAGAGCAACAGGGCGTTCCGTTGTAGCGCTGTCTTTTTTTTTCTTTATTGCCTGTCTTCGGTACACACAATAAGAACAAAAAAAAAGATTACAAAGCGCGAAAAGACACCAGCACGCCACTTGCTAGTGTGCGCTTGTTAAAAAGGCCGAAGCCATGCCACACTTTCCAACACATTTAACCAGTCAGGTGGAGATGGTTGGGCTTTATACACTTCTAAGATCTCCCGTACACTCTGGCAGAACAACTCTCTGCTCGGTTTCACATCAACATCATTATGGCGAACTGCCATTCGAGATTTCCATATACTATGCAGGGCCAGCAACATCAAAAGATCATACGGGACGCCGCCGTAGTTTTCTACGGCCAAGAACCTGATTCTATGGCTATCCAACGGGAAATTCTTTTTTAGTGTTCTCTGCAAAATGACCCACGGGAAAACCCCGTCACAACAGTCTATGAATGCGTGCTCTACTGTTTCTGGCTTTTTGCAAACCAAGCAGTCCGGGCCCCAGGGAACAAACAAACCTTTTTCAATCATCCAAGTTTTAACAGGTAATACTCCCGCGTGTAATTTAAAGAAAAAAGACTTTACATAAGGCGGGACAGTCATTTTTTTTCACACGCTGACACACATCTTGTCCTGGCCCTGTACTGTATAGGGATCGGTACAAAGGAGTCGGCAAAGTGATGTCAAGAAGGTCTCCATACAGCTTTTTCTGTGCATGGTAGCCGAAAGAAAACCGTGAGAATAAAAATATTGCCGCAAGTACCACCTCACGTAGATAGCCATGAATGCCACCGTCACGAACACAAGTAGTAACAACAAATTCGGGCAAAACTCTACCTAGGCGCACTTGACACACGGTGCGCAAAGAAGAGTTTCGCACATCGTCATGGGCTTCGAAAGCCCAGGGGCTTCGAAAGCCAAGCGGTTTATATAGTCATAAGCGTTCGAAACTCGTGAACCGCTGGCTCTTGTCCTACATCTCCCCGTTGTTTAGCGCAAAGGAAACCGTAGGTACATTTGAGGCAAAATATACGTAATTAACCGGCAGCGCCCGCGTTAATTTTGTTAGGAACACTCGTTGGGTCGGTTTTTACGATAGTAAGCGAAAAAAGCGGCCGCGCAAAAACAAAAGGGCGCGTTCGAAATGGTGCAGAAAGGCTCCACGAGTGAGAAGAAAATGGCGCGTTCGAAATGCCGCAGAGAAGCTCCAGCAGCGCAAGAAAATAAATGGCGCGTTCGAAATGACGCAAAACAGCTTCAGCATACGAAATTAAAGCAAGCACGAAAATAACAGAACTCCTGCAGGCGCAGTTTCCGGCAGGGGACGCGCGAGCACTGCGAAGGCGGACAATTTGAATTGCATGGGGTGGTAGCAGTGAGCGGATATCGGCAGTGCGGTCCCTTATGGCAAATCACTGCTCTGTACTTCCGACAGCTTTCACATTGAGTGGAACGGCTTGAATTTTTTCGAACTGTTATCGTTGGTAGCATGGCTCATACATCTCAGCATTATTTAGCGCAAAGGATACATTAAGCGTGTTTGAAACGAAACAAAAGTCCACAGGATTTTGTAGTATTAGGCGAGGTGAGTAGTACTTGTGAGGGCTTTAAGAACATTCCTTTGGTAACTTACTCAATTAAGGCTAAGGTGTTGAGCGGAAGAGGACAGAACGTTACCAGCACGTACCAGAGGGTATCCAGATCAGTTTGAAGCCCTCCACGACAGCGCACTTAATGACCCTTTTGTTTCAATCTAGCACCATGCTGATAGGAATTTGTAGCTGCAGCATCAGTGTGGTTGCAAGCATCTCTGTCCTCGCCAACCTGAAAGGGCGACCTTCATCCGAGCGAGGAGTGTTTGTACTTAAGAAACTACATAAGACTTGACATCCCTTCTTTCCTACCCATGTGGCCCCTCTCCTGTACGCGTTATTCGCGTTGCCACCGCTGGAACGTCCAGACGGCTCTCTAGTAATCTTCATCGGCGCATTTCCATCAGCAGGGTACTCACGTAAGCGTGCGCTCCTGACTGACAAGGCGCGGATCACAGCTCCAGGCGGTCAACACTATCATCGCAGCAATGGAGCTACAACGCTCGTCAAGTCAACGCCAGGAGGAGCCCACCAGGAGCAGCGCCCAGGGGACGACCGGGAGTGTCCGGGACCTGGATCGAGTCGTTCCTGGGTTGTCCATGGACCCTTCTACCGAAGACTAACCATCGGCCTGTATTGGCGCCTTAACTGGTTGCCTCCTCATGTACTTTAACATGGGTGTTCAATAAAGTTTCACGTACTTACTTACCAGATGTATGCGCCCGCGCTCTGCGTTGAGACGCGTTATCTCCCACAAAAACCATGCAGGTGAGGGCGTAGCTGAAAAGAGATGGCCGTGCATAAAGGTAGACGGCTCGCTATGAGAGCTTGTAGCGGCCACCCGGCTGCACTGTAAAAACAATCCGTAATTTTACGGACAAATTACGGACCAGATGGCCGTAATAAAACAGAGCCGTGTTCCGTTTGATGCAGAACAAAGAAAACACCCGTAATTTAACGGAAGTGCGCTCCGTCCCTCAGTATACGATGCTCTCTCCGTTACACGTCAAACGGAATCTTTTTTCTGCTTTGCAGAATACGGGCGTTTTCTCTGTATGATGCAGAACAGAAACAGATCAGTTTATTAATAACTGCAAGAAAGATATTGTCGTGTCGATCGTCGGGAATCGATCGAGAAGCGAAAACTGCGCCCCGACAACATTCGTGGCGTAATGAATGCGTCTCTGTTTCGTTAGTGTCTAAAGTGTAGTAAACTTAGTGAGGACCATGAGGCCCATACCGCTCAACACGAGCGCTGTATCTTGTCTTTACGACGCTCCGGCGACGTCGCTGCCCCGGACCTGCAAACTGCACATGCGTGTGTGACCGGCACACTTGTAGAAATTATAAAGTCACTTGCGTGCAGAAGCAGAGTTGCGGAAGGTAATTTAGTTCTTAAGGAATCAATATCGGCCGAAGTATTTAGCCTAAAGCTTAAAACCAAAGCACAGCAAGCACTATTCATGCAGTGCGAAATCGCAGTCACAGCCAGTCACACACATTTTTGCGAGCGGTTTCTCGAAACAGCGGAGTTGATGGCGATCAACTATTGTGGGGGCTTCGCGGAACCTTACTGCGCAAGCGCTATTTAAGAAATCGCACTTTATCAGCCAGAAAATCTGTAAGCCAGCTAGTAAACACCGATGTATGGCACACGCAGGGTGGGCATCCATGTAGTATACAGGTTGTTCGGCATAAGTGCAGCGTTCGTGCGGTGGTGCATGGCCTCGAGCGTCGTGCCCATTCGAGCAACGTCGCGGGTTCGATTCCTCGTCGAAGTAGTTTTTTTCCCTTTTCTGAAGGTTCTATCAATTACGGAAATACGTGCTTTTTGAAACGGAGTGTTTGTTTTGCGACGGCCTTTCCGTACTACGGAATGTCCGTTCTAAAAATTCTTTCCGTTGTCTAAATTACGGAAATGTGTCCGGCAACATTTTACCAGCAGCTTTCTCAGTAAAATTGGCCATTTTTTTTTTACAGTGTGGGTTGCTTTCTTTATCTTCGCTTCCGCAACTTCTTTGAAGCCACATCCAGCATTTGAGGTCCATGCTGAGCGCACCGCTTGCGCAAAGGAAAAGTAGGGAAACCTGTACACACTTCTAACCAACATGCCTATTCGAGGTTGACCGTGTTGCAAAATAAGGTTGTCGAAGGGAAGGATGACGAATTTTTACGGGATGTTTATTTGAATCATTTGCTGCCATCGTTCGTCTCCGATTTCGTTCATCTCCGATTTCTTTCGTCTCCAAATTTCGTATTGAGTGATTTAATTGATTATTTAAAATGAAAAAAAGAATTGTGCTGCAGTTGTGCTCCATGAGAAATACTCGTAACACGTGGTTGGGGATGTGCACCGGGAACAGAACATTTCCCACTCTTCGCCTCCTTCCTGCCCCTAGTGAGACGGAGAATGAGGTTGTAATTCTCCCCGCCGCCACCTTTATTAGTGAGGATGTGGTGATGAGTATATCATCGTGACCGGGGGGGTGAACCTTTGGGAGAAGGGAAATTACTACTTTGGAGCATGGTCACTAGATGTGGTGGGGCGATGCTTTGCCGTGGTACTTCAGAAGATGCTTAGCCACTGGTCTCGATATCGCTCCTCAAACTAGCGAAGACCGGCGTCAGTAGTGCAGTGATGACTCGGATGGCCATAGACGCGGCCTGATAATCAGTAGAGTCAACCCAGTCCCGCTCTTGATCAAGCCGTGCCTTCCACTATCCTCGCCATGACAAAAATCGTGCGAAATTCCTGCTGCCTCCCGGCCTTTTCGATTGTGTACGTTACGGGTAAGTTATCTTGTCGCGCCAACATGGTGCTTCAAAAGGATCCTGCAACACTTTCGATAGGCGCTTTCACTCTTTCCTTCGCGTGTGGAACCACTGCTAAGTCTGTAGTTATCGCTAGCACGTAGCGGCACTGCGTGATTTGCTCGTCGCACCAGATACGCCTTACATTTCTGCTTTGTTTTTGTGGTTTTTTTTTGTAAGTTGCTATCGAAAAGCGTTCATTGCTGCAACTGAAGGAAAACCGGCCACGTCAAGACCGGGGAAGAGAGAAAATTCTTTTGAGCGAGTTTACAAGTTATATGATGGACATACAGGAGTAATTTTTGGCTGAGGTACCATCCTACCCCATAATCTAAGTACTGGGTGTGTTGGGTGACTACGTTCTGCAAGCATTTAAGATTTCAAAAAAAGTTGAAAAAAGTGTTGCAGGCTCCTTTTAAGGCGTGTTGTCGCATAGGGGTGAGCAGAGGGCGCATGCGCGAAGCGCGGATTACCGTTGGCATATACAGGGACAGTGCATGTGTCCTTTAGGTGGCCCTTGGGTTCCATAGCGCATTCACGGTCCACTTCAAGATAGGCATTCTTATATCTTTGTTCCCTAGTGACGTGGAGGCCCGGGAGGTTGTAGAAAGGGCGGAGAGAGAGGTGCGTGCAGTGATGATTCTTCGCCTCGCACGCAGCTGCGCAAGCGCATATCTTGAGCGCCGCTTGTCGCGCACAAAACACCCACAGGACAAAACTACATATACGGCCCCCGGCTCACAAGCGCGTGGTGTGTTTACGTTTCACCGGATGTGGCCTCTGGGATGCTCGCTGCGCGGCGGACTCTTGAAACCCAACTTTGCCCGGCCGCGTGAGCGGCGAACAGCGGGAGAGGCGGGCAAGCAGTCGCCATCCAAGCCCCAACGAAGAAGCACCATTTGTATAACGTTGCGTTCCTTTCATTAAATAGGTGTTTAGATCATTAAAAGTGCATATGTTTTTCTTTTTTTTACGTCATCGTCACGGACAACACGGCGTAGATTCAGGCGAGGCTGGCTACGGTTGTGTCGCTGCGATAGAAAATGCATAGAATAAAAATGCTCCTGTATCCAGCGTTGGTGTTCAACGACTTAGTTCGGGCTTAGATTTTTTTCTTCTTGTACAAACTCTGAGACGTAAAATAAATTTGTGAAGCCCTCAGGTGTAATTACTTGGACTTAAAAATTCAGCTTGAACGAAAACCACAGGGCTCAGTAAGAAAACACGGACACAATGCTGACTATCAACTGTCCGTGTCCGTGTTTCCTTCCTAAGTCCTGTGGTTTCTGTTCAAGCTGAATTTTCAAGTCGATATGAACCAACTCGCCCAAACCCAAGCAATTCTGTAATTACTAGTCATATCAGGAATGTAGTCTAACTTGCGCAAGGAACGATGACAGCCGAGAGAGTCAGAGTCACACAATAGGAGTACTGATTTTTTGAGTAACAATGTCTCAGTCCACGCACCGACCAGCCAACCTGCCTATTTGTAAAAGCAGAGCCTTTTTTTTCTACGCAAGCAACAATATAGTCCATGTCAGAGTAGAAACAACCCCAACAAAAAACATACCATCACCACGAAGATACTCTTTTAATTATGGGCCTCAACTTCGAAGCTTGGCGGCTGATTTATTCACCGCATTCTTCAATCACTCACGCTCGAACAGGTCCGGTGTGCCGAAGGGATTGACTGTTCCCCGGGGTTAATAATGTCAAACTAAGGTGCAGTTAGGAGCAAAACGCCTCGCCTTTTTGTATGGCTGCATGCCTCTATCATCCTCCAATTAAGGGAGCTCGCTTCTATCACTGACGTTGCAGAAGCCAAAAAGGCATTTCTTCAACGTCGATTAGTTCTGTTACATGGTACATAAAGTTGGAGACCGCTCACGCAATAAAGATGACAACACGAGTGCATTGTCTGTGACGTGCTCGCGTTGTCCTTTCCGTTCCCTGTGCCCTCCCCAACTTTGCGTACCCTCTACCTTAAAGCGTAGTTGAACAACGAGTAACCGAAACCAACCAGCCAAATTACTTACCTTACCCGCCGGTATGCGAAAGCAGAGAAGAAGATTGAGCGTCGAAAACATCAGGGCTTACCTTTCTACATTTCTCAGTCGTAACCGCACATCGAAGCCGAAAAATTGGTCGGTGCATTTCGTAACAGAGTGTTGCTGTTATTGCAAGATTTATGTATTTGGCTTGCTCAAACCAATAAAGCGAGTGAGAACACGTTCCCCAAAGCCATCAGGGCAATTGCACGTTCTGTCGGGCTATAGCCGCTTACCTAATAGTCAGTAGCGCGTAAACCGATCTAGGATACGAAATGTCTTTGTTGACATGGCTTGAAATTACATAATGGAAACAGACCCCGCGTGGCTATCGTGGATTGCCCTCTGGATGCTGAGTGACCTGACCCTATTCTCATAGACGGATAATCGAACGCGGCTGATAAAATCGGGTCGTCACTTCGATATCACTGGCACGGAATGCATTTTGCGCCCACGCATGAACGCCGAAAAAGCACGGGCAATGGATGAACGGCTAATCGCATACGAGAGAGTTATCTATCTTGAAGGCCCTTTTGACAAAATCGGCACACCTATGGTCATCTGGTAGAAACTCCATCAGTGCTTATGTGTCCTGCCAACGTTAGGGGTTTTGAGAAATCTCCCTCTGCGATCTTGCCCCCAATTACACCCGCGTGCATACTAGATACATCCTTGCTCCCGAGACTTGTCTGGAAAGACAGCGTGCCAGTTACGATAGCGAGGTCTGGATACATTACCCCCGTAGTTCGTTCGTTGTCCTAACACTTCTACAAAGGCGCTCAGCGGCGGCTATAAGCTTAAAATAAACTTGCAAGACACGTCCCACGGTGTGCACAGAATTAATGTGATCTTGCGAGCCACTCCAGCATTGAGAATATTTTGTGAAAGTGCTTCAAATATAGCGCCACTTTAGTTAGCAGCTTAGGCGACGCCCGCAGCGCTGTTTCATCCCTGCGAGAGAGGCAGAGCGCTCGAGAGAGGTCCGCCGCTTCTCGAGAAAGGGGGCCTCAATCGTGAAAGTGGAGCAATCGTCATTTGGGTTCATTCTCGCGGCGGCGGACGACAGGGGGCCACTCCAAGTTGGGAGAGGGCAAGGGGTGGCAACTGTAGCCTGAGTTGGAAGTGACCACCAAGTGGAGGGGAAAACGGGACTGCACTAAAGAGGGCCATCGATGAGTGTCGTGCTGCTGTTTCTACCTTGTATCCATCGAGGTTCTGGACATGGAGAGTTCGTTGAGGCCTCAGCTTGTTCCGGCTGTCGTCGTAATATATTTGTTGTGGCTAGTAATCTTTCTCCTGTAAGCCTTCTACACTCCGCTGCGGCATCGAAGACTTGGGATGCTAGTGGTTTGTCTATTTTGTGTATGTGAACGTTATAATAGTAATTCTTATAATCAAACTATTTCTGTTAACTGCAGGACCAAGGCCGCTTACATGATAAGAACGTTTCGGCCAAATACTACGCCAGGATGACTTGGTATAGCGGGTTCGGAGATACAGTTACGAGAATGATAGTGACGAGTGACCTCCTTCGCACAAACATTAACCAAGAGGCCGTCGACCAAATGGAGGGAAAAGGAAAGTGCCTCCTCGGCTCTACCTGGGACGAACCCGGCGATGCGAAACAGCTGTTTATCAGTTACCCAACCCCAACCCGCCACCTTTTCGTGGCTTGAGGGAAGTCCGAACACGGGGCTTACGGGTTACGACCCCTGGGAGACAATTCGGCTGTTCTTGTCCCGTTGTCCTCGGGGGACTACCTGCGCTTTCGCGGTGCTAGGCGCCGGGCGTTCGTTTTATGGCCGCGCGGTGCTGAGCTCAGGGTGCCTTAACGACATCGGTTTGCCCTACGTGTTCTGCCGCCGATACATGGCGGACCTTTAAGGGTTCGTTTCGCCCGCGTGCGGCCGTCTTGCCCTCGCATCTACACCAATTTCAATGCGTGGAGACGTGCACAGGGTTTGTTGAAGCAGCAATTACTGGAGTTCTGAAGGGAGAAAGCTTCATGGGTGTCTGGTAACCTTACTTTGTAGCCAATACAATTCTAGACTGAGTTTATAAGCAATGAGACACAACGAAGTTCACGTGAGGGTAGAAGAACAACATCAAGCACGCACGCTAGATTGACGCAAGGTGGGGGATTATGTTAAGCAAACTCTATTCTAAGCGCTATGATTTTTCTTGAAGAGGGAAAGAGAAAAAGAGAGGGGGGATCAAATCGTTTTCATTATCTGTTGTCCTCGTTAGATTTAAACAACGTTCACTCAGAATTTAGGTGGAAAACTTGTCCTACTTAAAATGCCGTCTGGTCTTGCGTCTTTATCTGTACGAATTATCCTCGACTATGATCTCTAGAACCATGATGGGGCTACCTTGCAGTTACTTATTATTTTTGACTAAATGCGCAACGTCTTTCTACTTTGCAAATCGTCGTTAAACTAAAATCAAGGGTTGTTCTTTTTTTAGTTTTGACGTTTCCTCCTTTTAAGGCCAACGTACACAAGCATATTCTGAACATAATGATATCTTCGTTTCTCCCTCTTTGTTTCCCTCCCTGACACCGGGCTGTTGCGCTATTTTGCTGTCGTGCTTTTACGCTATTTTTCTCACGGAATAAGGTCAGTTCCTCCAACATCAGGCCGACCTCTGTATTTCTCATTCAACAACTACATCCTATCCCTCAAAACGTGATTGCGATTATACATAAGTTATAGCCCCAGTCCTCCACTGGTCCGAAAAGAGCAAGTGATCTTAAGGGACAATGAACAGTTCGTTAGAAGGTTGTCAGGCTTACACACCAAGAAAACAAAGTGTAAATAGTAAAGAAAAGCGTAGACGTATCATGGAAAGAAAGCGTTGCTTTCTGTGCAGAACTTTGTCTCCGTACGGAACTGTACGGAATTGGGATTGCCGGTTACGGCTGCTACGGAAACGTCATTAATCTATGGCTGGTTTATCGACTGCGGAAAGACATCGCTGCTCTAAAAGGGTGCCTGGAAAAGCTTTTAGTATAAATTGAAAAAATAGTTTTGCTTTCTTTCTAGCAATTGCCTGTCAGTTCCGCGTCGTGTTCACAAGCAATGGTGGTGGCTGTTTTCTACAGCTTAGAAGTTGATCTTATCTTTTTACTTGCGCGTATCTACAGCAACGGTTGTATCTACGAGTGGGTTTCAGACGGCAGGCTGAGTGAAAACTTATGTCGAAAACAGATGTCGCAAGGGGCGAAGCAGACATTGGAAACGGTGTAGTACTACAGAAATTAAGATCGGACGTCGCTGCGGACCTGATTGCGTTCAATCGAGCCAAATGGTTAGATACTGATATGCCATCACCAGGAATAACTTCACTGAACGTTTTACCTGCTGTGTATGAGCTTTTTCAATTACTGACGGAGTTTGAAGAGCATCACATTACCGGTTATTCAACTTTCCGGGTGACAAGTGGATAAAATTAATGCCCAAAGGATACCTCGCTTGGCCGAAGACATCAACGATCGGCAGGTGCTTTTTGCTATACTTCCTTGCCTAATTTTCAAAATGTAACTAAAAGGCAGCATTTTGTCTTAACAGCTCGCGAAGGATGTACAAAAATATGCTTCCTTGCAACCTTCTGCATCATTTTGTGATAACTTGTGAATGCTCGGTGTTAGTAACGTATTGAAGATCTTGTGGCGCGTGTTTTTTTTTTTTTTTTTCATCTATGTATGAGAAAGAACGGGGTGGCTGAAATAATAAACTGCTTTACCCAAGGGGCTGAAGGTACGGGAGCCAAAATTGGAGCGATATTTATTCGGTTGAAAGCGAAATGCGCTGCAAGTCGGAACGCATCTAATACCCGCTGCAAAACATTCCGGGAGCCTCGTGCTGATATAATGACCCCCGATATGAAGCACTTGGTCACGGCGCCAGCGTCACACGTAACCAAAAAAATCAACCTTGGCAGCTAGTTTGCAGCAAGTGCAGCCATATTGCTGTGAGATAGCCGAAAGAACAACTGGTAATTTTAACAGGCTGTTTGTTTTGCTTGTGGGGAATTTCTTATTATTATTTGTTTAGTAAATCCAAACGAACTTTCTATACAGGTGGTAGAAACGAAACACGTGCACTTTGCCGTGAAGTTAACTGTGGGAAGAAACAAGTGAGCGAGTCAGCGCTGCTCTCCGCGAAGCACCAACACCGAGACATGGCGGGAATGAGACAGCCAGAGCATGCGCGCTGACCACAGAAGGTGGGAGCAGACGCGTGTCGCCATACCTTGCAGCTTGGCGACATCTTGTTTCCAATTCCGTGCAAGCGGACACTTCAGGTGCTATGTAGAACCTTAAGTAAATGCGGCTCCTCCCCACCCCTATTCGACCCTAAAGACACTATGACACCTTTATGAAAATAATGCGTGGAACTGATCTCGGCTGAAATTTTCTCAAGACAGAAATCTCGAAAATAAAAAAAATGAGAAAAATTTACTGCCCTCACCCCTATAAACAAGGATGACCTGCGAAGTTGGAGGCAGTCCAAGAAGTGCACGAAACAAAACACGTTAGTTTGCAACTTCGGATTGAGTATACTTCCTAGTTAATAGTAGCTGACTAAAACTAGGAAGTTCTCTAGCTGTATTGTAGCGGACAAGCATGAGCTGTCGGTTTTCCTCCCGCGTCGTAGGCTTCTTATTGTTTGTGTAACACGCCAGCCCAATCTGCTCGACCACTGAGGACACCGGAAAGGTCGCATTAGGCCGTCCACGTTTAAACCTCCCGCCAGAACAACGAACATGTCATCACTAAGGGCATGAAACCGATAGTTGCGCATGCACGCACCCTCAGTCCCTTTGCTTCCAACCCGTGCACGCATGAACCGGCAACCGATTATGTACGCGTGCTCAGAAGTGAAAGACACCATCGAGAAAACGTCGCTCCGGAGGCCCTTTAAGCTGAACAAGTAATATTGGGGAAAGTTATATCGGCATTCCAAGCGCGCAAGTTGCTGTTCATCCGGGAGGGATTCGCAGCTAGTCGACTAGCTGGAACTTGAGGCGGCAACGGCGGCGGCCACGGCATTCCGTTATTTTCGCGCCAATTTGCGCTTCTGTTCGGGCCGACGCTTCTTCAATTCCCGCCCTTCTTCCTCCAAGCGAACGATATGCGTCCGTCTCATGGCGAGTTAACCCTGGAAGCCATCCAGCTTTATCCTAGCGTGCAATCATGTCGCTTTCCGTTTCCCTTCCTCGTCGTAAGCATCTTACTGTCTGTGCAACACGCCAACCAAGACGCGAACAGCTCGATTATAGAGGACATCTGAGAGGACGCGATGAGCCATGAGACTTCACGTTCTCCCACCAGAGCAATGGGCATGTCATCGGTATAGCGGTATTAATCCCAGCTGTGCGTGCACAGACCCCTTCTTTCACTCCCAAACCGTGCACGCATGAACCGGCCGCCGGTGATGGGCGCATACTTAGGCGTGAAATACACCGGTGGGAATGTTACCTGGAGAGCATTTCAAGCTAAAGAAGAATTACTGAGCTTACGCCGGCGTGCCAACCAGGCCGATTGGAAGTGGAATTTGAGGCGGCAATTGCGGCGGCTACGAGTTCAGCGGCGGCGGCGGACGGCAGCGTCTTGCGGTCGGTTTTACGCCCATTCGCGCTCCAGTTGATTCTCCGCAATCATAAGATAACGGCCCTACTGCCGTTGCAAGCTGATTGCGCAGCATGTGAGAGATGTGGGTGTTGGCGAGAATAGTAACACTTGTGAAAGAAAGGTCAGCGATGGCGAGGAGGAGCCCCGGAGCGGCGACGAGGAAAGCGGCTTCACCAGAATAAAAACGGGGGGAGGGGGCGTGCTGACATATACTTCTTCGCAATAAAAAGTAAACGCAGGGGTAAGCAATAGAGTCCGCGAAGATACCCGCTCGGCCACGGAAGCCGAACAGCCAGCTCATTGTAGCCGTTGAGAAAGAAGATTGCGGCAGTGTTAAAAGGTAACCAGTAGTTGGCTATAGGTGTAACAGAAAGTAACCGCGCTGCACTTACTTGGAAACGGAATGTCACCGCAGCTTACTAGAGCAGGGAAATGTCACACTCGAACACTGAAGGGAAAGAAAGCAGTTTCTTTTCTTGCTGTACAATTTTTTCAGCATAACGCGTTCTAAAATACCCCACGGCGGGTACGGGCTACTCTGTGGGTATGCTTACGCTTTGGTAGTCTTCAAATTGCGCACACAGGGTGGACACGCACGAATTGTGCGGTCCACCCTGTTAGTGCTCGCGCTCAGAAAATATCTGTATATCGATTAATTGATTACTTGATGCATGCTCCGCCATGCACCAAGCTCCTACGTAACAACCGTGTGTTTCTTGACGAACCTTTCGTTTGAACCCTCCAATAAATAAAAAATTGGCGCAGCTGGAACTAGTAGTGCAAGACTGGAGAAACCGCAGAGCCGGCGGCCCCCTTTCCTTCGTCGGACACCCGGCTCTTGCACCTCACATGGATTTCTGAACTTGCCTCAGAACGTTCTGCATGTCTGATAGGCCCGGATCGTTTTTCCCGCAGCCTTTCACATCTTTCCAAAAGTAAACCGCGTCAGCACGCGCTAAAACCCCTGGCAACAGGCTTCGCAAACTCGGCGTCTGTAGAGCGAATTCGGCATCTGAATTCGCACTACACACGTGAGTTCCCGTGTGTTCGCGCCCACTTCAGGTGCGAACGCACGTCAACGGGCGAGGAGAACAGCACGAGAGAGATCACGCCACGAACGCTGGGCAGAGTGTTCTACAAGGTCGAGCTGGTAAACGCTGGGCGCTCCTTTCGAGGCGCATGCTTGCGTTTACTCGGTATTTTTCTTGGTATTTTTGGGAACTGCTCATGTGGTACAAGCCCACGCGCAAGCCTGAACGACGCCTGGCGCTCCTCACGAGGCGCACACTCACGTGCAAGCTACTGGCCTTAGTTTTCTGACAACGCTTCATGGCGGCACTAAAAGCTTAGACAGCTCTGCTGTTAAAAATGATAAGTTATGGGTGAGTAGAAAGTGATGCAAAGCACTAGTGGCAACCACGTGGTGCAATAATAATTGGAAAGGATGTTTCGCACTGCATGACAACTCACAATGTCAAGTTTCGATCCAAAATTCTTTTACACTTTGTGTTCCTTTTGAAGGTGGCGTAACATCGGTAGTGTTAAAATTGGTGTTTAAAACGGAGTATTAGAGACAGCTGTGTTACGTATTATGTATTGAAAGTTGGTAGCATGGGTGCACATGCACTAGAGCGTGCAGAAACATAGCTGTCTAAACTTGGTCTTCCGGTGCAGATTCTTCCTTACGCGATTTTTCTGTAAAGCGTGCTTTGCCTGTAAGACATATGTGCGTTTGAAGAGGCCTGCTTCAGAGAACACAAGGCGACGCAAACACTTCAAAAGATGGCCGCAAGTCTTCTTCCCCGCAATGCATGCAAAACACCAATCACTGCAATCAAAACCGCAAAATAGGCCAATGACGACACTTAGCACGAAATTTGCCTCGGCAATGTGGTCTGCGCGATGACATCGCGCAATGCCGGCATAAAGATTTGCATTGCGCGATGTGACGGTGCAGGTCACGTTTTTGAGCGAAATCATATGTCGGGCCTTTTTATTTGCAAAATCTGTCGCTGCACTCATTAACGTCATTATTCTAGGTATTCAGGTGCATTGTGGAAAAGCAGTTCCACGGACAGTTTTAGTGTGAAAGTGAATGTTAGAGCTGCCCTAAACTTCAGTCCCATTTTGCACATCAGTGAGTAGCAAAGGCGCTCCAATACAGAAAATTTTGTCAGCGAATTAGTTGAGAACTGCGGCTGCTGTTTTTTCCCTTAGCAGATTTGAAAGACGAAAGCACAGGTGTGTACAAATACGCGGCGGATGTTTTCGGCGGTTGATAAATTGCTCTATCGCCCTGCACTACGGGTTGCCTGGTAGCCAAGGTGCAGCTACGGCGCCGTAACTTTTATGCAGAACTTTCTTGCATTGATACTAAACGAGCAGTCACATTTTATGCAAAACCCTTTACTTCAAGTTCAAATGTACCAATTAACCCATCTCGAAACCCTTGCAAAGAATCGACCTTGGTTGTGAACGTGGGTCCACTTCAGTGAACGGGAGCGGACGCCTTAAACTATTCGCGGTTTACACTTTCCGATTGTTGTCGCAAGCGGGCTGGGAAACACCACATCTGCCATGTGCTTTCACCCAATACACTGCCGCGTTCTGATTCAAAAAGCACGAGGTTTTAGAGCCTGTAGCGAGCGGGAGCGCCGCGATTGCCGATGTGTGCTACATGAACGCCTAAGCAGCTTCTGTTACGCCGCTTACCAAGGCGTGCTGTTAGCATATGCCAAACAATAAGTGTTTCTCTGGCAGTTCGCCAGATACACTTTCACGAGCCACGGCAGAGTACATGCCTTGATAGAGGGCGTATATATTTTGCGTAGTTTTTGGTCGTCTCACGTATTCACTTCCAAGTCGACGGTAGGAAGGTGCTGATCACAAGCCAATGCTTATTCCGTGCCTTTGCGCTTAGCAGGCCTAAACATGCTGAGTAGGCAACTTTGATTTTAAATGAGCTGAAATATTATTAATGTGGCCGTTCCGATATACTTGCCTCCGTGGAGACGTGGCACAATTAATTGGGGGTGGAGGAATTCGGCGGGAGGAGCTGGACAAGAGGCTGAAGACTCCCGCTTTCACTACTTCACCCTTAGGAGCAATGTCTCCGCAAACACTCAATTTGCCCGCATAAAATACCCCATTATATTCAAGGCTAGTGTTTAGCTCCACTCATGGTCTTAAAATAACTACGCTTTGCAGTCGCTATCGCACGTACAGTGTTATGATGATTTTATACGGAGGTAAAGTTCTGCCGCTAACAATGAACCATATAAAGCGGCGTATCTGTACGCTGGAACAACTTGGAGGTGACTTCCGCCGTTCCTTTTATTTCAATTAAAGAGATTCGTTTGTCCGGCAAGGGAATAAAATTGAAAATGGGCGAAAGCACCGTGGAGAGATATCTGCAGAAAAACGGAGCGTAGAAATGCTGAGACGACCGACAGAATATGCGCGATTGGCGATTTTGTATATACGCCGAACGCAGCATAAACCAAGGTATGCCCGGATTTCCTTTATCTTTTTCAAGCACAGCCTTTCACCGAATCGCTCGGCGTATATCAATTTTCTGAGATGTCCGGGCTCGATTTTCTCTGTTTATAGAGGATTTTCTGAACTTCGTAAAAACGACCCGCTTCGCTGTTCGTTCAAATTGTGCACAAGAAAGAAAGGAGGTGATGGGAGTAAGGTTCTCATAAAAGTAGAAAGGCGCCCGGTTTTTTTCTTTTTTCTACTTTTATATGCCGAGCCTATTTTAAACGGAGCGTATTTGACTGACGGCCGGCTTCAGCTCTTTCTTACTCTGGTTTCGCCAGCATTGTTCGCTGTAACTTCGCTGTCACTCTCGGGAATATATGTTTTTTTTCAGTGACAATTCGAGCACTCATTAGAAAAGTCCTGGTTTCAAATCATCATCATCAGCAATAACAGCCTATTTAGGTCCACTTCAGGACGAAGGCCTCTCGGTCCTGCGCTGCCAGAGTCCATTCTCTGCCTCCAAATTTTCTTATTTCATCTCTCCATCGAGTTAGTGGCCTTTCCCTTCTTCTAGTCCCGTCTCTAGGTGTCCACTATGTTACCCTTGTGGTCCAGCTATTGTCAGTTCGTAATACCACATGTCCAGCCCAAAGTCCATTTCTTTTGCTTAACTTGAACCATGATATCCTCTATCCGAGTTTGCTCCCAAACCCAGGTTGCTCTTTTTCTGTCCCTAAGCATTACTACTTTTAACATTATTCACTCCTCGGCACGTTGGGAGGACCTAGGTTGGCTTTCTAATTGTTTACTGAGGCGCCAAGTTTCCGCTCTGTATGTCATCACCGGCAGGACGCATTGGTTGAATACCTTTCTTTTTAGGGACAGAGGTAGCTTGATTTTCATTAGTTGCGAGTGCTTGCCGATTGCATTTGCACCCCACCTCATTACAATTCTGCGCCGGATTTCTTTCTCGTGGCCGGATCAGCACGGATCATCTGGTCAAGGTAGTTATTTTCTTCTACTTGTTCTAGTGTTCCGTCCCCTGTGCTAAAAAAGACAACTTCAGCATGTTTATTTATCACTACTTTCGTTTTATTGGTATTTGTCTTTATCCCTAAAGCGAAGATCTCTGATTGTAGTCGTTCAATCATTTTTTGGAGTTCTGCAAATTCACTGAGTGGGACAATGTCGTCTGCAAAACTTACATAGCTCAAATATTCCCCTTTTCAAGGTTTCAAGGTTTATTCAATAAATGTTTGGTTTACAAAATGCGGTATTGATGTTAGTACAGAAGGAGGTCCCGATTAAACTGTCAGTCTCGACTAAACTGTCAGCAAACTGTCAGTAAACCTCCTATCTCGAAATTCTCAAGACAGAAGTTAATATAATGCCGAACGGAATGCACACAAAATAATTAAAACCATTAGCATGTCAGGGTCAGGCGACGAAAAATCAATTCTTTTCCATAATAACATTTCATATTTTTGCGCGAGCTTGAGGCACGAGGATTAAAAAATATACAATAATTTATATACAATACAAGTATACAATAGACCAATAATCAAGGAATGCAAATCAAAATGTCTAGTCAGATTGGGAGCATCAAGAAATCAGGATCAGGTGATAGTACAATAACCCATACATTTCTAAGCAATCATCAGTTAAAAAAAAACAAAAACGCCAAAAATCTGAAGTTAAATGCGGAAAGAACATACAATCAAAAGATACAAGGTACACAGAAAAAACTATTTTAAGAATTACATTTCAAGTAGGTATTTCGAGCAAGTACATTTCGAGTAGGTATGTTTTCAAACACTTGGAAAATGTATGTTGAGAAAGCGATGATTTATTCGATACCGGCAAAGAATTCCAGGGTGCTATGGCTGAAAAAAGGGCAGTTTGCTTACCGTAATTGGTGTTAGCTTTCGGCAGTAATAAGTTATGCTGTTCAGAAATCCGGGTAATATTTACACCAGTAAGGTGAGATGTGGCGAAAGCACCAACAGCGAGACTGTTTTGGCGGGCACGGTAAAGTAGCAGGCCTAATGTTTGCTGCAATGAACACGTGAGAGGTAGGACCATCAAGCTATCATAGGTGCCTGTAACCGAGGCCCTCAAGGGGCTGAAAATTAATGCACGAACCACTTGATTTTGGAGACGTTGTAGACACGACAAATGGGTGAAGTATGTATTGCCCCATGATGACAAACAGTAAGTGAGATGACTATGAATAAATGCGTGATACAGTGACGGAAGGATATGTGGCTGGAAGTAATGTCGTGTTCTAATTAATACACGTATCCCGAATACTAATTTCTTTGTAACCGATTTAATGTGTGCATGAAATTTTAACTGAGAATCAAGCGCAACACCAAGGAATGACGCAGTGCAGGACGCAGAAATAGCCTGATCACCTAGATTTATTTGCGGGGTGGGGAAAAGCCATTTTTTATGGGCATGGAAAGTAATAAATTTGCTTTCGTGGCAATAATGCTCAAACTGTTTTTTTTTCGCATCATGAGACTATGTTTTGTATATCCGAGTTCAGTTTTAATATTACATTGTTTAGGTCTTTATCGTGCGCAAATATCGTAATATCGTCTGCGTAAGGAATACAGTGCGACGTTTTGAGATAAGTCGGGAGGTCATTAATGTATATTAGGAAAAGAAGCCGTCCTAGAATAGATCCCTGAGGAACGCCTTGATTAATATTAATGGGACAGGAAAACGCGTCAGAAATTTTGACAACCTGTGTTCTATCAGACAAATAACTGCGAAGTAGTGTTAAAGCTGGCCCCCGTATTCCAATGGATTCAAGATTCGCAAAAAGTATTAAGTGGTCTATTGTATCAAACGCCTTTGTGAAATCTATGAAAACTGCACCGCACCAAGACCCGTTATCAATAAACGTTTTAATTGTATTGGTAAATTCTATTAGGGCAAGTTCTGTTGAGTTGTGTTGGTTGAGTTTGGGCGGAAGCCAAATTGATGCGGCGTTAGAATATTTAATTTATTTGGGTAGTTCATTAGGCGAATTACAATACGTTTTTCGATTAGCTTGCTAAAATGGGCAGTATAGTTATTGGACGGTAATTACCCATGAGGGTAGAATCCCCCTCCTTGAAAACAGGGACCAGTTTCCCTTTTTTTTTAATCTGTTCGGGGAAAACAACCCTTTTGAAAATATTGTTAACAATAATTTCAAGAACGCTGGATAACTGATGAGCAACCAAATTGATTTTAGAAGCTGGTATTGTCTAATCCGGGGCTTGTATTTTTTTCTAATCCGGGGCTCGTATGCTGCGTAGTAGGCCGTTTGTTATCCACGGGTTTCTGGGCGCAGAATACTATCGAAAATTGGAAGTTGTCGTGCACATGTCAATATATTCGGTTATTTTTGTGCAGAAGAGATTAAACGCGTTGTCAGCATCTGTGTTTTGTAATACATTATTCCAGTCAGTACTTGATATAACGCCAATGAACTTATTGTTATCGAATGCACGCCTTATCACTGTATTCTGTTTTACTTTGTGGGCGCTTTCTACCAAAAGAAATACGGGGTAATGATCAGTGATATGATGGTGAACGACGCCCGCTTGTTGGGACGAAAGGATGTTTAATAAAACATGATAATTGATAGTGTCTGTGCCATGTGGGCGACAACAAATGGGCGTGTTTATTAGCGAGTCCATTCCATGACCAAGTATGCAACCTGTGTAGTCTGAACAACTGCCGTCATTTATATCCGTAATGTCAATGTTGATATCACCAATTATTACGATGTTTTTACTTTCAGCATTCAGGGAAGTAATGATGCGGTCAAGTTCGCTACAGAAGTCGGCGTACGACGAGAAAGGCGGGCGATAAATGGAGGCAACGATATTGTTTTTACTTAAGGGAAGGAATCATGTGCCAAGCTCAAGCGGACGGACTCGCACTTTGGAGTAGAAATGGAAATTCCAGTGCGGCGGAAATAAGATATTGTGTCGAAAATAAATATTGCAGCACCACCATGATGGTCCGCAGGGCGGTGGTGGTACTGAGCGCGGCATAGCGGTAAATTAAGTAGGTTGTCATCAGATGGCGAGAGCCACGTTTCAGACAGGCAGCCTAAGTTTTTCCAGTCAAGCCTCCTGAATACACTTTCCAAACATGGTGTGAACAATTTTGGTGAGATGGTATCTCCTTGTCGCACTCCCTTGCGCATCGGAAATTTATCACTTTTCTTGTGTAGGGTAATTGTGCCTGTGCATTCCTCATATATGTCATCGAAGAGCTTATGTAGGTTTCCTCTATTCCTTGGCACTTTAAGGCGTCCATTACTGCGGCTGTGTTAACTCAGCCAAATGCTTTTTTCATTGTCTATAAATTTCATATGAAGTGGCTTGTTATAGTCCGCGCATTTTTCTATTACTTCGTGGATGACATACTTGTGATCCCCTTGCAGAGTATCCTTTGCTAAATCCAGCCTGTTCCCTACGTGGTTGAAGGTCTAGGCTGGCGGTTATACAGTTAACTATTATCTCGGTAAAGAGCTTGTATACAACCTACAGTAGGCTGTTGGGTGTGTAGTTCTCATGATCTGTGTTATCTCCCTTCCTGTGAATTAAAACTATGTTAGCGTTTTTCCGGGCTTTGGATACCTTTAGAGTACTTAAACATTCTGAGAATAGTTTAGCAAGCTTTTCTAGTATTATATCTCCTCCACCCACCTTTGTAAGGTCTATGGTTATGCCATCGTCACCTGCAGCTTTCTACTTCCTCTTTCGTTACTGGTGCAAAATCGCAAGCAAAGCTTGTAGGCTCGATAGTTTTCCCCGGTCCAACATCGCTGGCGTATAGCCTGGCGTAGAATCGTTCCGCGATTTTGATTATATCGTCCATATTATGCGTAACGGTGCCCTGCTAATCTCTAAGTGCGTACATTCTGTCTCTGCCAATAGCCACTTCCCCCTTGTTGCCTCTAAGCTTCCTCTTTTTTCCAGCGTTTCCTCGATGACGGCCATGTTGTACGCACGAATGTCATTTGTGATACTTTTGTTTGTCAATATTGGGCCTCCTCGATTTACCAGTCCAGGACGGTTCGCGGGCAGTCCGAGGACTGCGTTCGGACCGGGAGCCCCATAGGAATACATGGCAAAATCGAGCTCCGGATCGCGTCTCGGGCAGTCCGCGGACGATCCGGGACTGATATTCGAGGAGGCCCATTGACAGCTCCCCTAGTTCAATTTAATCCAGCCTATTCGACAATTCCATTTTATGACGCTTGGAAATAAGCTCCTTTGTTTTCTGAGTTAGTTTTTCAGTTTGTTTCCTACAAGCTGCTTCTCCAATAGCCGCTGCTGACTCTATGATTGCTGTTTTTAGGTTGTCGTATAGGGTGTCAACACTGTCCTCGTTCTTACTGTCTAAAGCGCGAATTTGCTCTGAAGGGTTATTTTAAACTCCTGAGTCCTGTCTCTAACTGACTTGATGCTGGATTTCTTACTTTTTACAAATTTTCTTCTTACCGTTTTTAGATTTACGCTCACTTTTCGCCTAACCATCCTATGATCACTGCACTGAATCTTGCTTAGTACCTCCACGTCGTGCACAATTCCTGGGTTTTCACTCAAAATGAAGTCAATTTCGTTTTTCGTCATCCCGTCAGGACTTTTCATGTCCATTTCCTACTCTTGCATTTGGGTAAGTATGTTTTCATTAGTTTGATGTTTTTTTTTTTTGTCTGCAAATCCAACCATTGTATCTCCGGGACAGATGCGAGTGGCTATTCCAAAATTTCCCACTGATTTTTCTCCTACTCTCTTTGCACCTACTTTTCCGTTAAAGTCTCCCATTACAATTGTGAACTGGCGGTTCCTTATTTTGCTGACTCGATGTCTTCGCAGAAACTATCTATGGCCTAATCCGCGTAGCTAGCTGTTGGTTCATACGCTTTGATTATCTTTAACCTGTACCGCTTGTTAAGCTTGATCACAACGACTCCGACCCTTTCGTTAGCTGAAGATTCTTCCACATTTCCTGCTATTTCCCTGTGGATCAAAAATCCCACCCCGCGCAGTTTTTTTTCGTGAGGTCCCCGATAGCACAGAATACGCCCGTTAGTTCTATGAAGCCTTCCCCTGTTATTCTAACCCCCCTTATTTCAATATTATCCCTTAACGTCCGAGAGCTCCTCTAATAGTACAGCTAAGCTTGCGTCGCTCTAGAGGGTTCGTGCGTTGAAAGTTGCCAAGTTCAAGTCCAGAGGCGGCCTGTCCGGACCCAGAGGTTCTTAGCACCCTCTGCTGTGTCACTTGCTTGACCGCCGTCGTGGTCGGGGGCTCTACAGCTGCTGGGGACTGGGGGCCGAAATTTGCTTTGGCAAGTCATACGAGGTTGCGGCCAAATACTACATCAGGGTGGCCAGATCCTTCTCTGGTGAGGGAGTGCTGTTTGTCTCCTAAAGAGCCATCCTAGCAGGGTTGACCTATCTAGCTTAGCCTCTAAGACAGGGGTCTAAAACTCACATCAGTGAGCGGGCCGCAGTCACGAATTTTAGTCCCGCAAGGGCTGCAGAGCGAAGAAGGTTAAACAAAGGGGGGCGGGAGAGGGGGGAGGGGATCTTAACAAAATGTCAGATAACGCTGCCATTCCTGAATGGAACTGGGCGTCAGGATTTGAGACGCATATCGATATCAATCTCCAGAATGCTAAATGTGGACGCCGATTCTGAAATATCAAATATTTGTTCCACGATTATGCTTCAACATGTGGTGACCGCATTGGGTGCCTCACAAAAAAAGGCTTCAGGGCAGCTGCGTCTGTGTATCTTCCTATAATAAGCGTTATTGATAGTAATTGACAGGAAAAAATTGCCAGTATCATTTATGAAAGTCACAAAACTTTATTCCTTGAGAAGCTCAATGTAGCTGCTATTGTTCTAAACATGCTGGCTTGATGCCTGGCAACGCTTGGCTGCGACTAGAGAAGAAATGTCCGCATGAACTACTTGCGCGGAAACGATCCTCAGGGTCGATCACAGGTGCTCATCAGTCATCCTCGACCGGAGAGCTGACTTGTTCACCTTCAGCGAGGAAAACCGGTGTTCGCACAAGTAGGTGCTTCCGAACATGGCAATGATCCTTGCAGCCTGTTGACGTAGCGCCGAGAAACTTGCATCGTCAAGAAACTTGTAGAAGTTGGTACAGCCACGTCCTGAAATGTCTGCTTCAACAGAATGTTAGCTTGCCGCTCAAGAAGTTCCATTTGTAACTCGGGCGCTGCGTCATCCACCGGCACCGAAAACGGCAACCAAAAAACACGGAATTCATCGGTGAGGCTGGTGATGTCTCGGAAGCGTCCTCGAATTCTCTTTGGAGATCATGGAGGAGGTCAGCGAAGTTATCACAGGATTGTTTTTCCACGTTCTCCAGCGACTTCAGGGTTAGAAAATGATCAAACTTCTTAATTCTCATCTGTCCGTCCCAAAGGTGCAATTTGGATTGAAAGGCCTAAATGTCGTCATGCATTTTCGTGATCAGTTTGTTTTTTCCCTGAAGTTTAACGTTGAGGCAGCTCAAATGATCAGTGATATCACTGAGGAACGCAAGGGAGTGAAGCCACGTTTCGTCTGACAGCTCAACAATGGCCCTGTTCTTGCTCTTCATGAAGGCGTCAATTTCCTCTCGGAGATCAAAAAATCGTTTCAGCACTCTTCCACGACTCAGCCATCGCACCTCTGTATGGTACAAAATTTCACCATATTCGCTGCCAACTGCTTCTAAAAGAGATACAAATTGGCGGTGGTTAAGAGCTCTTGAACGGATGAAGTTCACTGCGCTGAGCACGATTTCCATGACGCTCTTCATTTGCAGAGACTTGCCGCACAGTGCTTCTTGGTGCAAAATGCAGTGAACCGTGGCAAATTGATTGGTGATTCCGAATGCAGCGAGTTTCGTCCGCAATCGACCACAAGCCCGCTCTTGCATCCCACCATTGATGGCGCACCGGCTGATAGTCCAAACAAACCAACTTTTCCCACGGTAGTCCAGCTGTTCGACCACTCTTTCGAGAACAGAAAGAATATCCGCCCCTGTGGTCGTGTTTTTTATTGGGATTAAGTCCAGGAGTTCCTCAGTGACGTTCAGGTTTTTGTCAACACCCCTTACAAAAATAGCACATTGTGCGTTGTCTGTAATGTCAGTGCTTTCGTCAACTGCAATAGAGAATGCTTTAACTCGTGAGATCGGTTGATTAATCCTTTTTTAATGTCTCCACTGATCTCGTTAATTCTCTGGGAGACTGTGTTTGGAGAGGGCTTATTTTCTCGAATGTCTTTTTCATGCTGGGACAGGTAGCATCAGCGACTCCGAGCAGGCACTGCTTAACGAACAGGCCTTCAGTGAAGGGCTTGGATGATTTGGCAATAAGCTCAGAAATTACGAAGCTGGCCCTTACCGTTTCGTCGCTTGCTTTGGCCGCCTTTTTGAAAAGTTTTGCTGCTTTCCCAACGCCGCCTTCAGTTGAGTCACAGTGTGCTCGCGAACGTTGCCAGTAAGAGCACCATACTTCTCGTGATGGCAAGACATGAAGTGGCGTCGAACATTGTACTCCTTCGGCACAGCCACAGTCTGGTGGCAGACTAAGCACAACACCTTGTCTCTTGATTCCGTGAAGAAATAAGAAAGTTCCCATCGCTCCTGAAAGCACCTTTTCTCGTCTTCCACTTTACGTTTTGCAGACTGCTTGGACAACGACATTGTGGCTCGCCAGACTTCCTTCCACAGCAGAAAGCTTCGCTGTTTGCAGATCGTCCAAAAAAAAAAAAGGTCCAAAAGACACCGGTCACATTTACGGAGGTGACAGGCACGTAGGAGCACAATTATGTAGTGCGCTCTATCATGATTGACTTGGTGCGCCGCTACCTTCCACAGTGCTGTCAACAGCTTGCGAGTCGGAGGATAGGCGCTTGGTTTGGCGTCTCAATTTAGCGCACGCGCGCAGATATGGGGCGTTTGATGTCTGGAAGTGCGCAGTTTCGAAGGGCAATATGAAGACTTTTCCTCAGCAGCGAGATGTCGCTCTCTCCCAGGCCATAAATAACGCTGCGACACGCCCCTAAACGCACGTGGGTGCATGGAGTCCGACGTGTGGCTGCGCCCTTTTCGCCACAGCTGCAGCGCAGTAAAAGTGTTTGACACAAAGACGATCAGGAAAGTAAATATCCACAAACCCCACACAACGCCCGGAAACCTTCGCGTTTTGGGGGAAGCTGGAAAACTCCGGTCAAGCCGCGTCTTCTCATCAGTGACGTGCAGCCCGTTCGCAGGGTCATAAAACGCCGCGGGGAGTTTCTCCGCGGCCTGTGCTCGCCCAGCCCTGTGCGCACTGTAGAGTGCTCGATTCACAAGTCGCAGTTGCTTCACCATTGTGCACCCGACTTAACGGCGCCCGAATTGAGGGGCCTCCGGAAAAGAGGGGTGTCCACTCTGGTAACGCGAATGCCGTGAAAGACGATATCCACGCGTTTTCGAGCAGTCTCTGGCCATTGCGTCCTTGGCTACACAAGCAGGGCGCGCACTCACGCATGTGCTTAAAAAACAAAAATAAATGAACCAAGACACTCATGAGAGGGCCGCGGGCCGCAATAGAAGGCTCCGCGGGCCGCATGCGGCCCGCGGGCCGTGTGTTTGAGAGCCCTGCTCTAAGGTATCCGGGATGGTATACTTCCGGACCAGGCAGCCCTCCATACCTGGAATAGTTTGACAAAAAAGAAAGAATAGAAAGAAAGAGAAGGGCAAAAAGCAAGAGCGAAAAAAACGGCAAAAAGAAAAAGATAGAACCATCGCGCCTGTGTTCTTGCAATAAATCTGCTGCTTAAAATAATCGGCCCGTTAAAATCTCAGATGGTGCAACGGAATTATTTTGCGTCCATCTACGTAAAAAAAAAAAAAAGTTGAAATTGCTTGGTCACTATCGTTTGTAGGGTCTTACATGGCATCGGGGTGAATAAAGTGCGGCCAGAGCAGTTGTCCGGAGAAGAAACAGCCAGGTGTGTAGCCCTTTGATAAGATAATCACTAAGTTGCACTTCTGGTGTATTGTATATTGTAGATGGGTGTCGTCCAGGCCGACAAAACAGGATGAGTTGCTGGTAACGTTTAACATTACAGACGGAGTTCTAAAAGGAGAAAAAAAAAAACGTGCGCAGTTGTACTTGGATAAGCTTAAAAGACGTTTGGGATGCCTGCTTTTAAAATTTTTACCTTTTCTGGAGTTCCTGTTCTAACTAAACGCACCTGAGTGAAGCTGCAAAAATAATAATTCCAGAGTGAGTGAGTGAAACACTTTATTAAAGACGAGAGGCCATGAGGCCCGCTTCGGGGAAGTGAGCATGGGGGGGAAGGAGAAAGGGAAAGGTCACAATTCACACAATGTACACTGTTCTAGTCTTGGGGTCCAATTCCAGAAGCACAGTTCACTCAGTCAGTGGCAATGTCGCTGTTGACATCGACGTGGATGAGTAAGGTCAGTCCGAGACAGTCTGTAAGACCGCTACACCAATTTGTAGAGGCCGTTTTCAAGGGCGTATTGCGTTATTAATTCTAAAGTAGCGGGTCGTCACGGGCACGACTAACGTGGTCCAGTTCAGTCACAGGTGCCGGACTACTGTAGCAGCTGATGGCGGTTGCGGGAGAATACAGGACAGATTGGTAATATTAATTCAATGAATTCAATGAGGCAAATGAACGCTACATACCTTGGGGGCCCAATATCCCTCTGAATACGCAGGTCGTCCTCAAAAGCACGCCGGCCTCTTTTGTATAAGAATAAAGCGACTTCATTAAACTGCAGATACGCCCGCGAACATTGTACGGAGGACTTATGGATGGGAGTGCCAAGTTAAACCTAGGAGTGTACGAAACCTCTTATGTAACGAATTCCTGGATTTAACGAATTTTCTACATTCCCCATTTCCACCTTCATTGAAGCCATGTGTTTTGCGACCTCTACGTAACGAAGGCGTTGCGACGGTTGGCCTGGATGTAACGAATTCGCTACGCTGATGAGTCAAGGTTTCTTGCCCTTTTTCTGAAAAATCGGCTTGCGAAATGCACTAATTTAGCGAATTTCTCCCGCACCGCAATATCTCGTCCGTTTCCACGGGAGAGTGCAGTGTCGGTCAGGTGCTAGGCCTCCCTGTCGGCGTGTAGTCGCGTGTGTTCCATGATATCTGTGGTATGGGTTCGTGGATGATTTCTGCTGCCTGAATACGGAAAGATTTGTCTTTTCAAGACAAGCTCGCATTTTTAAATGCCGTCTCCGGCGATAAATAATAACGTCACCACCGCCCGGTACAGTGTCCCAGCTAGCATCCCTTCAACAATTTTGACTGCAGAAAAGAGCATGAAGTTCGCGAAAAGGCGCCCTTTCAGCATAAGTTTGGTTCCTGAGACGCATTGAGGCACCGTAAAGTATCAAAAAGCAAAAGCGACACTTAGTTACGTTTGTGATTTCGGGGGCCGCGTATAGTAGCAGCAAGCGCAAATCACGTAGTTTTTCATTGTGAAATTTATCCTTGAACAAGGGTGAGTTCAGCATCACTGATGCCTAGCATATTGGTTTCGTTTCTGCTACATTCCCGCGAGCTTTAACTCGAAATCTGCATGCAACAAAAACCTGGATGTAACGAAAAAATGCGAAATTTTGTCAACTTCGTTATATCCAGGTTTAACTGTACATAGGGCAAAGGCGAATATATTCGGCGCAGATGGATGTGATTGTGTACAGCTGCGCAGCTACATGCTTAGCCACATAGCGGGGTACATAATAAAAATTGGCATGCATGGCGATGATGATGATGATGATCTTTCTGAATCAGTTCGCGTTAGAACCTCATAAGCGCAACGTCGTCGAGGCGTTTTAAGCAGTCAACGCTACGTATGTTGGACTCACCGCTATTGTAATATTCGCATAAGACTGCTTAGCACTGTGTAAGACGTGTAATTTAGTGAATCCCAGTAGGGTACCTTTTAAAGCGAAGCTTCCTGTGTCTCACTGATCGCGTCTTATGTCGCTCCAAAACGCACTGAAGGAAACCGAACATCACACAATGGGCTTTGCAAGAGGATGCTGATGACGACGACGACGATGATGATGATGATGATCGTGGTGGTGGTGGTGGTGGTGATAAGCCAATGCACTAGCGCCATAGGAGAAAAAAAAACTCTTCCCGTGGTCCGAATCGAACCTCCGGTTCCTCTTCGTTATGAAGCCGACGTCTATCCGCGCGTCTATCTTAGCTGTTTTACCCATCTGTCTGTTTAAAAAGGAAGCTCTGATTTTATGTTTTAAGACTAGCACAACAGTGCATCAGCAGATGCGGTAGAACTAAAACATTTAGGACACCTAAGCACCTGAATACATTTCACTCTGCCAAACAAGGCAAGGACGAAGGTGCGCACAGCTGATGCAAAGGCGCTCAGCCGGTAAAGCTGCTTTAACGTTGACTCTTGCTGTGGCGGAGCCAGTTTAGGCACGTGGAGCTTGAAAGAGAACTGGGAGTAGGCTCTCTCTTGGGAAAACGTAATGAAGGTGTAAATAGCAAGCGAATCAGACTTCTCATTAACGAAGTGTTAAAGAATCCCCACAAAAATATTTTGTAATTTGCTAGTGAAATTGTCGCTTGTTATCGATTTTCTAATTTGTTTAAGCTGTTATTGCTCATTCTTTCTCGTGTTCATGCCCTCGTGCACTACACGGCATGCATGGTGCTGCTACACTTATGCACAATGTAACCATGACCCCTAAGGCTTTTTTTAAATGCGGAGGAAATTTTTTGCACTCCGTTTGGGGTTATTTTTTGCCCGTTTGCAAAGGCGGTCTTTTTTTTTTTTTTGTCGGTATTGTCTGAACTATGTTTTCTTTGCTTTTTGTTTCGAACGTTATCGCAATGTTTTGCGCTGTACTCAGGAGCATGTTAAACGAAGTGAAAGTGGAGCGGAAAGTACCTCAATCAGTTTCAATCGTCACCCCCCCACACCGGAGAAATTAACCCAATTATTGGATTTGGGAGCGGAATGTAGTTCTACGCGAAAGTAATTAAGCCCAGCAAAAATTGCAGCAAGATATTTGTAATGGCCACCAAGCCACGTTTTGAATATTCCGGTTTGTGGTAGTTAAAAGTTGGTGGCCTAAGTCGGCAGCTTCTATATAGACCCCCGGTCGTTCCGCCCATCTGCTCCGTGTTGAGCGTTACGCGGGCTCGAAAGCACCTGCGTATCAGCTACACTAATTAGCCGGTCGTTCTCACGCCTGCTATGCCGAAATTACCGCCAGCTTGCCAACTTTGAAACACATTCCTCGGGCCCACGAGCGGGGAACTTTCGCGGACCGGGCAAGAAACGTAGTGGATGGAGAGTGTGGCACGCGGAGGGGAACAGAAGTGGAGGGCAATAGAGGACTGCTTGGGAAGTCAGCGTATAAGGCATTATAAGTTTGAAACATCTCTCCTTTCCTTTCGATCGCAGTCTTCTCGCAGTTTCAGCAAGACTAGCCACGAACTCTCCTTCGTCTTTTCTAGCTCTTCAGCTCGATGGCATATCCAGCTCGATGGCACTTAGTACTTCCCTTAATTACAATTTTGGCGGAGAAAAGCGTTCACCATGGCGCCGCAATAAAATGGCGCGTTTGAAGGCGTCGGTTGCAGGTTTGGGGTGGGTGCCCAGCTCTCGTTCTCTGTACCAAAACAGCAAACAAATTTTGGGTGCGTCGTGGGTGAAAGGACTGCGTAATAAGAATTTCTGTCTTTATATCTTTATAGAGCCTCTGAACTTGATACCGTATGCTCCCTTTCCCTTTTTTTCCCTTCAAGCTGAGACGCAATTTGAAGAGGCTAGATTCTTGCAACTCAATCAGCGACACCATGGTGAGCCCTCAGAGCGAACGGTCTCTGTCGCTGTGCAAGTCTTTCTCGACATCACTCCTTGTCAGTGCGGCGACAGGACTGGCTGGCGCGGCATCTTTTGATGCGTTGCCGTTAGATTGCCTGAGCTTAGTGATCGGGTGAACGCATTCGCTAACTTGTTCCTGTATTTGAATACAGGAACAAGTTCTCTCAAATAGAACGCTGATCAAAGACTGTTTCGAGGGCGGAATTAAGCAAACCAACCAAGCTAAATTCCTGATACTGTCAGTAAACAGAAAACATTTTTTTTTGTTTTTCTGTTTTGCTGCAGTTCGATTAAATACTGGTTCCAAGGCCAGAAAACTATCAGTGACTATTTAGACTGCATTCTAAAACATCTGCAGCAAATTTCAAGTTGTGCTGATGACCTTGGACTAAACTTGCTACCTTTCGCACAGCTAAAAATTAAAAAAAAGAGATGTTTCTGCCTTTAGTACTGTTAAAAAGCTCTACTTGTTCAAAGCAACGCGCGAGACGTAAACGTTCTAGCCTTTCTAGGCAGTATTTCCACCTGCCAAAGTTCGAGCTCAGACGATAACTAAGCAATTGTCACACGAAGGCTTCCAGTTCAACCATGGCTAACGTTAGACCGGCACGTGCTCGTATAGGTCGAAATGTGCTGCTTTAGATCTCGAGTGAGGCTGGTGAACAATAGAAACCAGCCCCCTTCCCCCTCCGTCCCCCCCCCCCCCCCGCGATGCGTTCTGGTAAAGATAAGTTTGTAGCTTCTTTCGAAAGGGCAGGGTCATTCGAGGGCGAGAGCATGCGTCAGGCTAGACACAACCCCGCAGTTATCGCCCAAGACGCCGAGCATATGCGTCAGGACCCAGCATCTGCCCCCAGAGAAGCCGAGTGCAAGCGACAAGCCGGCCGAGACAACCAGGAACCTTTCATACCCTCCCCCAGCAGCATGTGTAGTGGTTTACAACAGCTGCGCTGGACATCTACGCTCGCAGGGCGGGATATCCGTTTATTTTAAGGGCACAGGGTAAAGCGAAATTTGGAATACAGGTGACTTTTTTTTTCTTCGCAATTATGGAAGCTCACCTACTTAAGCAGATTTTCCATAATCACACTTTACTTAGAAGGTTGTATTTCTGGCTCAAAAGCAGTTTCTCCGTAGGAAGTAGTAAGTGACCACGTCCCATTTTAGTATGTGCTCCATGTTTATTGTCATTTTTCCACCTTAATTATACGGCCACAAATATACTACATGCCATCCGAGACCTTCAACTGGAAGGCATCGCCATCCGCATTTTCTGGTCCCCGGGACACACGCCTGGGGCACATGGCAACCACGCGGCTCACACCGCCGCCCGGGAGAGACTTGACACACCTCCAGTGGTTTCCAGTGCCCCATTGCAACACCTACCACGACCAGACTGGCAACTTTACCTGCGGAAATTCAAGGCAGAGAGTCGCAAGAGGCTTCAAGATACCACCCCGGTGGGTGTACTGGGCCCGCTCAAGACGCTCACACGCTCGGGGGAGGTGGTAGCTAATAAGATTTATGCTAACACGGCCCTAACCCCTCATGTACTACATAAATGGACCCACGAGCCAGCTCGCACATCCAACGCTGCCCGTATTGTGACGAGAAGTGCATCCCTAACCTGTATCATTTGATATGGCACTGTGCGCACTTCAAGACCGGTCGCGAGCCACTATTGGACCTCGGTTCTCCACCCGGAGATGAAGAAGCGCATCTGCAACGCGTTCGAGAGGACCCCTCAGTGCTTGAGAAAGTTATTGAATACGCACTAACCAGTGGTCTCTACAAGTTGGTGCAATAACGTGGACCGATACCTATCAAAAATCGTCGCACCTATCTCTTCACGAAATTTGCGAACTATATGTTCACGGACTTTAAAATGCCATCCACCATTTCAAGTGATTGAACCTTGAACAGTGTTCTTTTTCGATTATTCCCTCCCTTCTTCGTGTCCCTCTCCTTCCCCAACAGGGCATTCTTGCCCCCTTGATAATAAAGCATTCTCCTCCTCCATCAAGAAATTCCCAGCTCCAGATCAAAACGCTAGTCTGGAACCAGCTGTATTAAGAAATTGATTGGCAACCATAGCATAGCTGATTTTTCAGCCAAGGTAATCCAAAAACACTGTGCACGTTTTAAAGCAAAGCTTTCTACCTCTACCAGCCAGCGGTCAGCTGCCTATCCCACGTTGTATATTTTTTTCCGCCCCGTATGCCCTCACGGGCTAAACATAAAAAATAAATAAATAAATAATAATAAATAAATAAATAAATAAATAAATAAATAAATAAATAAATAATAATAAATAAATAAATAAATAAATAAATAAATAAAAATGTGTGTAAAGCAAAAAAAAAACTGTTCACATCGGCGGAACTGAACCAGGGTTTCCCACGCGTTATGAAGCCGACGAACGTCTATCCATCTGCGCCATTAGGACACGGTCGAAGCACTTGGATTTGATGAGGAGTGATGGACGTGCAAGATGAGGCATAAAAATCATGCCCACTCCATCTAACGCCGACCATGGTTGAACGCGAAGCTTTCTTCTGTGAATCAAATAGCGGGTTTAAAGTCAATCCCTCTGCGAGTCGAAGTTGAAATAGCCCCGGTGGGTGTACTGGGCCCGCTCAAGACGCTCACACGCTCGGGGGAGGTGGTAGCTAATAAGATTTATGCTAACACGCCCTAACCCCTCATGTACTACATAATTTTATTTTATTTTATTTACAAAATACTGCAGGCCTTTTTGAGGCCCAAGCAGGAGTGGGGTACAGATATAATATTCTGATACACATTAACATTGCAAGCAAAAAGTAAAGAATAACTAATAAAAGCAGCGCAAGGGAAAAAGCAAGGGTATAGTAAAGCCGAGGTTTGGCATACAAGGCGTGCATAAAAACATGAAGAACAGGAAAAAAAATACGACCATTTATAACGCCATACAACAAGCAACTGATATGGGGAGAACACAAGACAGCTGAAATATTACATGTAAAGAAAATTTTCAATTGATCGGGGTACACCATTTGAAAGAAATATGTGGCCGGGGAGGGCATTCCAATCTATTATGGTTCTTGGAAAGAAGGAATGTTTAAACTTCTCTGTACGTGCAAAAATGGGAGTTAACCTACAGGAATGGTGATGTCGTGTGGGTCTAGTGGTTGAAGGCTGAAGGTAGGTAGAGGAGTCGAGCTTTAAGTCGTGATGCCAGAGATGAAAAAGAAATTTTAGCCTAGCAAGCTTTCTCCGAGATTCTAAGGAGCTAATTCCATTTGCGTTCATTAGTTCGGTAGGAGAATCAGACCTTTTATAACGATTATACGTAAAGCGAACTGCAAGTCTGTTAATCTGTTCAAGTTTGTTAATATCTTTCTTATAGAAGGGGTCCCAAACAATACATGCATATTCTAGTCTAGACCTAATTAACGAGTTGTAAGCCAACAGTTTAACATGCGGGGGCGAGTATTTGAGCCTGTGTCTGACGAGACCAAGTTTGCGACGAGCAGATGCGCAGACAGCATCGATATGTTTGGACCATGTTAGGTGACTAGTGAGTGTTACGCCCAGGTACTTAAAGCTTTCAGTTTGAGCAATTGCAACGTCATTAATGCGGTATTGGAATTCAGCGGGACATTTTTCGTTGGTAACGCGCATGAACACTGTTTTCTCGAGATTAAGTTTCATGTGCCACTTATCGCACCAGTCAGAAATAGCCCTTATACTACCATTTAAAACAACCTGGTCATTGTTATTTTTAATTTCCTTGTAAACTAAGCAATCGTCGGCAAATAATCTAATAGTAACGCTCTCATCAATACAGGCTGTTAGATCATTTATGTAAATTAAAAAAAGCAACGGGCCTAGGACGCTTCCTTGCGGGACGCCAGAATTAACGGGAAGGAAGTCAGAGTAGTGGCCATCTACATCGACGAACTGACAGGCGCGTGTTTAAGTAGGACGATATCCATTTAACTAGGTTGGAAGGGAAGTGTAATCGGTTAAGTTTCAATATCAGACCAGAATGAGAAACCCGATCAAATGCTTTGCTGAAACCCGATCAAATGCTTTGCTACATAAATGGACCCACGGAGCCAGCTCGCACATCCAACGCTGCCCGTATTGTGACGAGAAGTGCATCCCTAACCTGTATCATTTGATATGGCACTGTGCGCACTTCACGGCTGGTCGCGAGCCACTATTGGACCTCGGTTCTCCACCCGGACATGAAGAAGCGCATCTGCAACGCGTTCGAGAGGACCCCTCAGTGCTTGAGAAAGTTATTGAATACGCACTAACCAGTGGTCTCTACAAGTTGGTGTAATAACCTGGACCGATACCTATAAAAATCGTCGCACCTATCTCTTCACGAGATTTGCGAACTATATGCTTACGGACTTTAAAATGCCATCCACCATTTCAAGTGATTGAACCTTGAACAGTGTTCTTTTTTCGATTATTCCCTCCCTTCCTTCGTGTCCCTTTCCTTCCCCAACAGGGCATTCATGCCCCCTCTGATAATAAAGCCATTCCTCCCCCTCCATCAAGAAATTCCAAGCTCCAGATGAAAACGCTAGTCTGGAACCAGCTGTATTAAAAAATTGTTTGGCAACCATTGCATAGCTGATTTTTCAGCCAAGGCAATCCAAAAACGCTGTGTACGTTTTAAAGCAAAGCTTTCTACCTCTACCAGCCAACGGTCAGCTCCCTATCCCAGCGTTGTTTATTTTTTTCCGCCCCGTATCGCCCACACGGGCTAACAGTACAAATAAATAAATAATAAGTAAATAAATAAATAAATAAATAAATAAATAAATAAATAAATAAATGTCGGTTAAGCAAAAAAAAAAACTGTTCACATCGGCGGAACTGAACCAGGGTTCCACGCATTATGAAGCCGACGACGTCTATCCATCTGCGCCATTAGGACACGGTCGAAGCACTTTGGATTTGGAGAGGAGTGAATGGACGTGCAAGATGAGGCATAAAAATCATGCCCACCTCCATCTAACGCCGACCATGGTTGAACGCGAAGCTTTCTTCTGTGAAATCAAATAGCGAAGGTTCAAAGTCAAATCCGCTGCGAGTCGAAGTTCGAACTCAGACGACAACTAAGCAATTGTCACAACAAAGCTGCGAGTTGAACCATCGCAAACGTTAGACGGACAGGTGCATCTTTTTTTCTGAAAACAACTTCCGTCGAGGCCCAATGCAGCTGAGCTAGCCATCAAAGGCTACTTCTTTGCCATAAAACAGAACTGTAAGCAGTCTTTATCCTTTCGTTAACGAGGCTGTACTGTGTTTGCTTGTTACTGGGAAACCCTGCTGCGCATCTCTGATCCTCTAACGCAGCTACGCCTTGTCCAGATGGCCGAAGAAGCCGCCAGGGACCAAGATCTCCTGGCTGACTAACGCGGCAAAGAGAGTCCAAGCTCTCTACTTCTGGCAAATAAAACTCTCTCCTCTCTCTCTCTCCTCTTTCTCTCTCATCTCTCTCTCTCTCTCTCTCTCTCTCTCTCTCTCATCTCGTCTCTCTCTCTCTCCTCTCGCCTTCTCCTCTCTCTTTTCTCTCTCTTCTCCTCTCTTCTCTCTCTCTCTCTCGATCAGTTGCAGATGTTTTCAATTTAAGCGAGTGAAGAGACGCTTGCTTTGTAACAAAATATTCGCTATCCACTCGTTGAAGTGAGTTTAGTGCCTTGGTGTAGGTATTGCGTTCGAAAAGGCTGGTTCCTTTGTCGCAGGCTTCGTTTTAAAATTTTAAACAATGTTTCCCAAACCGCCACAGATCAGAAACGCGTGTTACGTGGAGTGACACTCATCCGCTAATGACTTGCGAGAACAGGCAAGGCAACTTGAACGAGAAAAAAAAAAGAGAAGAGGCGAGAAGGACACCACGTTGCCTTCCGGTAATTTTGGCTTCGGCTAATCGTTCTTTTGTACGCGTTACATATACCAACGAGAGAAAAAAAATACCATGCCCAACGTTTTTCAGTTCTTACAAGCGTAGAAAAGTTTCGCCTACGAGCCTCCGATTCTTCGGAGAGAGCAGTTAGCCGAGAATTTTTGTTTCTGGGCTTCACAAATAGGTGTTCCCGTAAGACAACAACGACAACGGGGAACAATGGAGCTTTTCTGTTCCCTGGAGACGAACGTTTCGCTTATTTAACGGAGTTTTCGCCATGTCCGCACTATCGCTTCCCAGCACCTTGATACGCTGGGCGCGCGCCGACGGAAGGGTCACGTCGTAGGAAACAAACGACGGGAGTGAAGAACGGAACGTGACACGCGCGCCAAGCAGCCTGGCCAGCAAGCTCCACTCCAGCAGGTGGCGCGGAGCTCGGGCATGATCCTGGCCCCCTATCGTCGACTCCCGGGCAAAATTCAGCATAGAATAGCCCGCCAGACCTCCCCGGTGAGTCCTAAGGCGGCCCAGATCTTGTACGCTGGATTCAAGCAAGTCCTCGGTGATATGGTGTCGCACGCTTACATCTGTCTTCCTATGATGGCCTTATCTCGTCCGAGTCTTGCTGAATCAGAAATCAAGAAAGAAATGAAGTTTGGTGGGATACGTCGTTCGCTGACGAGCACCGTGCTTCGAATGTTTGTTTTCGGTGGGAAAAAAATCTATGGTGAATTGCTTCGCAATCGTGTTGCGCGCGGGAAAGGAAAGAAGAAAACAGTACAGGAAAGGCATCGGGATTAAGAATGGGAGCGTCCTTTTCTTGAATATATCAATGGGAAGAAACGGAAATGGATACGGAAGGAGATTGAAATGGGGAAGAAAACGAACGCACAAAAAAAAATCACGAACAGAAGTTGCTCGGGACACTTAGGTCTGCTTACGTGCTTTGAAAGCAAAAACATGCTGATACTCATCAAAGACTTTTTTGCTGCATTGTATTCGCGTATATTTCGTCGTCTTCGTTTCTTTTTTTTTTTTTTGCGCGAATTATTTAGCCAGGCTCATTTCGTTTCGTTTCTTCGTCTGGACTAGCAACTGACATAATATAATTAAATGACAATACATCCTACGCACAGGATTAAGCAACAAGCTCAGCCTTTTAGGAAGGCGATTTCCTTACCACTAAAATTGATGGAAGGTACAGACCAAATTTTCGCATTCAAGTAGCCCAAAAGGACAATCGTCTTTAAAAACGACAACCTCCTTCTCTGGCTTTCACCAAATCTACTCATTTCAAGCAGTTTGTATTTTTACTGAGTGGTCTTTCATTCAATCACAGAATTAGTGCACCTCCCCCTCTCTATCTCCCTCTCTAACTCCCTCTCTTTATCTCTCTATCTCTCTCTTGCTTGAAGAGCCCATTGAAGCAATTTCCTCGTTCGATCACAGTGGCTCCGTCTTGCTGTGTTCAGCAAAACAATCCAGAAGTTTAAGAGGGGCATCCTGACTAACCCTTCTTTTTGGCTCATGGAGGAGACTTATGACACAATGTCCTGAAGAAGTAGCAAAGGGAGGGGGGGGCATGCCTTACGAGCGTATCAGCGCTAGTTAAGACAGCGTTTGCTAAAAAAATGTGTCCCCCTCCCCCATGGCTCCGTTCTCCCACCTTCTGTGAAGATGTTCAGCAAACACACTTGAGAGAGCTGAGCAAACTCGCCAGAGCAGTGATCCCACCGAAGCGTTCTTCGAAGATAACGACACTGGCCGCAAGTTGTCACCATTCGCAGTCATTGTCGTCAATTGATAATTGATGTTCGTTGCCAGAGAGACGGCGCAAACTGCCGCGAAAGGCAAGTGTCAAGGGCTTCAGTTATTTTTTACGACGAGAAAAAGGTAGCACACTTAACAGTGCAGCCTAAATTGTTGCCATACATTTGCTAGCAGAGTTCGAAAAAGGAAACGCGGAGAAAAAAAGCATAGCAGATCCGCGAGGAGAACGGTGACTGCAAGAAAGACCGCGGCGTCTCTTCGGGCACCCCCCGTGAACTTCGCTAGCTCGGCAGGCGCTGTTTCTGCATGGCGCCAAAGAAAGTGCGAAGTAACAGAAGACAAAAAATGCCGAAAATGCGCCTCATTCATCTCTATTTTACAGCCACCTTACATCGTTCGTCTCGACTCCATTCCGCCCATCCTGGAAACGAGATTCGGGGGTTGCCCTTTCGGCGGGTACGATTTATTTACTTATTGCTTGTCAGGCTCTTCTATTTTTTCCTCCACGGGCATTGAGAAAAAATAATATAAAAAAATGAAATGATTCTTATTCCGAGGTCTGCTACAGTGACGTGACACATGCATCAATATGCAATGAAGATGTATAAAGATCGCGTACAAATACTCACCGTAAGGGATCGTGTGTCTCGTTCCGAGCAAGGTGAGACAATGTAATATAACCAGCGCTTGAGTTTATTTTCGCTAGCCCTAACTTGAGCAGAGAAATTATTGGACCAAGCCAATCACACCACACACGGGCTGCAAAACATACAGCCGGACGGACTCGATCGAAGCTAAGCAGCAGAAACCCCAAATGGTGCGGCGCTAAACCCCAAATGGTGCGGCGCTATTATTGGGGAGTGCCGTGCGCGACGTGACTGAGATGTCATCTGGATGGCACTTAGGGACGGCGCATGACAACCTTTTGGTTTTTCTGAAGCGAAGGTTTTTGGTTAGCGTTCCGTGGATTGTTAAGGTAGAAACATCTGATCTCTGTATTTCTTGAAACGCATGACATACAGAAAATTGTTGTGAGGTACACAGAATCGCACAAACAACTGGGGGCGGGAGGGGGGGCACCGGAAAGGGAAACAGCAGTGCCGGAGGAGGGTCTGAGATGGAGGAAGAGGCCGCTGCCACACGTAGTATTGACGGGGGTGAACAAAAGGCTCCTGGCAATGACTAGCGAGTGGAACGAACTTCGGTGGGAGCTGTCCAGGGGGCTGGGTAAGCGGTGACGGGCGCGTCCGCAAAGTTCCCGTTGGTTAAACGAAAGCTAGGTTTTCGCACCGACATCGCGCAGAGACCGCGCACAGAAATTCACCGCAAGACAAAACACAGACGCTGCAGTCGGCGCTGTACGCGATAACGCGCAATTAACTTGGATGCAGCCAGCGCCGCCTTGTATCATTTTCGGGTGGCATGCGCCGTTACTCTTTTCCCCCGCTCCCCTTTACGCGAAAGAACCCCCTCCCCCCGAGCAAACCCGCAATTAAGACGCTTTCATTGTGCAACCCGACGAGGCGCTGGCTTGCCCTTGACTGAGCTTAGAGACGTTTGTACCTGAAGTAATAAACCTTTCTCTCTAAAACGTTGTGATGGTCTTGAGGATGTGTGCAGATAACTCATTTGGCACGTCCCCCAATCGAATACCACTAACACCCATATTTACTATACTTCGAGCCATCGACCATTTGTTTTTGTGCCAGTTCAAGGTAACTAAGGATTTTCAATTAATTATTTTGACAGTACCATTGAAGAACCGACTCCAGAACCAATATATTTTTGCGTGTATTTATTCCTTTTCCCCATTTTATGATTCCCCATTTCCACCTTTTTGACTACGGTTTCTCCTTTTCCGCAATAAAGTGTAACGACTACTTTGATTTTGAGAGCGCAGTTGCCAGGAGGCAAGAATCTCGTTTCTCTGTTTATTTTTTGCCAGTCGCATTGTTAAAAGAAGAACCATAGAGTTCTGTATCCGTTTTTTCACGGCTTATGCTGACTTTACTCGGAGTGATACTTTTCTTTTTACGTTCACGTACTATCTTGATCACAGATGGAGAGAACACGGCAGCGCGTGTCATTCCGGGCGCGGGAGCAGCCTGCTGACGTTCTGGGTAACTTCGCACGCATGCGCAATTCGTTTGCAACGAGGCTATTTGTTCATCGCGCACATCACGTCACCAAAACGCTCCTTGTCGTCTGCTCTCTGCTCTTTGGTTGCGTGAGCCAAGCAATTCGCTGCGCTGGGAAACTAGTGGTAGCGCGTTGCTTACAACACCTCGTTTACCCGCCGCGGTGGCTCAGTAGCTAAGGAGTTGCGCTGCTGAGCACGAGGACGCGGGTTCCATTCCCGACCGCGGCGCCCGCTTTTCTGATGGAGGCAAAAAGCCAAAACGCCCGCGTGTTCAAGATTTCGGCGCACGTTAAAGATCCCCAGGTGGTCAAAATTAATCCGGCACCCTCCTCTACGGCGCGCCTCATCGCCTGCGTTGCGTCGGCGCGTTAAACGCTACATCAATCACAACACCTCGTTCGTTTCATTGTAATTAACAAGTCACGCAGTGAATGTGTCGGTAATAAATATGCACTTTAGTTTGCTTCTATTAAACAACAAAAATTCTGATATATGCCACAGATGCTGCTTTTAAAAATGCTAAGCTTTTTGTTGTGTTTATTCACTGATCTTGTGCTCTTTACGAGTTGCTTACTTCCCGTATTTCTGCTGTTATTGTGGCGGGCGAACAAACGACGCTCTTCTAATCACACGTGTGGCCTTTGCTAAAAAAACGAGAACACTTTGTTTTCTTGGGAAAAAAGATCCGGGCAAAGATCGGTGGTTTTTTCCCTCCTTGCAGCAAATAAAACTGATCATTTTTTATCGCGACATTCACTGCGTGACCTGTTTATTACAATGAAATGAGCGAGCCGTTCAAAGCAGCCCGCTACCAATCGTTTCACGACGCAGCGGATTGCTTGGCTTACTCACGCAATCAAAGATCAGAGAGCAGACGACAATCGGCATAGCAGACGACAAGCGAGCAGCTTGATGACGTGAAGCGCGCGATGAACACATAGCCTCATTGCAAACGAACTGCGCATGAGTGCGAAGTTATCCGAAACGCTGGCAGGCTGCTGCCGCGTACGGAATGACGCGTGCTCCCGTGTTCATCCCAACTGTGATCAGATAGCACACTGTCTACTCTCGCTTCCACTCGACTCTACCGTGAAGCTAAATAACAGGAGGGAACACTTACCCCCGGGCATTACCGATATCCCGGAACGCTGGCACCGTCGCTCTTCGAGTTTCGTCATGAAGGACGCAACTTGCCGGAGAGACATTCGCAAGGACTAAAATCTCTAAATGTCGACCCGCGATCGCCCTTATTTCACCCCCCTCCCCGTTTCATAGCTTCTCGGCAAATAAAAAATAAAACGTACTGATGCATGTCTTCTGTCGGAAATAAGGGAGAGAGCGGCACATGGGCAAAAGCTTTGCGGCTAGCGCCGCCTTCTCCACGGAGTGCAAGGGGCGCCTCGTCCTCAGCGTCATGAGGATAGTGGAGCACTAATCTGGCGCGCCGACTCCTCTAAGCCGGCTGCACTAACTCCGTCCCAGTTTCCCTCCCAGTTGTATTATTAAGAAAGCTTTTTATTCCCCGATCACTTCGTGCGCTGCCATGGGGCTGTGGCAGTCGACTCCAGGGGCGCTTGTTTTATTTTCTTCAGCGAAGGATATCGAGGGGACAGACTGGGACGGGAGATTCGCATCGCTGGTGCGGAGAGCAAAGAAAGAAAGACGGCAGAAAGCTAAGAGAAAGGCAGGAATATTAACCGGATTACCGCCTATACGTTGCAATCGTGCACGAGGGAGAGGGAAAAATAGGCAAAACCGAGAGAGCAGAAACAGAAGGTGACCTAGGAAGCAGAAAAAGTAGAGGTATGCCCAACGTTGGGGTATTAGACTGTCCAGTTCAGTTATTGTCCCTTAGGTTTATAATGCTACAGTGTTTGGTGCAAGTCCGACATTCCGATTACGCCATTACTTTCTCTTCGCGGTGCTTTGAAGTGTCCGTTTTGCAGGATTTTTTGCAGCTTATGCAGATATTTGGCATGTAAGAGACGTACGTCTGCAAAAAAAAATGTTTTTCAATATAGCTTTCCCCCTTGGGAAAAGCCACTTTTCTTTTCCCACTTCCTGTCTGAGTATCGACTGTCTTGCCAAGACATGATACTCGATCTCATGTCAACTCGTGCGCAGAGCACCGGGGCTTCACCTGTAGCCGATACCGCGACAGATCTGTACGCCTTTTTCCTACTAAGAGCACCTTTTGAATATCGCAGCCACAAATCTACGAGAAGCGCACGAGTCGGGGTAATGTTTGGAAGCAAGAAGACGACAAAGCACCAACTTGCGAGGAGGAGAGGAAAATGAGGAGGATGAGGATCAGCGAGATGAGCGCGGAAGCTTACTTTCTAGTTCGTGCGCACTTTTTGGACGGATGAGCGCGTCCCCGACGGGAGGCAATCAGGCCGCAGGACTGCCCGCCACGGTGCGGTAAAAAAATGGCAGGCTTGCGGTCCACTGGGCAGCTGAGATTAAAAACAATTCCTGTTGTTCAAAAGCTGGAATCTCTCTAGCAGTTAGGTGAAAAAAAAAAAACACGAAAAAATAAATCAGGCAATATGGAAGCCTTGCCTGTCAGCGGCGGGAGCAGACGTTTCGCTCCAACTGTAATACTTTTCCCTAGCTGCTCAGACGTGGTAGGGAGGGGAAGGAGACATAATCCAGGGAGCGGCCGTAACCGAAGCCAAAATGCCTTGGCTTCACCATACGGGGGCGAGTAAACACCGCCCTGCTCCCGTGCAGTGGCGAGATCAAGCTGTTCCGCCCTACTGCGCGTGATGCCGATATTCGAGAGTGCAATGCTACACAGGGGCGGCGGCATGGTCGGCAGCGAACTGGCGAGTGGACCTGGGAGGCTGCCGCTTCCCGATTGTGTTTTGTTTTGATCCTTGTTTCTTTCCCTGCTCTGTGCTGCGCTTTAGTGCTTGTGCGCGCACCACAACGGGCCCCTTTTATTGGATGTTCACCGGCCGAGAAAAGCAAGCCCTCGGTGCGTTATAAGTGGCACGAAGTTGTGAGGAATGCGAGGAGTCACTATTGATCTGGGGAGAACGCTGCTGCTAGTGCACCGAGACGTGGAAGTAACACGACTTCTGGAACACCGCGTTTCTTGGTCCGTAAAAGCAACGGCGTCTTATATGCCCCGGGTGGAGGAATTAATCTCCCCGAAGGCAGATTCAACCAATGCTCTTCGCCTAACCTTAAATAGAAAGAAGTGGACAACTGCCTTGGTAGACCACGATGAAAGTTTCGGTAAGAGCGAACTGGGTTTAAATTGAAAAGAGAAACATGTATAGCCCAATAAAAAGCGTTCTATTATGTTCAAATAGGTTGAAATAGTGCTCCTAAAGATTTCGTCTCGGTGTACACTAGCGTCACAGGCCCAGCTACAAAATGAAGAAAAGCAAAACAGATGCAAGGACAGTTAAACTCATTTGACTATGCTTGGTGGCCCCAACTTTCCCGCCGCGCATTCTTGTCAAGGTTCTGCAAGGCGTGGGTTAATCCCTTATTAGGCCCGACAAAGCTGGCGCCTACAAGGCAAAAAATGTGCATCGAGGGTGTCCTCACCATGGCCAGACAGAAGCACAGTAAGCTACTTACACCGCAGCAGTATAAAAAGTGGACGACTCCCCCCCCTCATCTTTGTGCTCTAAGCCAGTGGATGTGAATCGGTTGTAATCCTTGCGATGATGACCGTCGTGCGGAGAGCTTTTCTTCTCTACCGAGATCAACAAACTTGTTTTCCCCTCTGGCCCAGTAGACTAGCACTTTGGTTTCATCCTTTGCGTGTAAACTTTAGAGGTTGGCTTGACGCTGAAAAGCAGAGGTTCCAGTTCACCTCCTTGGGGCATCCTGTACTACCCCATTTTTTCTTTCACGTGATAGTGAGTACGATCGTGCCCGCCCTGCGGCAAACTAAAGTCGGGAAGTAAGGGGTGGTGTCGGCTTAAATCCTTCGCGACCGCGGTCTCACGGGCACGCATGACTTCCGTACAGGATGCGGAAGATGGTGATGCAGCGTAGCTGCTTGGCGCGAGCTCTTCCGGATGCTCCGTTTTCTACGCCATCACGGGGATTTGGGCTTTTAATGTGTCGAGATTACGACGGTAGCGTGCGCTCATTCATGCCTTCCGCCAATGCGAAAGAGGCGCACAAAATCTGTTGGTAAGCAAACTACGGCCGCGAAAACCGGTTCGCGCATGTGTTGATGCAATGACTGGAACAATTGTGGGGATATTGAATGCACGGGAATATAACTAGCGCCACAAGTTCACAACCCTTCTCATTTACATTAAAGCTGAGTAAGTGGAAGAACGCGTGTTTGGTTCAGTACCGGTCGTGCGCTGTTATATTGCTCAGGGCATCTGTGCTTCCGGTAGAAGTACACCGTGTGAGCTAACATGACGTAAGGAAGTCCACAGTGGTGATTTCGGAATTGAAAGCGCCTTGTTGCTCTTGTGTTATTTGTATAGGATCGCCTTTCTTGTAGTACCTAAACGCGAAAATATTGGCCTGTCTGTCTGTCTGTCTGTCTGTCTGTCTGTCTGTCTGTCTGTCTGTCTGTCTGTCTGTCTGTCTGTCTGTCTATCCGTCCGTCCATCCGTCCGTCTGTCCGACCGCCCGTCCCTCCATCCCCCCATCCCTGCCTCTCTCCCTCACGGCCCAAAGTTAAAAGAATCCTCGAAAAAATATGTATAGGCAAAATCTTTTCCAAGAAGGAAATCTAGTACCACGCTTCACACTTGTCAACATTTCTCAGCAAAAAGAAAGTATTAGGCAACACATCATTACATAACCGATACTAGTAGTGTTTTTTAATTGAAATTAGATGTGGGGTTAATTTTTGCGATTGCAAATAAAAACGCGTTAAAAGTTCTCAACCAAGAAACACTAAAGAAAAAGTAAGGCTTGCGCTCCAGACTCGCGCTCGAGGCAGCACCTTGAGGCCAACAGCAGCAAAAGGTCCCAACTAGCGTGGAAGCAGTGAGAACGCGGGAAAATTGAATTGAATTTAGCAAACCTCCATCGCGTTTATCACGGAAGAAAGAGGTAGGAAGGGAAAAGGCTGAGAGAGAGAGAAGGAGTGAACTTTATTTTAGCGACCGAAGTCCGACCCGCGGCAGATGGGCGGGGGAGGGAGGAGACGCTTGCAGTTACGTGGCGGCTGCGGCAGAAGAGGTTCGTCTCTCGACGATAGGCTTTTTCCTCCCTGTGCCCTCTGTCGAGAGGCAAAACTTCGCCTTGTAAATATTTTCAGTTTAATAAACACTTTCTCTCAGCGAAGCGAGCAGATACACGGCCAGCAGCAGACCGCGTGAGTAATACGCTTGATTAATAGATTGGCACAAAACGGAATTGCCAGAAAGAACACGCGCGTGGCTTATAAGCGAGAATACTTCTTCTGGCCTAATTGCCGCATTTTTTTCTGTTGTTAGAGTTTTTTTCTTTTACTTGTGACAGTGGCAGGCGCACTCAATTTGTTTTTACTCCTTTGAGATTTAAGTATTCATAATGCCAAAGAAGGGGAAGCTGTCGAACTTCGGAAGTTATACGACCTCTTTTTAGCTTCTTAAGCATGCACATTGGCACACTGGCAGCCCCGAAGCAAATCGAATGTTGCATTATTCAGTTCACTCGTGCTGCCTTCGCACGTAAGCCTCGCACGGGTAACTTGCTATATTTATTTCTCTACCCCTTAAAATGACACAAAAATGCTGTTTCGGAGAAGGCGATTTACGACGCTCAGCTTCGCTGGTCTTCCAACTCGTAGGCATGTTAAGCTCCCGCATTCGCTCCACCACCAATTTCCGTAAAAATGTCGGCAAATTTTCGATTTTGCTATCCTTCTTTCCCTGCTCACTCAGCAGTCATTGTATTGGCCAAACGACGTTAAAAATTAAGAGGACGAGGCGAAACACAAATGTGCGTCGTGTGTACGTTTTGGTGCTCTGCTTTTTGTTCACCTCGCGGATGAAGCGTTTCCTTTCTTTTCTTTTTTGTACTCGGAAAAATGTCTGTGTTCGGTAACAGAAACCGCCTTCACGACAACAACTACTCTGTTCGGGACTTAGCTTGTGCAAACGTAGTTTACTTTATATTAATTTTGACATTTTCGTTTCAATGCAGGATAAATGACTGGGCTACTGATCAAATATTTGAGGCGTTCATCTGCGGGCTAGTAATCATTTTACTGTAAGAGAGTGAAACGCGATGAGGCCACTCCCACTGCAAATGCTTGCCAGCAGTCCCAGGGCAGGTTCTTGAAATGTACATAGATTTATTTATTTATCTTATTATAAAGTCGTGCACCCGTACGGCCGGAATTAGAAAGATGCTAGGGCTTGTCAAACTTATCTCTCAATTCCCTCAATTTCTTCGTTTCTCTAGGGTCTTATTTCTATCGATATTTTTTCTTTGTGTTTTGTTGTTTACAGTCTGTACATAGAAGCTCCGTGATATAGTTATAAATTTTCTCAATTCTAAAGTGTACCTATTTAATGACCACTGCCCGCTTTGTTTGAGCAGAGTTGATGACCGCAAGCTGCTAAATGCCAGATTGTGGGTTGCCAGTGAGTTGTACCAGCCGTCGTTATGAGATCGTCTGATGATGGGGTGCTGGGAAAAGGGAACAAAAAATTCTGAACTTATGTTTCTAACGTTAAAACCCTGTGAAAATCCTAAATTTTTCCCGTCGCAGCGCTTTTGAAAGAAAAAAAAATAGCACAGCTTGCACAAGTGGTCCAAGCTGCGCAAATTTTTCGGTGCACAAATTTTGCTAGCTGCGCAAGTTTTGCACTAGTGGTGCAAGGCTGGAGAAACAGCAGAGCTGGCGGCCCCCCTCCCTTCGTCGGAGGGCCGGCTGTTCTACCTCACATTATTTCTGAACTTGCCGCTGAAATTTCTCTGTGGCTGGCAGGCCTTTATCTTTGTGTCCGCAGGCTTTCGCGTGACTCCCAATGTGGACTGCGTTAGCACGCGCTAGAACCATCGGTAACCGGCTTCGCGAACTCGGCGTCTGTGCTCCCCGCTTCAGGCCTGAACGCACGTGAACTGGCGAAGAGAACAGCAAGCAAGAGATCACGCCTCGAACGCTGGGCAGAATGTTCTCGAAGGTCGAGCTGGCCGACACCGGGCGCTCCTCACGAGCCGCACGCTTACGTGCGCTCGGTATTTTTGTTGGTTTTTGCGAGCTCCTCACGTGGCGCAACCCCACGCGCAAGCCTGGACGACACTTGGCGCTACTCACGAAGCACGCGCTCATGTGTTCTCGGCTGGGCTGAGTTTTCTGGTAACGCTTGACGGCGGAACTGGAAGCTTAAACAGCTCTGCTATTAAATAAATTAGGAGCTATTCCGTTCTCTCAAGGTGGACCAGCAAAGCTGCAAAAAACGCTCATCACACAAATGGTCAGATAATGTACACGTATTTGTTTTTGTTATCCCCTTGGTGATGGCAGTGACAACGGCCTTCTCATTACTTCATAACACTTGGAAGAACTAATGTTTTATTCTAGCAGACAAACATGGGATTGTCCGTATCCCTCCCGTACAAGCCCATGTATAGACACAACAGACTAGCCTTTCCTAACGTTCACGACTTCACTATGAACTATTTATGGTAAGTAAATAAAGTTATGCGCAGTTATGAAATTGTCTTAGCGGGAAATGTTCCTATAATTTGTTTCTGGATAGTCTTGAAAAAACAAGAGTTACAGCCCTCTTTCTGTGACCGTGCTCCCTCCGTGGATCGCCCACGTATTGACAGTAGACTGGAATGGTGTAAGCATTACATCTTCTTTCTGAACTAGCTGATTATGAAAAGTAAATGAAACTCGGTGTAATAATAAAGTCTTCTTCGCGGTCGTCATATAATTGTTGTCGATAAAATTTTAATAAAGCAATAGTTACAGTTGTTCTCTGCTAAAATTTTATGATACAGTTGATTTTCCGGCAGGTTGTGTTCGCCCCCGCATAGAAAAAATGCATGAAACTCCTGCCATATAGCCTTGCTTTAAAACGGAAAAAAGTTACATGACTTTTCAGTTACAATCCCGTCGTTTAGGATACTTCCCTTAAGGCGGCATCTGTAGGTGCACCGGTGCCTAACAGGCATAGCACGCTTTACAAGCGAGCAAAGCTGGCAGGAAGTACATCCTAAATGGGTTTGTACATAGCGGCGTTTAAAAGCGAACCTATAAAGGGATGCTTTTAAGCTTCTGCGAGGGATCGTCACTGAGAATACCAACACAGTCAACTGCGACAAAGATGGAGTGTGGAGGAGAGCATATTTTTTGCTCGTACTTCTTCACAGCGTGCGTTCACAATCTGGCCATTCAGAGGTAAACAGCGTCGCTGTACAATTTTTCGCCATCCCGACCCCTGTAAAAGTGGAATGTCCAGCGAAGCTGTTACTGAACCAGTAACCCTTTCGAGGTGGTTATGCGGTATGTTATTGCCTTAGAGTAATGGTAGTGACAATCGCTTTGTCACTATCATTATACCCAATATGCAACATGCGGTTGCATATTTGGGGTCGTAGGATGTCAGTTCAGAGTTGTCCAAGACAAAAAAAAGTGAGAACTAAGTCTTTCTTGTGTTTCACAACGTCAATGTCAGAATCGTCGATGGTATCCACTAGTGTCTCCACACACACACACCAGTGTTGTGTGAACACACTGGTGGGTACACGCACACACCACACACACTGGTGTATCCACATGCACGCGCGCGCGCGCGTGTGTGTGTGTGCGTGGTAGTGTCCGTGTGTGTGTGCCGTGTGTGTGATGCGCCTTGTGCTGTGTGCGTGTGTGTGTGCGTGTGTTGCGGTGTGCGTTGTGTGTGTGTCTTTGTTGCGTGGCGTGTGTGCGCGTGCTCGCGTGTGTTTGTGCGCGTGTGTGCGTTGTGTGTGTAGTGTGCGTGGTGTGCGGTTGCGTGTGTGCGTGTGTGCGTCGTGTGTGTGCGCGTGCTGTGCGTGTGCTGTGTGTTGTGGCGTGTCGTGGTGTGTGTGGTGTGGTCGTGCGTGTGCGCGTGCGTGTGCGTGTGTGTGTGTGCGTGTGCGTGTGCGCGTGTGCTTGTACGCGTGCGCGCGCGCGCGTTTCACCCTGTTTGCGCGTCTGGTTGCTGAACATGGGTATATGAATGTAAACGAGAATTCAACCCACAAAAAATTACTTGGCTAAGCGTAATGGTTACACCTCATGCACCTCCTCAGGACCCTTGCCTGAGTGGCAAACTTCTATTTTCTGGCGCTGGGGCGGGGGGGTTGTTTCAATGGTCAGAATTTATTCGTAGCCCTCCACTACGCCACATCTCATAGCCCAAAAGTTGCTTCTACGCGTAAGTCTCCCCCTCCCCTCACCTTCCTCATATTTGAAGGTTTGGGGCGCATGCCGATCGCTTCTATACTACGGCCGGGGTGGATGTAGCTCACAGCACCAACTCGAAACGATCCCCGGCTTGCGCGCTAACCGGCTTTTGGCGAAGACTCCGCATTCGGGGGCTCAAGTGGGGAGCGACACAATGAACCGTCTGTTAGGCGAACACAGCGCCGCGCTGCGGCCTCCCTGTTCTCACCACAGCCTAACGACCGTGCATTCTTCCCACGCGAGTTGTTCAACGCGTTCCCCCCGGGCACAGAGCATCGGTCCCGGCTTCCTCCCGCACTGCTTGCCTGGCGTTACGCGTGCACTATGTTGGATGCGGGAGCCTCTCGCTGGAGCGGAAAGAGGAAAGTGATACGGCGGCTGTTTTCTATTAGAAGGGGGAAGTACTCGCTTTCGCGTGTGCGTTGGAGCATATTTGAAGGGGGCAGGAGGGGGGGGGGGGTGCGTGTTTGTACCTTTCTCTGCTCTGAGTTGTTGTGTTGTGCGGAGGCAGAGTAGGGTCCGTCGAAATGGGTGCCATACTTTGACTTTAGACTCTTTTGTAGTGGACAGGAGCTACGAGCAGTACTCTAAATTAATTCTTAGCCCTGTTATTTCGGCACGCCTCTCAACATTTATTTATTCGATAGCCACAGCACCTTGCGGCTTTACAGCTGGCGTATGCATACACAAAAGACACATAAAAAAGGGCTCCAAAACAAGTCAGAATTGTAGGTAAAGAAAGATGACAAAGCAAAATAAAACAATAAATCTCTAAGAAAACAATAAATCTCTAAGCATAAGAAATAAAACATTTCTATAGAAATACAGCATTACAGTGTTGATCGGAAAAGTGCTCTTAAAAGAAACGAAAAAGATTTGCGTTGTGTGCGTGCGAGGGGAGGGGAAAGAGGGTAGCTTTGGCGACTTAACACCAAATTTATTTTGATTTCATTTTTATGCCAAACAAAGCATGCAGTGGAAACCACATGACCTGCACAGGCAGGGCACCAATAAGACCAATCGAACATGCTCATCTGGGTTACCCAAAATAATCGGGAAGCATGGCGTAAGAATGTATAATACACCTTGTCCAGTAGTCATAAAAAAGGCCCTTTTTACAAACGACTCTGTACTCATCGTAAACATCCTGAGTCGCCATAGACATTTTCATTTTCATTAGCATTGATACGGTAGCTGGATTTTTAATGCGTAACATTCTTTGCCCAGTACCTCACAAAGCGAAGACCGTCTAATGCCCTGCGTTTCCACAAAAATGCATATTCCATGAAGTAACACCTCTAATCGTTATATTAGCAGAAATGGAGATAATTGTTCGGGTGAATTTTGAGAAACCAACACTTTAGAAAAATAAAAAAAAATTAAATGTTCACAAAACGATCTGACAAAGTCAACAATAGGCATCTTAAATATCACCCCTCAAATCGAAGAATAAACATAAGAATTCCCTAAACGGGCGTTAAAATACGAGTAATAATAATTTGACAGGCTACCTTGCAGCTTCGGAAATAAACTTTATTTATTTATTTATTATTTATTATTTATTTATTATTTATTTATTTATTTATTTATTTATTTATTTATTTATTTATTTTTGTTATCTTACATGTTCCCGTGGGAAAATTGAGTAAGGGGGTGAGAAAAGCAAGAGGCAAAAACACAAATTGAACAGAAGTAACGTGGTATAAAACAATACAATATGGTAATACAGTATAACTAACAGAAGAGGTAACATGAAAGAAACGTAGCTTCAATAATGGTGTCCAGTACAAAGGTGTGGAAATGCGACAGGTACATAAGCAAATGGTGCAAAAAGCATATACTTTAGGCAAAAAGTAGTGCGCACGGCATTAAAAACAGCAAAAAGGCGGCAAAACTCATGTGCACATATAAAAATCTACACATTTATTATTAGCGAAGTAAAGGCACTTGATCGATATAACGGCACAAATTTACGTCATTGACGAATTAAGAAGAAAAAATAATCGAACGTATTTCGTTGCTTATAGCCGTATTTGGCTGTAAAGAACTCGCACTCTAGACAAGCGGCATAAGATGCTACGCATTAGGAGACAATTCTCTAAATTTCTGCAAATTTGTGTTTGTTTGCCCTCCTGCCGCCTGCCGTCTGCCCGTCTGCCCGCTCCGTCGCTCCGTCCGTTCCGTCCGTCCGTCCGTCGTCTGTCTGTCTGTCTGTCGTCTGTCTGTCTGTGTCTGTCTGTTCTTTGTTTTTTTTTGACAAAGCAGCGCTAAGGGCGGTTTTCCATTGTGCTAAAGCAAAAGGCAGCATTATAAGCACCTGACTGGCCTTTGTCACCAAAAATCGCACGCAGCATGCAACATGAGCGGAACAGACTGCAAAATACACTTATAAAGTATAAGAACATATACAAATTAACAGTAGGGGAGTTTTCGCCCTGCCCGAAGACTTTTTAGGAATTGTCAAATGAAGAGACACCCAGTTATGCCGCGGGCAAAACTTTCCATCTCGAAGGTGTAAGTTGTACAAAACAATTTTTTAGACTTTTGACTGTTGTAATTGGGTTTGGGTTCCATATCCCAGATAGGAAATCAAGTCTAAAATGATACAGAAAAACAAAGTTATCGTTATTTTTCATTGAAGTAACATTTTACCCTAAGGATTTCAGTTCACCTACATGTTATACCTTACGTTACCACCATGCACGACACCCTAATTTTAATTTAGTAGAAGAACTGAAACACTTCATACGACTTATAATTTCCACAGCGACAATTTTAACAGGGTCACCACACAAGATGGATTGGTTTATATATCTGCAACGGATCGTCCGAAAGGTGCTTGACCAACATCGATCACACAGGGATGACCTGCGTGACGGGAGCCGTCGGCTCGCCCGCCCGGCACTTTATATGCGCTTCGGAGCCGTGGCTAAGAAGCACACAGACCAAAAAAGAAAGGAATCTGAAAAGGCCGACGGACGTCGTTTCCCCGTGCCTGTCACGCCATGGACCGTTTAATATCCATCGTCTTCTGCGCAATCGCTCAAGGTGCAAGGTGCCGTTTCAGCCAAGGCAGCACGGGTCGCCGCAGTTCCGACGTGACGTCACGAGGTATAACCGGAGCTGGCTGGCGCCGGTAATACCTCGGTTTTATATGGCCTTTTACTAATGCCGTGAAATAAGGAACAAAAAATGAGCGTTTCTTGTTTTTGTGCGGCTTGGCAGTGCCAGTAATTTTTTTTTTTTTTGAGAGCTGAGTGTAGGGTTTAACGCGACCGACGCAACGCAGGCGATGAGGCGCGCCGCAGTGGAGGGCTCCGGATTAATTTCCACCACCTGGGAATCTTTAACGTGCGCCTAAGTCTCGTAACACACGGGCGTTTTTGCTTTTCGCCTCCATCAGAAAAGCGGCCGCCGCGGCCGGGAATAGAACCCGCGTCCTCGCGCTCAGCAGCACAACGGCTTAGCCACTCAGCCACCGCGGCGGGTCAGGTAATTTTTTTTTTTACTTGAAATAAGCCCGCAAGTGCGAACGCCTGTGTCTTCGTACTCTTTCTGGAAGTCTTTAAATTTCCCAAGATCGTTTTGTGAAGCGGGAACTTAGCTCCGGTGGCACCGACAGCCATTTCGCTCAGGCATATCTAATTTCGATGACGGAGCTGGCCAAGGCTCTTTTTCAAAAGCTCTTTTGAAAGGGGAGGTCGGGGGAGAGTATTTGATGTCCTTGGTTACATTTGTCGCAGCCACTCAGTGCGTTCTCAAGAGTCCTTGGTTCGCAACAGAAGCGGCAATGCGGAGAAAATTGGGTGGTGTCAGAGAGGTGCGTTCCAGTGGGGTAAGGAAGGTTAGGCTGCAGAGCCCGGAATATTCTTTTGTGGTGCTTTGGCAGTGATTGGTCGGTGGGGTATTACGTTACGTGGGAGAGCTTCTAGTGACGCGCAATTTCTTGATATGAGACTACAGTACCCGTGCATTCTAACACGGCTTCACCAGTGGTAGGCTCGGCAGGTCAAATCTCGAGCCACGAGGTTGGCGATCTCGTTGCCGCATAGGCCGTGGCGAGCTGGTGCCCATAGAATCCGGACCGGTCTCGTCAATTGTTTCTGATTGATCATTCGATGCGTTCTGACTTGAAATCGCTCATTTGCGAAGTTTCAATGGGAGGCGGAATATCGATACAGCGATGGGCGCAACTACCGCGGTTCATCCAGATCACCGAAGGGATGACACTAAGCACGCACGTGTCCACTCAGCGAAACCCGGTAAAACTTAGCGGTGAAATTTTAAATTTAGCTTTTCCGCTCAGCCTGCCACGTGAAACTCGCGAGTGTCGGGCGGAGCAACAAGCTTCAGTTTCACGTCATTGTCATTAGCAACTCAATTACCTGGATCCATCCCGCGAAATTTCTTTTTTTAACCCAAAGCTGTACAGGCCGAGCTTTGTCCGCCCGTCACACCAAAAAACCTCGAAGCCTCAAGAAAAAAAACGCGGTTATGGGGTCCCGGGAATAGAACCCGCGACTGTTACGCAGTGCAACTTGCAACTTCACCACTGGGCCACCCCGAAGTCCCAAGGGATACGGGGTTACCAGCGGCGGGGAAAACTAATATGTGCACCCAATTGGGGGGAAAAGCTTGCCGTGGTGGGAATAGAACCTGGGTCCCTCGAGTTACGAAACCGGCGTCTATCCGATCTAGCTATCACCGCTTTTTTTTTTTTCTTTATAGAGCACTCATCGCATTCTGGGAGCACAGAATTTCCTTAGGGTTCCTAGCGTGGGCGTTGGCTTTGCACTTGGCCGCCGGTTCTAGCGCGTGCTCACGCGGTCCACTTTGGGAGAGATGTGAAAGCCTGCGGACGAAACAATCCGGGTCTGCCAGTCAGAAAGAACTCTTAGCTGCAAGCTCGGAAATCTATGTGAGGTTGCAACAGCCGGGTCTACGACGAAGGGAGAGGGGCCGCCAGCTCGGCTGTTTCTCCAGCCTTGCACATTTCTTTTTCTCGCTGATTCACTCACAGCGTGCAGGAAAGGTCGCCGGCACTTTATTCAATGGTACGGCCACAGCGCGCCTTTTCGGTCGCCCCAGTAATCAACTCTTCTGTGAACCCATCGGTATGCTGATCGCGCCACTCCCTTCTCGGTGGAGTCTATGGGTACATTAATTCACCTTAAGAGGTGCCATCACCGCACTCGGCCGAGTCATTCGCTTGGCATCACAGTGAATTTCGCAACCCGTGAGATCGTTAACGCCTCATTCGAGGCCTTCCTGCGTCGCAGGGAATCGAGCTAATGAGTCTAAATTACCCCGCCACGTTTATTCAAATTAGTAACGGAGAGCCCTCCATCATCTCATCCCGGTGCCACTAAGGGTGTAAGGCTCAGAGTGCTTTGTCTTCGCCTCGTCGCTGTCGTTGTTCGGGCAGTGTTCATGTACGAATTAATGTAGCCCGAACACTACGCGAAGTTGCCGGTTCGACTCCCGGCCACCGCGGTCGTAGCTTTGGTGGAAAATGAAAAGACAATCGTGGAGAGGACGTTCTGCACACTACCCACGGCGGTCTGAATAAATTCGCGGCCGCCCTTTAATGCAGGGCACAGTCCGTGCTTCACCATGCATATTTTTTTGTGCTATGCGGGCTCTCGGCGCTGCTCTTCGTCTTCATTTGCGGAGCCGGCATCAATTTTAGGGGCTGCGCATTAGGTGATTAAATATTTTTGGTTTGTATCCTACGTAGACAAATACTTAGGTTTGCGGAAGCACAGGGTTATCACATCAAAACGAAATGTCTTCATTTATTTTGTCAGCGTTGATAATTAGAAAATAGTTCATTGCACCGTTTTGCATTTTCCAGTGGATTGCGGAAACTATGCTCCGGAAACCACCGTGGTGGCTCAGTGGCTGAAGCGTTGTGCTAGTGAGCCCGAAGACGCGGGTTTGATTCCCAGCCGCGGCGGCCACTTTCCTGATGGAGGCGAAAAGCAAAAACGCCAGTGTGCTCGAGATTTCGGCGCACGTTTAAGATCCCCAGGTGGTCAAAATAAAACCGAAGCTCTCCACTACAGCACGCCTCATAACCTGCGTAGTTTCGGCGCGCTAAACCGCATAATTATTATTATGCGGTTTATTATTGTTTTCCACCCGTAGTCTCCTCGTGCCTAAATTTCTGAGCACAAGGACAATTGGCGAGTGGCTTGTGGAAAGGATTATACGCTCCAATTGATGCAAATAAAAAAGCCATAGTTTTGTGCCCTTCTGAAGAGAGCCAGGTAGTTTATGATGCGTCAGTTCAGCGAATAAACACATTCTTCTTCCGTTAATTTACGGGCATCCAGCTGAACTCTATTATACAGTAATTCAGTGATGGTGCCAGGTGGTCAGACGAAACTCCTTCGAGTCCCGAGGACGTTTACCACCTAAAAGCTAACAAAAGCCGATAGGAGTACGCTGAGATGGATGTGAGAAGTTGTAAGGAGAGAAAAGCGATAGCATTGAGAACAACCACGGCCGGGGAATGGGAAGGTCACAGGCAGCGCAGAAAACGTCCAACAGAACAGACTGAGGTGGTATCAGCAATAAGAAAAGGTGTTGACGATCTTTTCAGACAAGTGTAGATGGATATCGAGGTTGGAGGAGAACTTATTTCTTCGTGTGTTTGCGTATAAATGGAACAGTCGAGGATTTTAGACTCACAGAGCATAATTCGTCGCTAAAAAGTAGACCATACAGCCACTTGTCACTCCATTGCAAATACTGCAAATGCACCCCGTTCTTCAGTGACGCAAAGATATTATGCCAACACGGTGATAAAACAAGAGAAGTAGTCGAAGCATTCCACATTAACAGCTTACAAAGCTCTTGCTTAAGATGATTGCATAAGCCACCTTTCCTTATACCTGACAGATAAAGAAGTTATTTTGCTGTGTTCAGAGCTGTGATTAAGCCAGGACGGCCAAAAAATAGCAGTTGCTTATTGATGTACGGACTCACTGCGCATGACCAGATGTATGTGCATGTGTGCTGCTTTTTCTAGCTATACTTTAAATGATAGTCAGCACCTGTTTCGTCCATCTTACTATGTCTTATGTCTTTCCTAACGCTATTCAAAATGCAACGTTACCAACACCGTAGGCTTTCTTTACTTTGCTCGATGAAGCACAAATGGAAAATTATTCGAGTCTGAATGGTTTATAGGGGCGGTCAATCCCATGTGGCAAGAATGGGACGTGTGGGACGGACTGCCATAAAGGTCTGCTTTCCAGGGACTCGGTGTTGTTCTTACGACCCGGGGCCTTGTGTTAGGACCCCGGAGCCACATTGGTGAAGTAGAAACCATTTGTCATGAACAGGTGAAATGGTTGGATCAATTTATAGGCATATGATAAGGCGAAGGCAAGGTCAAGTTTTCTCACAAATGACAGTAGATGTGTACAAGCCACTTGTGGTTTTCCGACTACAGGTAGTCATCGAGACGGCGGGGGAGGATTAGATCAATGCTTCTCAGTCATCAGCATGCGGGGGATCTCTTTTGGGCAGGCAACGCTGAAATACGTTGACCCGCGTCATATTGTGAAACTATTTTTTATCGTAGCTAAAGTCGCCCATACACATGTCATAATCGTGCTTTTGTGTGTTTGGCTCTCTTGCTCAGCTTGCGTGTTGCGCAATAAGCCGACTTAAGCTACGCGGTAAAGTACTTTTTTTGCGTTGCTGGCAAAGTTAGGAAAAACGAGTAACAAAATTGAGGTGGGGTGGGGGGGAGGGGGCTGTTTTGGTAAGGTTTTGTGAATCCCCATTTGAGAATGACTGGAGTAGATGGATGATTTACCGGTAGGTTTTCGCGTAGTCTTTTTCGTGGACGCGAAGACGACGACGCCAATGACCATGATTGTTTTTCTCGGAGCGACCAACCAAACCACCGAGTTCCACGGTATCCGCAAAACGCACCATAAACGGCTGCTACGTAAAATATCATGCGGCCTGCTGTGGCCGCTGCTCCTAAGCCTAACACTCGTTAACTCTGATACGAAAGCAATGCGACACTTAAGTGGCCGCCTTTATACGCAGCGCAAGTTATCGTTACGACTAATTCTGTAGAGATATATTTAGACACTTGCATCACGTACAGCAAACGCAGTTTTCATTGGGAGCATCAAAGTCCTCAAACAAACAAAAAAAAAAGCACCGATGCCTCATTTTATCGGCTCAGTGTTCACTCTTCTCGCTCGCAGTGTTCTCGCAGTATTCACTCTCGCGAAAGAGCGTGGCACCTTTATAAACTGGCAGCCCCCGCCCTGCGGCCGCCGTCATTTGCACCCTGCGTGACTCTCATGTCTGGTCTCTCGAGCGCGCGACCTTCCCTGTCATCTCCAGAGACACCGTCGCGCGCTTTCAATGCTTGCCGGCACTTTCAGGGGCGTGGCTCACCAAGGGCACACCAAGGCCCGTAGGTTGGCGGCGCACGGTGGGCCGTACTGAGCGCTGTCGCCTTCGAGGGAAAGTTGGGCAAGTCTCTGTGAAAGCACTTTCAGCTGCTCAGAGCGCAGGTTAAGCTCCCCTCATTTTGTTTGTAGCGTGTGCATCTCTTTGTCGCCCACGGGACGTGGAACTGACAACGCCGTTAACGTGAATCTGGCGTCCTACGTTAAGACAAAGCACTGACTTGGATGACGTAGACAATGATGCGCGGTCATTCCAATCGATTTTGCTCTCTTAAAAAAATACCGGGTGTGGGTTATTCTAGTTTAACGAGCTTTACGAGCGTTCGATTAGCATTTCAGAGCCTTTCATTTAGTAGGGAAAGCCCAAAATTAACAATGCCTTGAGGTAATTTGTCTCTCAGGTCGCACAGAAAAATGAAGACCCGTATGAAAGACATATGATTCCGCAATAAACCTTAGCCGTATCCCCTTTCTTCTTCTCTCTACTAACCCCTCCGTCTAACAGGGCTTCGGCCTCCTTGCTAAAAAAGCCCATTCATTCATTCATTCATTCATTCATTAGAGTGTTGAGGTGTGGAGCACTAGCACAACTATTAATTCCCGTTACCCGCTGGAGGAAGATTGCTCTCGAAATGTTTGTGAGTTGATCGATAATGAAGAAAAGGAAGTGAAGAAAGAACTATCAAAATGTTTTGTCTCCTTGCTGCTACTAGCAGAGCTGCTTCTAGCTTCTCCTGCTCGTGGAAGAGAGAGCCTGTATTGCAGACAATATAACAGCGATAACAATTCTAGCGACGACGTCTGTCCTTTGCCGCACAGGCATCACTGCAAAAGATGTTCGCAAGTGGTTGCTTGGCACTTGAAACCGACCCGGATATTACATTTTTACCGTATAGAGACATTGATCTCTCAAGTTAGAAAATAATAACAGTAAAAAAAAAAAACACTTGGGTCCGATACATTACGCACAAGGCTTCTGTTTCAATTTCCTAAGAAGAGCCCTCTTTGCGAAAGCCGTAACTTGAGCGTGAAGACAGAAAACACATTTCGAGCGGTAGATATATCTAATAACAGGCAACCTTCGTCTTCGTGCGCTATTCTATTTTCAGTGACTCTTCCTACTCGTAGCGGTAGCCCAGCTTTTTTCTGTCCCCAAGCTATTTCTCTCGGCAATGCACTCACCTAGACAAAAAAAAAAAAAAAACACAACGCAGCGCGTGACCTCTTCAAGGTTTGAAATACTTCTGGGGCGCTGTCTTTTTTAAATTAGCCGTCAGATTTCTTGGGTGTCTCGTCCAACTTTCTTTTGCGCAATTGAATGTTATGTATACCGTCCGACTGTGCCGTAAATATCACAGCGCCGTTTGCCTGCACTTTGAAAAATTAACGAAAGAGAAAGCAAGAACACTAGCAAATAAGAAAAATATGTAAAAGTGTAAAGGCACACTACTTAATTGCGTTAGAGCTACCCCAGTGTACGCTGACGGACATGCTCTTTTCCCATGTAACGAATTCATGAACCCGCCTTTTAAATTCCACATGAGCTGCACAAAGTCGACTACCATGTTAAGATGGCCGGAAAGTGTCCCTGTATTACACACCTACTTAGCATTTCATTTGGACCCACCTCTGCTATACTCATTGTCCAACATGCATCCCCAGTTTCGCTTGTGCGCGCTATCTAATATCTTAACCATAACCTCGCATGCCGCGAGGTTCCTCTTTGTTTTTCAGACACCTGCGCGTCCGTATCCTTGGTCCAGAGCCGCACTCTTGGATTACAGAAGAATGCTATGTATACCTGCCCCAGCAAAAGATTTGTCGGTATATATCTGCGTATAGCTACACCTGACGTCAGGAGGTTCCTCCGCATTAACTTTCTTCCGGCTATATGGCTCTCCAATACCAATCAGCCCATCGAAATGTAGAGCTCTTTCACTTCTTCCTAAGTCTCTAGTTGATACCCCATATGCAGATAGTATATACGTTCTTAGGGATGAGCATGAATCATTTTCGTAGAAGATTATGTACTATTAATTTTTAAAAAATCTCCTAATCCTTCCGCACATCGGGACTTATCGTCAGCGTAGTTTCATACCACCAGCAGCAGCAATCTCGTAACTTTGACGTCCATTTCAAGGTGTATGCATTGACTAGGAGGCTGTACATTTCCACGATGCTACGTGGTGTATCTTCGAATGCAACAACAAGGATTTCACTTAAACCCTAGCTTTCAGTTTTTTCTTCATTTCAAAATGCCTATACTGTCCTGCTCCCCTGCAAGCCTTTCTACTCCACCCTGTATGAGCTGGTGGGAAGTGCTTACACCAACTTTCTTTAGATCCGACAAATTTATTCTCTGTAGCGAACAGTGCGGTCGCCGCATAAACACCTTCATTCTTTTCTATAGTGTTGGAGGGGTGGGTATGGTTGTCAATTGATTACGGTCATGCATATAATTTTAAACAAGCAAGTTGGCAAATTAACACAGCATTCGATGCGAAGTAAAACGAAAAAGTCGGCCGCGTATCTGCTCCTTTCGTTGCAAATGTCGACAAAAGACGATTTGCCAAGTAAATGCCTCCCTTCGCTTTCCCGCTCACCTCTCATGCTGTTTCTCTTCCGTCGAGCTCCTACCAATGTAAACACGCTACAGGTTTACTCAAGTATATTTAAATTTACCGCGTTCCACTGTTCCAGGCCGGGTGGTTCGATGTCAGTGCTGCCGTACGGTGGAGACGAGCGTCAATCGATGCGCCCTTCTTCAACGTTTATAGAACCACGTTGCCCTTCTCTACGTGTGTTCCAAGCAGAACGTTGAACCTGTTTAGTGGAACCATTCGTAACTGTTGCCGCTTGATTTCTTAAAATGCCGCCAGAATGTACAGTGGCGCGGGCAACAGCAGGTGACGGAGAGATTGTTTTCTTGCAGTAGATGTAGTATTTCATTTCGCAGAAATCAAGCATGTAATATTGTTTTTTTTTTATAAAGGAACATTGTAAATATCCCTTGTGTATTAATTGTTTGTCTTATAGTTGCGTAATGTCTTGTTCTTGTTCAACAATGTCGACAAGTATGAACATCTACACCGGGATTCGACGTTTACGATTTGGCTGGGAGTATATAAGACTATTTCGGGGATACTATTTCACTTTGGCCGGCTGGCTGAATCGAGTCCCAGACAGACAGAAAGACATACAAACAGACCAAAATTTCTGCGCTTAAGTAGCCCAAAAAAGGCTATCGTCTTCAAAATTTTCTCAATATTCTTTATAGATGTAAGCGGTGGCATCACAGGTGCATCACGGTTGGCACAAGCGGTGATCCAAGAACATTGAGAAGTGCATTGCCGCAGTTTCTGCAATCTAATTCGGCAGGTGGCTTGACAAAGTGGGATTAACATTTGCACATGTCTCCTGAAAGTTTCCCAGTACCATAGGTTGTCGTAATCACTCGTTTGTACACTCATTTGTACTCATTTGTACTCAAACTCACGAGTGAGTACGACCATGTGTGCGTTCACACCCTGATTTTAAAAGTGAGTAGCGATGACGGGTGAGCACAAACGTGATTACAGTAATCGTGAGTACAGTACTCGTCAGTACTATAAGCACTCATGACTACTCATACTCATGAGTACACAACTCGTGAAAATAGGTACCCATGAGTATGAGTACTACTCATACTCGTGAGTACTTATACTCATGAGTAATGTTCTCAGGAGTAATGTACTCATGAGTACTGTGATTGCGAATAAAGCACTCCCGAGTGCATGCACTCGTGAGTACATGCTCTCGTGAGTAAAGCAGTGCAAATAAGTTTGATCATGAACTCGTCTCGGGATGCGCGTATAGAGTCGCATAAATTTAGTGGTGCCGCAGCGCCGCTTACCACTTAAAGGTCGTAAAATCAGACAAAGGAAAGTGGCGGCTCTCCCTGTTTTTGGTTAGACGATGTTACCTTGTTTCGGTGCTCGTCTCCTACGGTGTGGCACGGTGAAAAGAAAAAAATGGCAGCGGCTTAGCTCAGCTAACCTTGGATATGCAAAGCAAGAGCTTGGCTTAGTCTGGCTGAGTCTCGGTTTTCCTTGGTTAACCTTTGATTTAAATGTTTGCCGACCCCGTCTCAAAGACGTTCACGGTGAACACACCGTACCTCTTCGCCGCGCGCGAGATGAGACACGTTGCCCGAAAACGACCCAGCGCCGCATGCATGGGAGGCTGCGGGGGTGGTCGGCTGCCTCGGCCGCAGCGGCAGCGGCGACCGCGCTTCGAAGGGTGTGTCGCCGGGAGTGTGTCTCCGGTCAAAACGTCACCTTGCGCATCCTCTATGAAATCGCTGGACGAAAGTAGTAAAGCCTTGAGGGGGCGACGGCTGCCGGGCAACGTGGTCTCCGGTGCTCTGCTCCTTCGGCACGTCTCCACTGCGGCCGTTATTTTCGTCTACAAATACGCTGCTTGGAGAAGCGTGGGTGGCTCCGTTGCGCTTGCTCCATTGAAATGTGGCGGGGTAGAGGCGGGGGAGGCGGCTAACAATGCATGCACTACGTCCGCTGGAGCCGCTCTTCTTCGAATTCAGCAGTTTTTGTATAAACGCGTCGTGTAGTCGTTTTGCGAGTCGAACCACTCATACAAACGGTCACGATTAATTTGCGTGATTAGCGTAAAATAGGCTGCATAGTTTGTGCCACCGAAATTGTCTGCTCTGTTCCGTTGTGCGCATTCAAGGGGTAGTTTTGCTGGCGTGAGTTCGCCCGTCTCGTTTGAATAGGCTCCAGTCTTCAAACACCTGATTCAGATACGCTAGGACTATGTTCTAGTGCAGTGCCGTTTCCAAGTGAGCACATAGCACCACCGTGCATTCGCATTCGCGCGGAGAAATTTTCCGCTCCAATAAAAATAAGACGTTCGAGTACACCTAAGCACGTCTGTGGGTTGGGTGTCTGAAAGCATACTGCCAGCTGAGAGCGTTCGACGCCTTATTTTGCTTCGTATTGTCGATGCGCTCCGCCATCTTGTCGCTGGAGGAGCGCTTTGCTTTCGAAAGGCTTCAATCTGTCTCCTACGTGTTGCGCTGCTGTTAGTTTATGCTGCTGTGTAATGAGACAGTTGACGGAGACGGCAACTTTCCCTTCTTGTTCTTCCCGTACCTTCATCTTCGGTACGCTGGAGAAGGCGACCCCCCCCCCCCCCTCCCCCCTCCCCAAGCCGCTCATAAAGGAGCCGTTTTTATAGTATGGACGTCGATGCCAGAATGCTGGTTTTTCGCTCAAGGTCGGGTCTTGGAACGTCTCGTAAAATATGATGCTTGCACATGAAACCACCGCCCTTTTTGGTCCATCGTTCTCAGCGTGCTCAGCGCTGCTCGAGGTAAGATCTTCGGATTTCCACCGTGCAAGCAGCCAACCAACGCGGCAGGTACAGTGATATCAGTGCAAGCTATCACGCATCGGCGAACTTTTTCGTTGTGTGCAAGCAAGAAGCACGACAGATCACTGGGACAGTGCTGGGATCACTGCTGCCACGGCAGCCAAACAGGTGCAGCAACTGGGTGCACTGCAGCCCTCGACTGCGAGAGGTACCTTCCCCCTTCCTCCCCCCCCCCCCTTCCCAACCCCCCATACACACACATGCATACGAAAATAAGCGGTTTCAGTCAGACACCTGTGGGTTTTGCCCGGAATCTTAACGGGCATACACAAAACGACGCGTGGCGTCACTGTTCTGTCCCTTTCTCACCTTTTACTGCGAAGCACTAGATGTGTAACCCCCATGTTTTCATTCCGGTGAAGCCGCTTTACTCGGTCGCGTTCGGGGGTTCCACCTCGCCACCGCCGAACCCTCTTTCACGACTGTTATTTCCCGCACCCCCACCGATGCCTTCTCTCACAAGTTGCGCAGTCGGCTGAAAACTACGGCAGCGCTGTTATCACATGACTGCGGAAAACAACAGGAGCGCTAATGGGCGCAGAAACAACCAAAACCCGCCGCCGCTGCACATGTAGCCTTTCCTCTTCAGGGACAATGGTAGGCTGCCATTCCTTACCTGAGAAAGCCCGCCTTCTTATCCTTCTAATTATCTCTGCCTCATGGTTGGGTTCCGGGTCAGTACTTGGCCCAAGTGGATATATTCGCTTACCCCTTCTGCTGCCTACTGCCTCGCCACCTATCTCAAACCGCGGTGCTCTCCCGAGGCTATTAAGCATTACTTAGTTTTCTGCACATCAATTTTCAGGCCCACGATTCTACTCTGCTTGCCCAGTGCAGTAATCATGCTTTGCAATTCGTCCACCGAGTTACTTAGCAAGGCAACGTCATCAGCAAATCTGAGGCTGCTGAGGTATTCTCCACTAACACTTACTCCCACCTGTTCCCAATCCAATGCTCTGAATAGCTCTTGTAAAAATACTGTGAATAACATTGAAGAAATTGTGTCTCCTTCTCTGACGCCCTTCCTTATACGTATTTTACTGACTGCTCTCCTTATGGAGGACTACGGTAGATGTTGATCCAGGGCAGTTATCCTCTAGTATTATTACGTAATGCTCGTCTACACCTTGATCCCGCAATGCCTGCATGACTGCCGAGGTTTCGACCATGTCAAATGCTTTTTCATAATCAATGAAGACTATATATAGGGGTTGAGTATACTCCGCGCATTTATCTATCACCTGATTAATCGTGTGAATACGGTCTACTCTTAAATAGCATTTACGAAACCCTGCTTGTTCATTGGTTTGACTGAAATCTGAGGTGGCAGAAATTCTGTTAGCGATGACCTTGGTAATTACCTTGTAGACGACTGACAGTAAGCTCATCGGCCTGTATTTTTCAAGTCCTTCATGTCACCTTTCTTATGGATTGGGATGATGTTCCGTTCTTCCATGATTCTGGTACACTCGCGGTCATTACGCATTGCGTATACAGGTTTGCCAGTTTTTCAAGTACAATTTCCCCGCCATCCTTCAAGAGGTGTGGTGTTATCTTCACCAGGTGCTTCACCAGGTGCCCGTTTCACGTCTTCCAAAGCCCTTCCTTACTTCTTCCGTAGTTACTGGTGGGATGTCCACCTCCTCTGGACTACTGACTCGTTCGGCATTATCCTGGTTGTCCTGGCTACTGTACAAATCTTTATAGAACTCCTCGGCTACTATAACTGTTTTATACCTATTTTTGAAGGCATGACCTTGCTTGTCTTTCAGTGCATACATCTGATTTTTCGCCATGCGTAGACGCCTCTTCACTGCTTTCAGGCTGCCACCGTTTATTACAACATTTTCGATTCTCTCCATACTATAATTCCGTATGTCAGCTGTCTTACGCTTATTGATTATTCCAAAACTCCGCTAGTTCTATTCTGTCTGCTGTGGTGGGGTCAGCTGTTCTGTCGACCTATGGTAATACGTACATCTGACAGATGAACGTTAGTCACTGACAGAGGGCATATTTGTACCCTCCCATTTTTTTGTCCTCCCGCGTGTATATAAAACCCCACAGGCGTGCTTAAAAAGAGTGGAATCACGGAGCACTGCTACAAGACGCGGTTCAAGTACAGGGCAGCCTTGTACACTTGCGGCGTCCGCCTCGGTTCGATTTCTAGGCGGTGGGCTCATAACCACGGTGTCCCTTCGGCACGTAAAGCCTCCAAATTTTGAATTTGAATATCGTTAATGTTCAGAGATAACCACTAGGTAGCACCCTGTTTACACGGTTCCAACTAACAATTCAAACAGCATTCCCCGTGGCATTCTGCCTCATGAATGTGTGGCTTCGCAGCGAGTGTACTTACATGCACACATTGAGTAGCACATGCCCGCACAGAAAGACTGGCCAAAGTTTGATAAAAATGGTTATCAAATAGATGTGGCAATCCATAACTGACATAAACAGTCGAATAGTACCTGTACTACACGGCGTTTCAAGGGCCTTTCGAAACCCTTCGAACCAATTGTCTAGCGAGTGGCTCATTGAATAACTATTAGCGGCATTTGTAAATGGGCGTACAACTGTCAATGGAAAGTTGCCGTGTAGCGCAGGCATTAAGGAACTAATTTATTAATAGTTAAGCGACAAACCAGGCAATTAATTGCAATCAAATAGTCTCCCAAGCGTACGCTGACGCTCAAATTCAAAGTACCCTCTCCTAATGTCATTCTAACATATATTTACAGAGCGCATCTGCAAACAGAGAAATTGGTGAAGTAATCACAGAATGTCGAATTAAATAAACAAGTTTAATCAAACCTTGCAATCAAACGTTATCCAGTCAATCAACTGATCAACGAACGAGTCGATCACTCCATGAACTATATTTTAACCTAATTGAAGAAGTGTTTAACCAATTAACAAAATCAATAGGCCAATCAATAAGTTTCAATCAACCGCTCACTAATGCTGCGAGCTTCAACGCAAGCTGAATTTCGTAGGATTAGTGTGTAAGTGTTGTTATCGTGCCCCAGTTTCCTTCATTTCTCTATCTGCTGGCTACCTTGGCTACGCTGCCATCTCCCCTCTCCACAGCAGGAGAAGGACAAGCACTCATGCCTTGCTACCCCAATATTTATTTCTCCTTCTCCCCAACTTCTGCTCGAAACTGCTACCAGGTCTGTGTCGCCACGCCGTGTTGTATTTACGCACTACAGCGGTGCCAGACGGCGCAGGCGTTGCCCGGCAACTTCGAAAGGCAGGTAGGGACGCAGCAGCTCAACGTGCAGCAGATTTGAGAGTGCTCCCTCTAAGGTGTTCTGTCCTGTCAGTTAGCACCGATTAATTTATGTTTCTTGCGTTTGGTCCAGTATATAGTCAGGGTATCTCGGAGCCACTTCATTCGAAGGTTGTTTCCGATAAATAACACTTTACTCGCCCGTACAATGATCTCTCCGAGACGGAGACTAAAGCGATCTATACGTGTTATGAGTTGGCGTACGTGAGGCACGGAACAAACTAAATATAAGCAGCGCAGTTAAATTTTCACCCACATTTTAGATATCAGTAGCAGCATTCTGCTTCCATACACATCCCAACCAAGCAGAAACTGATATTACTTCGACCTTTTTATTCAAATAACTGGAAGTGCCGGTTTTCGCTAGTCTTTCCGTTTCGGCTTTTTATTAAGTTTTGAACACAGATTCTTGAAAACACTTTACAGCAACTTTATATACTATACCATGCCAATAAAGCATATACCAACTGCATAGTAAAAGCTAAATTTCAGCATAATACAAACTTGGCTAGTTGGTATCGTGCAACAACTAAAACTGCCCAAAGACGTGCACACAAGAATATTAGACAAACCTAACATTACAGACATACGTAACAGGCATAAACCAAAGGTAGAAATATCCACCGGCCTGCAAATTTTACTGGAACCTACGTCTATGCATCCGCAACCTCTGTCGGATCGTCCGTAATTGGCATGCACCCCGCGTGACCCAAGGGCGCTGACCCAAGCTGGGCAGGTCACGTCTGCCGCAAGTATACTTTACATTTGACGTAACCGAAAGTGATGGCGTCACTTCCGGCGACATCAGCACCGATGAAGCCAGCTTAGTGAAGTGAAGGTGCAGTCGGTGCGAGGCCAGTGGATCTTTTGACGAAAACTAACGAGGAGGAGCCGAGAAGCAATTCGTTAGACTGCGTGAGAATTTATTAACGCGTGCTCCTCCGCAAATTCCCCAGATGCAGATGACAAGGCTTGAGCAAGGCTTCATTAAGGGAAAGAAAGTTTCGCTCACCGCCTCAAAGAAACGTAGCGTGTAGGCGATTTTCGCCTAACATCCCAATTTCACAGCGCGGAAGACAGGTTCTTTCAGTACGCGCGCGTGCACCATGCTCAAGCCGGCGTAGTCAGTGAGCTCAGGTGCCCTAGAAGAGGCAGAAGGTGTCCAGAAAAATAATTTAATTCCGAAAACTGAGGCAGAACTATGAGTAAGGCCTGCTTGATGTGACTTCCCCCTGCGGCGGGATGAAGGAGTGCTGGAGTCTTGTACGGGAGAACACTTCAGGCTGTGACGCTGGTGGACTCGGGTACGAGAAAGGGAAGCTTTGACTGCTCCAGAATGTCCCCACGCACTGTACTCTTCCGAAGGCAGCATTTGAAAAAAAAAAAAGAAACAATAGGATTCATACCAAAATTGGGGGCTAAGACGACTGTTTTGTTAGGTTGAGTTCATGTACTCCTCTAGTTAGTTAGTTCACAGTTACCACAGCTAAGTTGTAACGTTACAGAATTCCCGTATGCTGTGAGTACACAGGTGCCTACGGAGGGAGCATGGTTATAGAAAACGGCTGTAACTTTTGTTTAATCGAAGCTATCAGAAGACAAGTTATTTTCAATTAGCTACTGAGGTGGCCTAACATTACTGAGGTGGCCTAACATAAGTTTCATTTACACTTTTTAAATTCTGAGTTCACTGTGAACTTGCAAATATTGTGCAATTTCCGTTTACTGTCAGTATGAGGGCGTCTACGGGAGGAAAACGAACAGCCCTGTTTTCCCCCTAGAATAAAACTGGAGTCCTTGCCAGTTTTATTAAACTAATTAACTAGACAAGAAAGTATTTTAAATCGCAAATTAGAAACGTGTTCGGTTTTTTTTTTTTTAAGAACGTTTATTTTGCCACAGGGCATATATATGGGATTATGAGGTGATGGTGATTAGATGAAAATGAAGTGTTCGGTTTCGTCCATTCCTTGGACTGCGCCCAGCTTCGCCGGCGATCCTTCTTCACAGACTGGAAGGACATCGATTTTTTTTTCTTCTGTTCCCTTCAACCAAAGCAGGAGCTTGCCAACATATGAGGGTTTTTTTTTTATTGAACGAGCCAGGTCCACCTAACGCGAATTTGAGAAACAAGCGGTAGTTTGTTACCGAACCTAAATGCAACGCCTTCAAAGCTATTATATGATATATTGCACATGTCAGCTGGGGGACGCTTATGGCCACAAGTATTTAAAATTGCGCCTTGAATTTGAGCAATATTTGGGGTGATTAGTTGGTATTTGGCTCACATTGAATTGAAACACTCAAGTTAATGCAGCATTCTTATGAAAAATTTATTTATATTGACTATCAAGCATGGTGCTATTGAGTTTTGGTGTAAAAGGCACAAAAAATACGCAATATGGCTTCAAGAACCGTAGAACTATACCAGTAGAGCAGGCGAGTCCTCTTGGCACAATTAGCAGCTGTTTTCTAATTTTTGCCTAAATAATTTTCTTGGGCACGCCTGAAGGCACTCATCAAGTAAGCAAGCTCTCCAAAACGCTCCACAAGAAGGCTGCTCATGTCTTCTTCACCTTAATGAAGTGGTTCGTACTGTCAGAAGGAGGGGGGGAAGAAGCGGGGGGGGGAGTTAGTACTACCCTGGTAAATTTGGGAGTAAAAAATAAATATAACTAGAGTTATTTCTTAGGGGGTAGACGAAATCAAATCATTGTTTGACATCTCTCAGTTTCATTTCGTTCACTTTTTCTTCCGTTCATCATCATTGACTTCTGACGTCAGATATTTCTCCGATCTTCTAATTGGGCCATCCGAATTCATATTAAGCCAGCTCTAAAAAGCCCCAAAAAAAAAAAACTTCCTGCAACACCCTAAAGAGTCTAAATAGTCAAGCCAAAAGCAAACTCCAATTGGGCAAATGATTTGGCTCATTTTCGAGACGAACTACAATCTGCGTAAAATCTATGTCCGTGTGTGTGCGTATGCGTGCGCGCATGCGCGTGTGCATGTGCGTGCGTGCACGTGCGCGTGTTAGTGTTAGTGAGAGAGAGAAAAAAAAAGAGTAAACGTGCTTATCATCAAAAGCAGTGGGGGAGTCATGTGTCAAATCTAACCACTGCGCAAAGCCACGCGCGGATTACGGCATTAGAGCAGATTGGAAGTGATGGCGTTCCGCGGAAGGTCAACTTGTCCGACCAGGCGGGAGAACAAAGCCTTGTATAAAGCATTCGAAGAGCCTCTGAACAGTGATGATAGCAAAACGCGGCTTCTTTCACGTGCGGCAACGTGTTCGTAACAAAATCCCGTGCTTTTTTGCTTCAACCGTTCACCAGAGCCGTTCTTCAATTGTATGGTGGTAGCACGTGTTTCGTTTAACATCGAGCAAAGAAAAAATGAATTCTTGCCATAATTACATTGGCAGGCACGTTGCGGTAAGGTGCGCCAAGCGCTCATTCTCTAAGATTGGTTTTTACGGTTTCGTTTTTTCAGCAGGCAGCCGGTCTCCAAAAAATCTAAACGCCATCAGAGACTGATAAGATGGGCAACGCGAATTGCGCGCCGTAATGCGCAGCAGTCGAGCGAGCGATACGTGATGCTGCGTCAATAAATTCTCTCAGTCATTCTCTAGCAACAAGCCGCCTGTTTTGCCTGCTGATATGTGGTTAGATGGTTGGCGTGACACATCGTTCTTTTTTTGTCGTTGTTGTTGCAAGAATTCGACATCGAACGCTTGAAAAGGGATGACGAGGGGGTGCTGCTCATCCAGTAGCAGCGTACGTTTGGCGGTGCCAGGGTGGCACCTGTGCCGATAAGAAGCGCGACATCACCGCCATCGGCGCCATTTCTTGCTGGATCCGCGCCGGGTGGCGGCGGCTGTACTGCATTCTTGCTGCGGGCGGAGGCGTCGGTTGCTGAAAAGGGTGGGCGTTCCTTAGCAGGGTACAGTGTTGTATCTGTGCGTGTGTTGTGCCTTTGGGAAAACCGGACTGTGGCTTCGGAATACCGGAACGTGGTCCCTGCCGTGGTTCGGAAAACCTGACGACCATCTCGGGGCGCTTGGAACCGTTGAGAGCAACACTGGCGTCGCGTCCTCGACGACTCGTCAAAATGGTGAGTTCCGTGGCAAAGCCGCGGGGCGAGTGTGTGCGGGCTAAGGTGCCGGGCTTAGGTATAACATTTGTCTGTTTTGACATCGTACTCTCGAACGGAGCGGCATTCGCTCGTGAGCCCACCCGCTTCTTAGTCCGCCACTCATGGGACATTGTCGTCGTGAAAGCCTCGCGGTGGGCGGTTAGGCTTCAGCTGTTGAGGCAGCGGCGCAGTGGTCGCGTGAACTCTGGGCTGCTGCCCCTAGGCCGTTTAGTTTCCGGGACGGCAACGTAATGGCACATGTGGGACCTATGCGTTGCGGCCTCGATAGGGATAGCTCGCAAGCCCTCGCGAGGTTTCCGCGACGCTCAATGTCTCTTTCCGAACGCCGTGAATACTGGGCAAGCGTCATGTGACTTTCTAAAGGTTTTCTTTTTTTCTCACATTTAACTATACGGCAATGTCATGGCGTGTGCCCTGCGCTAACGGCGTTCGGAATTCTCGCCAAACTCGTCTAGCTCCACTGAAGCACTGGTCCCTGCTCAACGGTTCGTCGCTTCCGACGCTGTCCGGAGCGGCGGCAAAGGCGAGTGCTCGCTTTCCTTGTCCTTGGTTCTTTCCAGCTGGCCTGCCTGCAGTCTACTGCGAGTTCCCCTCCCTTTGCGTACTGTCTCATTTCTGTTTACGTTCACGCAAACACTCACTATGGGCATTTAGTCAGGCAGGTACACGTCTCAAATCTGTCCTGTCTTTAGCTGGCCGCTGCTTGTAATAGGTTTTCTAGCCAAATAAAGCTGCTTCGGTTTTTCCCTCGGCTACCGTGCAACTGAGTTCCCTTCCAGCTTCCCTTGTGTTCCCGTCTGGCGTGGTCCCTGGACCCCGTTCTCGGTGAGTTGACTGCTTCGCTGCTCCGAGAGTTGTTTCTTGCATGTTTTTTTTTTTTTCTTTCGCAGGTATACCTGGCCGTGCGGCGCATTGGGCGTCCTCTTAAGCTCGTGCCCTGTTCCCGTGGTCCCGCGTAGGAGCTCATTTGGCCGTGCCCTGCGCCTAAGCCTGTGGCTCTAGCGGTTTTCTGCAGTCTTCACATCTGTGTACATGGACTCGTGTCACCTATAATTGCAGAAATTAAACTGCTCACTGCACAACACTCGCGTCGCTGTCTTGAATCCTGTGCTCGCCGGCTTAGTCGGCTTGAGCGCAGTGATGTTTCATCGTACATATTCCAACTGTAAGGCCTCCCTATGTCATCGTGGTTGCCGGAAGGTTACGTATGCGTTACTAGGAAATTTATTTCAAGCAGCACCGAAACTTTTACTCCACCCATCCTCGCTCAATCCCCAAGTAAGCATTCGGCACATGACGCTGTGCGAGTACAGGCGCCCCGAAAGTAAAACAGCATGTGAGCGGCGGCGAAACTTGTAAAATGTGCTCGTCAGCGCGCACTGTCGACTGCGCAGCAGCATAGCAGAGCGAGGGGGCGCCAGCTCACCCGGCTGATTCGTTATCTGCTGCTGTCCTTACCACCGGCTGAAAAGAAGCGGCGTTTTTTTATTTTTATTTATTTGCGAAATATTGCAGGCACGAAGCCAAAGCAGGAGTAGTACAGGCAACAGAGGTAAAAGGCAACACATCAGGATTTACTTCATACACTCTGCTAAAAATTTCCGGTAAAGCAGTAGGAGTGGTACAACACAGAAATGAAACGTGTTTTGACAAGACATTTAATTGGGAATGATAACTGCACATCAGTTATCATCTAAGGATAAATCTGGCTATTTCAATGTAAGGTCATCGACGAACGGCAGACGGTAACTTCCACAGTTTACTGCAACTTCCCTGTGAAAGTATCTCGGCGAAATAAATTAACGCGGGCGTAATGTTCGAGCTGCTTTGCCAGGATAACTTCATGATATGCTGTCAAGGATCTTCTCGTTCACTAAAAAAAAATGTTTCAGCCATACTTTAGTAAACGGAAGCATTCAGATGACAAACAGACGGAAATTCTTCTTTCCATTACTTACGGACTGTTGCAAATTACATAAATAAAGCGGAGGCTACTCTTAGAATCTTTCAAGCAGCCAATTTCCAAGTGTTTGATTAACACGAGTATTAACTTCTGGTCTAATGTTGAAGTGCTGTCCTCGGTGGTCAGAACTTGCGTTGGAATATTTTGAAACCATCAGGAGCTCATCTTTTCTCCGTACCAATCATCAGCGTACTGCCTCGGTATCCTGGCTGTACGAGATGTTCGGAATCTTCAACCTTCCGCTCACAGCAAAACGGTCACAACTCAAAGCAGACCTAAAGCATTTACGCATCGTTTGTTCGGTTTTTTTTAGATGTACCGAAGACATTCGTGGGTATTACACCGCTTCTTGTCTCCGTACATCGGCGTCGTCGTCGTCGTTTTGGTGGTGGTTGTGGTTTGCGACGGGAAAATGAAAGGAAATTCACTGGGGATATTTTGAGCTCGGCAGGGAGCTCACCTGCATACAACCCAGTGCAGGGGAAGGGAAGTAGCGTCGTCGTTGTCGGCCTCCACACCTCCCCCATTCTCCTCGCCGCGTCAGCTTCGCTCCCGCCGCTCACCCCCTCTCCTCTCCGATAGCGAACACTCTTCTCGCGAGTCGCGAGGGGCATTGGATTGGATTCGATTGATTGGCTTGGCTTGAATTGGATAAAGTGGATTGTGTTGCCGTCATAGCCGCGGCAGACGCAATGGCGGCGGCGCGTCCCCTCACCGTTATGCGCGCTATAAAACGCCGTGCCTGCGCCGCTCCGCTCCATCGTTCCAGCGCCGTTCCTCCGCTGTCCAACGCTGCAACGTGAACCCCCTATGCCTCGCATCTACACAGGGGTTCCCGCGAAGGGAGGTGGGAGTTTTTTAATTAAATCACTTTTCTGGACTACCTTTGCCTCTTCCATTGCGCCTGAGCTCGCTGGCTACGCCGGCTTGAGAACGGTGCTCATGCTTGTACACAAAGAACCTATCTTCCGCACTAGGAAATCGGCATGTTAGGTGAACACCGCCTCTACACAATGTTAGCTCGAAACTGAAAGTCTTTGCCCGTTTTTATGAAACGTTTCTCGCCACTGACAAACGTTGCAGTATGCATTAGGAGTTCTCTGGAGAAGCTGCGGACGAAAACAAGCCAATATAAAGAAAACCCTTCGCGGCTCCTCCCCATTTGCCTTCGGCCACAGGATGCACGGGTTTCACATTTAGAGCAATTTCACAGCGACAACACTCACTTCACCAGTGTTAATATCCCCGAAAGGGACAAAATCACTTGTGGTGACGTCACTTTCAAGGTACCGTATTTCCACGATTCTAACGCGCACCTTCTTTTGTTAAAAGTAGCCTTAAAATTTGCTCTGGCTCAAGGGAAAGTCGGCCTTCAATGTTCCCCGCTTTAGTTTTAATGCGAACAGAAGCTGAATAAGCGAGTTTATGAACCACAATAAATTTTTGCTGCCACATTTGCTTGCGTCAAATAAAATGTCTTCTGCCAGGCACGTGATTGCATGTCTTTTACATTGGCGCGGTATAATCTGCGTCAAATTATTATTTTTTTAAATTTTCATGATTTAGCTTACCTGCGCTTTACAATCGGGGGTGCGATGAAATTGTGCAGATACGGTACTTGCAGTAAACTTGATGTACCTCACGTAGCATCTGGTGACGTGGAGTACAGGGGTGTGATAATTACGGACGCACAAACAGAGGTACACGAACGTTGGTTGCACTAAAATTTGCGGGTCTGTGGATATTATAGCTTTAGGTTTAGGTCTGTCATGTTGGGTCTCTAACGTTATGGGTGTCCAATTTCTGCTTGGGTTCACGTCTTTTGCACAGCTTCCGTTGCCGTAATGTACTAGCCCAAGTGTGTATCATTTTGATAGCTCTTGCTATGAAGTTGGTATACGCTCTATTGATATTGTATTGAGTGTAAAGTTGCTATAAGCTGTTCGCGAAACTTTTGTGTCAAAATGTGATAAAAAAGTTAACAAGAAAGACTAGTGAAAACCTGGTTTTACAATTGAATATAAGTACCAAAGTTATTTCCCGGTTCTAGTTGCTCCTCATTGGTAAAGTAGAATGGGGTTTGAGAGGTGAAGTCCGCCGCTCATAGTTAATTTATATCCTCCCCTTATGTACGCTAGTTAATAAAACTAGTGATCGTGTAAGCCTCTTTCTCGGCACGATCATCGTCCGGGCGAATAAAGCGTTATTTAGCGGAGAGGGAGAAAGAGATAAATAAACTTAATTAACCAAATAAATTTGTCCTTATGGGTGGCGTGGTGACGGGTAGCGTTCGCTGGCCGCTAACGTTGGCTGATCTCATCGTGACGCTCTGTTAGATCGTTAGGTCTGAGCGCCCTAGCGCCTGAACCCAGTGCTCGCCGTCTGGTATCTTGGGGAAAAACTCGTTGGGGCATTCTCAAATGGCGTGTTCTATGGTGTCTGCTTTCCCTCACGTGGGGCGGTTCGGGGAGGGTTAAACTACGGGGTAGATCATGTGCATTCTATATCTACATGGCAGGGTGTTTGTTGCACGAGTCGTCATAGCCTTTCTTTAGCATTGGATAGCGCCGCGTTGGCTGGTGGCAGCTGGCGGCGCCAGAGGCGGTCGTGCGCCGTGTTCTCCTGCTTTCTCGGGAGACTGTCTCGACCTGTAAGGGCTCCGTGGAAGGGGACGTGGCTGGGTGCAGCTGGGACGGTAAGCTCTCGAGCTGGCCTATTTGCTGCCTCGTTTGCTTCCAAACCTGGGGGGTCTTGAGTCTATATAGATTCTACCGGGGCGTCGGGTGAACTTTGATTAAGTATTTCGAGTGCCTGGGGCGAAACGACTTTCCACTGAAGCTGCTCTGATATGCCTCGACCACATAGCAGACTAAACGCTGGAGATATAAATTATTCAGTGCTGACCGGAGGGACGGAACACCTGACAGCGAGTTTTGCCGATCCTGCTGCGTTCCCAGCTGCCTTTTAACGTTTCCGGGCAACCCTAGCCTTCTAGCTAGCGTGAAAACTCGTAAATACAACACGGCGTGGCGGCATATACCTAGTAGCAAGCTTAAGCTGACTCATAAGAGGAGAAGGAAGCAAGTTTTTATTAAAACACGGTAGGGGGAAATGGGGTTGTAAGTCTCCAGTTGGGGAGGGTGACGTGGGCAACTACGTCAAGGAGACCCGCACCTAGGAAAGTAGATTAAATTGAAGCACGAAAACAACCCTTACCAGGATATCAGACTGAGTTGAAGCTCTCAGTACTAATGAGTGGGTAACCGTAACTTATCGATTCATTTGTTGATTTTGGTAGTCGGTGGACCTCTCGATTCAGTTTGATTATAATTAATTGTTTGATAGTGCTTGATTCGTGAGTTGATCAATTTGTTGGCAGGTTAACGTTTGATTGTAAGGGTTTTACTAAAATTATGTATTTCATTCGACATTTTGTCCATACTTCGCGGATGTCTCGGTTTGCGCATGCGCAACTCCGTGGATATATGTTTGAGGGACGACAGAAGGGAGTTCTCTGAATTAAGGTAGCAGGTAAAGTTTAAGTTATTATGTGATAGCAACGGATTGCCTGGTTGATTGCCTATAGTTAACCCAATCGAAAATTCCTTATTCATGGGGATTCTTGATTTGAATTTATGAATTTATATTACTTATTTGGTGAGCAGTTTTATAGTTTTGGTCAAATACCCTCGGTGTACATCTGCCATTCAGTATTTTCACGTACTAATGGTAGTGAAAGGCGATGTCCGGGTGTGCCCCTTTACAAGCGAAACTAATAGGTACACAACACGTGTTGCGGTACTTTTTAATTGTCATAATAAGTCAGTTAACCATGCAGTCGTACACAAGTAGGAACTGTCACTTGCTGTCCATACATGTGACCCTATAGGCGTGTGGTTATGAGAAACGGCTGCAACTTGTGTTTTATTGAACCTATCCTGAAAAAATTTAACCATGATAGTGCGCTCAAACGACTGTCTACCCATACGCTGCGGTGGAAGGGTCATGGTCATGCTCCAACACAGTGGATTGTGCGGTTAAAGGGACTCTGCAACACTTCCCATAAACGCTTTCACTCCTTCCTTCCCGTCTGGAAGCACCCCGTAAGTTGTAGCTACTGCCAGCACGGAGCCGGACTGCGAGATTTGCTCGTCGCAGCGAATACGCCTTCGTTTTTGCTTTCATTTCATGACTTTCTGCCTAAGGAGGCTATCAAATGTGCTCTTTGCTGCAACTTAGGGAAAGCCGGAGGATAGCTGCTACAACACTGTGATGACGTAATTCCAGCGGTGGAAGAACGCCAAGACCGGGAAGGAGAGAAATATATTGAGCACGTTTATAAGTTATCTGATGGGCGTACCGCAGTAATTTTTGGCTGGGGTACTTGTGGTTGACTACGTTCTGCAAGCATTCACGATTTTTTAAAAACGTTGAGGAAAGCGTAGCACAGTCCCTTTAATTTGGCCGAGACAAAACACTTCCACAAAGAAACCTATATTATGACTGTTTTTATACCGACACGGCAGAGAAACGAAAAACCAGCGCAAAAAAAAAAAGCAAAAAAACTCAAGCTCTCTTTTTTCCCGAAACCACTTGAACCCGTTTGAACCGGTTCGAACCGGACCGAAATGGTGTTCCGGAACCGAACCCGGAACTGAACCGGAAAGGCTTGAACCCAAACCCAAACGGAACTCGAAAAAATACCGGTTCGACACTGCCCTGAAGCAATATTGCCCCGCTGCGCTCCCAGATGCGGCCAAGAGCAGAAAACACATGGAGGAAGAGAAAACACCCCAAAGGAGTTTTCTTTTCTTTTTTCTTGGTTTTGACATCACGTGACGTCGAAGCTCTGCCCATGGACTAAGGGCCTGAAAAAAAGAGTTTCCCCTGCACAGCGCGGGTCAGCTGCACCACCTCGCGGACACAAGGAAAAGCAAAATTTGCCGACATGACAGCAGCCATTGCAATGTTTGACCTTGGTACAGTGAACTGGAATATTCCCGTTCACTTTAGCCTTTTCTCACTAATGCTGAGGCCCACTCCTCATGCACTGCCTCTCTTTTAGGTGCACTTACCGTTTTCAAACATTCAAAGAGAGCGCCGCAATCCGCGGGCACAGCCTTTCCATGGAAAACCTAGATGGCGCTCCAGCAACAATCGTTTTTTTTTGCCCGTTTTTTAACCGCGTAATTTGAATCTTCATTGGGGCGTACTCGACCAGTGCAGGAAGACATCGTGTGGTAGAGAAAACGTGGCTTAGTTGGTCATCTGAGGCGTAGCAAGGGGATGGTGGACCTTGCCAGATTTTTTCCCGCCTCCAATTTCATGCATGTTATCCCCGGCACTCTACTGGGAACAAAGGTCAACGCGCTGCGAATGCGCCGCTATGAACGACATTCTCGTCTCAAAGACGGTTTGACGTGTGGGAGCTTATAACGGACCAAGCACTTAAACAAAAATAACGAATTCATAATTCGCGACCTTGCAGCTACATCGTTTTATTGTAGACATCATATACTCATCATAGAGTACCCTCATTGATATAAAGCAAGAAATAAGAGGAAACAATACCACTCTGATATCGTAATCTCTGCCCAAGCACAAGGTATCAGTGCATGCTAGCCACCTCGTACCCGCCCCCCTTCTCTCCCTGTGTGACTGTCTGTCTGTCTGTATATCTCCTCCCTCCCTCTCTGCGAAAGAAAATGCCGGCTATTACTTTGCTTTTATGTGACACGAGAGAGGCGCTGCTCCATTTTTTGTTTTAAGATAACCTTCAAAGAAAAAAAAAAAAGTACTCCCCGTCGGGGAATCGAACCCCGGTCTCCCGCGTGACAGGCGGGGATACTGACCACTATACTAACGAGGACTGGCGGCGTTGGCCCTTAATACCCTATTTCAACAAATTACAAGGTTACTGTCAGTTCTAAGGTATGCTACATTTGCAGAGCTGAATTTTAAGTGCCGGAATTTTTATTTCTTTCACTAATATCACATGCATTTTTCTCGCGCTTAATGGTGGGTCTCTTTGATGGGATAGCTAGATTTGTACTTTGAGTACTTTTTAGCTGACGATCGCGTAATACTCCAACATCTCCTTCGTAATTGGTAATAGACCTATACGGCTGGACCTCAGTGGACTGCTATTTGTTAGCAAGGCGCGTGTGAATGGCTGCGCTGTACAGGCCAATACAGTGGTAGCTTGGCGCCAAAGAAATTTATTTGAAGCTTGCCTGATGATGAGGCGTCCTTTACTCTTTGTGAGCGCGAAGTGAAAGCAGCGGCGTTCAGACGTTTGCTGTGCAGAACACCGCAAGAGCCATGGAGGAATAAAAAAGCTCCATGGCATGGAGGAAAGAATACATGGAGAAAGAAAGAATACTCCATCGCAAGGGGCTCCCATATTCAGCCATCGAAGGCCACAAGCTCTGAAGCAGCCGCATAGATGGCGTTACGCTCCCAATGTCTGCGTTTGTTCAACATCGCGTTAACTTAGCAGCGGAGCGCTAGATGGCGCTAGGTGGACAACTGGTTCTGTGCATGGAAATGGGTGGGATAGCCTTCGATCGCATTTCGCCTGCCCTGCGTCCTCGCAATAAAAGGCTCGAAGCTTTTCATCAGATGTTGCGCATGCCCAATAATATCACCGCTTGAGCATTTACCCCCTCGAGAGAGCTTAGTTCGGGACAAGGTATACTCTTCCGACAACTTTACTACTACTGGTGCGCACGACGTACGAATGATACCGGGGAGGTCCTTGGGGCCGATTTTGAAAAACAGACATCGTATTGCTCCGTGATTCAGAAGAAGATGCTTCAGGAAATTCACTTAGAAAGCTTTGTCATATGGCTAAGGTAACTAGGAATAAGGCCCTGTTGAATTGACATGCAGGAAGCGGCCATTCCGCCTAGGCAATGAAATACTAGAAATGAATATATCTTCAGCAAGTTGCAAGTGCTGATCCAAGCCACGAAAAGGAAATTGGGCGCACTCCGAAGTGCGAATGGCATACTACCTGTGCCGCTAAAAATAGAAGCATACAACCAATGCGCACTCCTGGTAAAGCATTGTGTGGCAGGAACTTGGGGACTTATACTAACAACCTCGAGAGGAAGCTGAGGTCGGCCCAACGAGGCATAAGAAGAACGGTGTTAGTAATGTTTAGAGACAGAAAAAAGGTGTCTTGGATTAGGAATCCAACAGGGATGGCAGACGACCTAACTCAAATTAAGAGAAAGAGGTAAACCGTGAAGTTGTGCTGGACATGTAATGCGGAAAAATGGCTACGTATGGGACACCAGGGTAACCTAGTGGATTCTGAGAGACGGGGGGCAGAAGTATGACAACGCCGATAACTCGATGGAGGGATGAGAGAAGGAAATTTGTTGACAAAGCTTTTAAGGGAATGTGCCCTAAATTTAAGCGCAAATAACTCGTTCGGCAAGCTTATAAGCTCTGCCTAATTTGCGTTTGCTTTTTCCGCCCTCCGCCAATCCCAGAGCTGTCACATCTGACATCATAGGTTCTGTTGCGGGAAATGAGCTAGTGGGTCGCATGGCCATTCCCTTTTTTCCTAATTATGTAGCTTATTTGAGCGAAGTTTACGTTAAAAGTGGTGTCAGTATGATTCTAACGAGGCAATCTTTTGAATGAAACAAACTTGTGTTTTCTCTTCATGGCTTAAACCCTACAATCAATCAATCAGCGCTTAAAAAGTATACAGAAACTGTGTTACAAAATGGCTGCGCAATGCTAAGAAAGCATGGTTTGAGGGTTTGTTCAGTGGCTCTAAATTTAGAAGTGGCATACTGTGGCGTGACATCAATAAGCTTTTCAACAATGATACCTCAGAATACGAAGATATCCGAATAATACGAAAAAATAAGCAATATTTGTAAGGGAGCTAGCGGACATGTTCAATAACTATTTCACAAAATTGTGTCTGGAGTTTCAAACGTTTGTGGCGACATAGACAAGAGTACTTTGGGCGCACCCAATGTAAATAAGGTTTTCTTTGAAGCTACAAGCCCAGGTAAATTTACTCAACCTTCCCGTCCCTAAAAAGCACTAACGCGAGAGATATTGATGAGCTTCAAATCAAGTCAATCAAATTTGTCATTGATCTTTTGGTACCGGCCCTTTCGCACATCTTCAACCCTTTGCTTATCTACAAGACAATTTCCGCAGAATATGCAGCTTGCAAAAGCACGTTAAAGATCCCCAGGTGGTCAAAATTAATCCGGAGCCCTCCACTACGGCGCGCCTCATCGCCTGCGTTGTGTCGGCGCGTTACCCTACAATCACTCACTCACTCACTCACTCACTCACTCACTCACTCACTCACTCACTCACTCACTCACTCACTCACTCACTCACTCACTCACTCACTCACTCACTCACTCACTCACTCACTCACTCACTCACTCACTCACTCACTCACTCACCCTTTCACATTATTCTACAACTGCTATACTAATCGCTTCTCCTTGGTTATAACGAAACAGCCTATAAGGTATTTCGAAGCTTATCTAGTAGGCCGAAAACAAAAAACGTCCGTGTGTCGAAGTTTCATCATCGCCAAAAGCCTACGCATAGGTCCACTGCAGGACGGAGGCCTCTCCCATTGACCCCCAACTAATCCTGTCCTGCGCAGCTCGACTCCATTCTTTGCCCCCAAATTTCCTCATTTTGTCCCTCCATCGAGTTACTGGCCTTCGCCTTAGGTGCACGCAAATGAACCCCACTTGGGTGTTTTAAATCATTCCTCAGCCCTCAACTGAAGTGCGCCTTATAGCTCAGGCTCTCCTTCGGCGAGTAACACCCCCATTTGAAGGCCTTATCTGAGTACAGCATGAAACGACTTCTTAAGTAAGTACAAGGGGCCCCATGGCAGGCAACGTACGACAACGCTTTGCCCCTTTCCACGGGCGGAAAGCCTTTCACCTACCCGCGAAGCTGCCACATCTAACCTACTTCCGGCCAATGGTCAGATCTCGGTTCACTGCACCCCGGCAAGCGGCTTTCCTCAGACCACAAACCACTCTACCGCGTGATCGTCGCACTACGCACCGTGGAAGTCGCCGGACCGCGCAATTTCGTCGTGGATTTCAATACATGGCTCCGCACAGATAGGCCGAGTGCATATGAGCCCCGTGGCTGCGGTTTCCGAAACCAGTGATCAACCGACTGAAATTGCACGGCACAGTGGCCGTGAAGGATGCACGGGAAGGGAGGGAGGGAGGGAGGGAGTACACCCCGAACAAATGCACTCGCTGAATGGCCGATCTGAGCACTGCGTGTTGCTGAAGAGGTGAAGGACCATAAATGCGCGCAGCGCCGCAGGCACGGAACCGAAACCGGGTGAACACGTCCAGCGGTGCGCGACCAGGAGGAAGGCCTCGACGCGTAACCACGTGGTTACGACGGCAACCTTTCGGGCATTGCTGTAGCTCGGTCAGTTTTTTCCCGCCCCCTACCACCCCCTCCCCCTTGCTCGCCGGACGCCCGGCATCTCTGAAAATCGAAAAGACAAACACTTGCTTTTTGAGCGACCCCGATGCACGGAAGCCGCGAACGACAAACTGAACGCGAAGAAATACGCGGTGAGGGGGTGCACCGTATCCTTTTACAACCATTTTGGAAAGAGGGAAAATAAGTAAACTAAACAGCAATACAAGTAGAAAACAGCAGCGTGAGTTCAGGGATACGCTCGGGTGGGTTACATCCTGGTTCAAATTAATCGAAAGAAGGGGAGCTGGGCAGGTCATGTAATGCGAATAACGGACATCAGGTGGGCTATACGTTCAATGGAACGGTTACCAAGGGACGGAAAACAAAATAGGAGAAGGCCAAGGGTCCCTGGAAGCATTAACTGAGAAACTTCGGGAGTAAAGAATGCACTCAGCCAACGCACGCTGAAGTGAAGGGAAATCTCTGAAAGTGGCCGGCGCCCTAGAGTGGGCACGAACAGACTGACTATGGTCATGATGGTGGTGGTGATGGTGACGATGATGACGATGAATTAGGACGTATTCCCACAATACACAAGCGAGAAAAAATGAAATTCTACGAACATGAGATTGTTTTCTGCATCAACCGGGTTGTGCAGGATAACACGTCGCTTGTGTGGTTAAGATCATAGCCGGATTACCTGGTGTACCTGCTTCCCGTTCCATTCCACACATTAGTGAGGGATACCCATGCCCTGTTGGTTTATGGACAGCAGGCCGCGATAATGGTGCGAGAGATGATGTTGATGACGACGCATCGTGGCGTACGTAAGCGCAAGTTTTTTGTTTGGAGCGAAACGCGGATTCCATACTATAATTATGAAAGATATACAACGGCGCTTCACGCGTGCCCTTCTGCTTGCGCGTGGGTCTGACCTTGGCGGCTTAACCCGTCGTGAGGAGGTCGCTGTTCGGAGAATCTGCTTAGGCGTCGCACTGATGCCTGCTGCCTGAGCGCCATTGCCTTCTTGCCATGCAGTACCCTTTTCGACCTGCCCCTGCTGCACCGTCCCTGTTGCGGAGGCCGCATTAGACCACTGCCTACGGACGTGTCCAGGGCTCCAAACAGCCCGAGCCCCACAAATGGGAGCCACAGAACATCGCCCAGGCCGCCCTCCCGATATTCGTGGGTGGACGCACGGCCTTCTTTACAAGAAACTCTTGGACTTTATTTAACCGACCTCTGTAGTTCTCTGTAGAGCATGGAGCCACCCGCATAACGTCGCTTCTTTTTTTCCCTTTGTTTCTGTGTCGCCTTTATGTCAGCTATTTTATATATGGTCTCTTCATGTTTCTTAGGTGTGGGTGCAGAATGGCGCATATAAATAAGAAGTACACGAGCGGAAATATTGACTACGTGACTGCGGGGCCCCTTAGGGACACCACAGGCGTGATGGGCCACGTGTATACTATAGCTTAGTTGCGTAAACACTTATTTCATTTCATGAATGAAGAAAGCATCCGCAGCATGGTCTTTCGAGAACACTTATACAGCCCATCAAAGAAAAAAAGTAAGAAAAGCGAATTACAGCTTGGGTTGCGTGCAAAGTGTTTTTAAAAATATTTTGGATTTATTGTGCCCTATTCTAGCCAAAGCTGTCTCATTTAACTTCTGGCCTGCTGGCGCTATGAAAGCTGCAGCCGCCGCCGGCACACATCCACAACCTGAGATTTTATGGCATCAACAGATACTTTTCTAGGTTTTATTTTTCTTTGGGACCTCCCTTGATTTTATAGTTTTTCATGTTCTTGTGCTTATTTATTAATGTTCTTCATCATTGATGTTCTTCTTCATTGATGATCATCATAATTGATGATGATGTTTTTTTACTTAACTTCATTTAGAGTTTTTTTTCTTGCATTTCATTGCGCGCCATTTCTTATTAACTTTTGTTTTCTCTCTAATTGTTGCCTTCCCGATCTCTCACATTCACTTCACTGCATTGTAATCACCCCCATCTGGCGTAGCAAGCACTGCCTCTAGCAGAGCTGACCTCTCCAGCCCACATTAAAAAGAGTGCTCTCTCTCTCTCTCTCTCTCTCTCTCTCTCTCTCTCTCTCTCTCTCTCTCTCTCTCTCTCTCTCTCTCTCTCTCTCTCTCTCTCTCTCTCTCTCTCTCTCTCTCTCTCTCTCATATATTAATATTCTTTATTTCATATTCTTTCAATTTTGTTGCTCTAGCTAATAAAAAGCAGTGTGATAGCAGCAATATTATCTGGAAGGCAGGAAGGCGGCAACGCTATTTCGAGCACGCTTCTATGTTAGTTGCTTCGTCTTGAGCTCTACAACTACTCTTTGATACTAAGCGACCGCATAAACTATCAAATGGAGATCCTTTCAAGCCGTGTTCGAAACGCGGTCGAATAATAAGCTAGAAGATTATCAGGGAGCCGAGTGAAATTGAGGGCTTCGGATCGGAGTGTTGGACAGAGTGTTGGAAAGGAACGCTTGTATTTTCCCGGTTTACCAAAGGGGGCGGGAGGGTGAGGGGGGACTACTGACCCTGGCAATCACAAAATAACGCTTACCCATTATTATTTTTTTTTTCCGTCCAGGCTATGCGCCAAGCTTGCGCGGCATCAACGTTTGCTCTCAACCACAACGATCGGCCATTTTTGCCGTACCGCAATAATAACACACACAAAAAAACAAAGCATTGAGAAGATTATGCAAAGAGCGCCCATTGCATCCGAATGTTTATTATTAAGTTTGAGTGAGCTTCTTGTTTTGTTTTTGTATCTTGGTTATTTAAAGTTCTTTTCTCAGTTCATGTTTTCGTGCTTTACTTTGTCTGTCGATCCACATCCGCATTTTCTTGCGTGTGCATTTCTTACACACTGTTCTGGTGCGTGGCGAAGCACTGTAAAATTTGGATAGGAACCAGCCGTGGTAGCCTTTTTAACGCGATGTGGAAACTAAAAAGGGGGAAGTTCGACACACAGAAGCCGCCCCCGTGATATATGAGGCGGGCTGTAGTGGAGGGCGACGACTTCAGACCACCTGCGCCGAACGCTGCACAGACAGGCATTCTCGCTTTCCACATACACAAGACAAACAGCTGGCGCGAACATGGCAACTCGGCGCTCTGACTTTATGTATGCGCGTAAGCTCGTACGCTGGGAACAAAAAGGGCAACGGATGCATCGCGCAGGTCACGCCGAGCGGAACGCTCGTACTGTCCCGCATGAGTGGCTCGTACTGTTGCCGGTCCATTCAGGGCGATGCGGAAACCTGCGACGCCAGCCTTCACGTGGCCCATTAAACCGCGTAACAAAATGGTCGAGATGGCATCCTCACTGCGTCTGGGTTTGTTTTATCGCGGAGCAAGGGTCACTTGCACCGACACGCGAGCGTGGACGTGCTGCGCGGCCGAGGCCGCCACAGGTCAACCGCCGGGAGCTGACGGGAAATAGTGCTGTTCTTTCCTTTATGTAACGTCCGTTTGTTCGCTGCGTATTTTCGGGGCGAATTCATCCTTTGCCAGCGTAAGTGTACGGGGCCCCGTTGAGGGGGTCGGCGCAGAAGACAATCGGAGCGTCGCAGTGCTGGGCTGTAAGAACTTCCGGTTTTCTCAAAGACTTCCGGGTTGGCAATCGCGCCGTGTCGTCGCTCATCCGTTGCTAATCCCCCGGTCATCGCTGTCGTGCGGTCGTGCCGGTGTTCCGTCACTGCGATCATTATCTGACCCTTGAGGCATTTTCGGTCGGAATAACAAGTATCGATAGCGCCTTTCTATAGGTATCGGCATCTTAGGAAGGAGGTGGTTAGGGCAGCTTCTAGTTCGTTTAGAGAGCGAGGTGTGTATACTGAATTGGGACCAAACCCGCCGCAATGGCACAGTGGCTAAGGCGTTGTGCTGCTGAGACCGAGGACGCGGGTTCAATTACCGTCCGCAGCGGCCGTTTTCTCGGTGGCGGCGGTAAACTAAAACACTCCTGAGCACGTCAAAGGTCCAAAGGGGGTGAAAATTAATCCGCAGCCCTCCGCTACGGCGCGCCTCTAAAACCATGTGTAGCTTCAGGGAGTAAAACTAAAAAAAAATTGGAGATATTGATTTTATGAGAATCAGTGTTTGTATTGTTTCACAGGAATCTGTTCATTTATCGTTCTATCTGGTTTCGCGGAAAAAATTCACCTTCGTGTTTTCGTTTTTCGGGGTTTGGTTCAGCCCTTATTTTTCTACGAAAGCTGTGTGAAGCAGCCGCGTAAGGTTTCGCTGGGGACGTGGCACGTGGGGGGGAACACATTAAGGCAAAGCCAACTTTATAGCGAAAGTCAACTTTAAAGGGGCCCTGAAAGGCGTTTTGAGCACACTAAATGAAGTAGCGCAATCGTTAGATTGCGTCGTCAACGTCATCTGTGCCAAGTATTACTCTTTTACGCGCAGCGGAAAACTCACACTTTTGTTGCAAAGTTTGTCGCTTTTTCCTCACCCTTCCCTTCGTGTTTTTGGACGCCGCCATCTTCACATGTCTACATCATCGATTCCCATATGTTCGTCATGAGCTAGACATCCTGCTATTGGGCGGCTTTTTCACGCACTTCCGCCAAAGAGATGAGTCGTCTGCTCAGCGTCGGCTCGCCGGCTGATCTGCCAGCGGAGTGCCGGAGTGCTTGGACATTTTACGACAAACGAAACAAGTGTAAACAAACGCTTAACCGTTCGTATTGAATGCAACATGGCCATAACACGGCATGGATATTCTCTTACCTGAGTACGTTCCATAAAAAAAGCGTTGAAGCCCCGTGGCACTTCTTTCGTGCAATCGCAGAGAACGCCCTGAGCCGAATGCCCGGGTTTGACGGATACATTTTATTCAACTTCAAAACAAACCAGAGACGCGTTTCGAACGAACACAACGTCACAACATGCGTTGAAGTCTGAACCGCGATTGACAGACGATGGGTTGCCTGCTCCTGTCCGTCGTAAATTCGGCACTCACCTCGCGCGCGGTTTGCGGGGACGAACAGCAAGACACTTAACTCTGGCGCGCATGCCGAGATGGCTTTTAGCCACGCACACTGCACATACCCCATGCGAGGTTGAGTCGTACGTCGCTCGAGAAAGATAATCCAGAACATAGGAAGCACTATCCACCCGCAGAAGCACAACGTCGCATTTCATCGCGAAACAAAGGCGTCCACAACACACACACCATCGCCTCGTGTAATGCCAAACGCATCTCACACTTTCCAATGGGAGTGAGTGGTACGCCTGCAGTGCCCTCATGTCGCGAGATGGGGCCCCGAGCTGAACAGGGATCACGGAACCGTAACTGGCTTCTGGGGCGGTTTGTGCCTTGTTGCCAAGGCAACCGATGTTTGAGATTGGCAAAGAAATGGCCCTCGCTCCAGCGCTATAAAGCTCAGAGCCGCGCCGGAGCATGTTTTGCCAACGTTGCTGCTCTCCACCACGCGTCGCCCCAAGCTGAACTGGTCACATGATTGAAGCGTTTTGTGCACGGGTTCTGTATCGGTTTAAAATGTCTCTTTCACATGCCGCCGGCAGTAATTACCACAACCGCAAAATAAGACAGCAACGTACACCGTGAAAGGGCAAGGCCAGGCCGCCGCACACATGCGGCCAGGTTTTTCGTTCGCTTTTCCAGCCGTGAGCGGAGTGCGTGATTCAAGGTGTCAACAAAGCTTGCCCGTAGCAGACGGCAGTGTGAGCAGCGCAATAGCGGAAGTACGTCACCGCCGCGGAGCGCAGCATCACGGGAGGGAAGGCTGCGCGCCGTCAACAGCGGAGAGTAAGTTGAAAGGAGGAGGAAACGCGGTGCGACGATAATGCGCGGTTTTTGATTTACGATTTCTCAGCTAATACTCATCGCTTTAACAAAATTCTTGTGGGAGGAGATAGCTAATACGTTGCTTTATTTGGTTACATGTACATCCATGCATCGGCGGAAGGTATTTCAGGACCCCTTTAATGTGTACGTTCAGCCTTCCTGGTGGTTCTAACGCTCAACCTTATTTCTTTCCCGCCAACCTCGCTCCCCTCTCATCTTTCTCTATATGATTGCCGTATGAGCTTCGTGGGCTTCCTTTACGGCCAAGGGCTGTTTTTTTTCGCCTCGCACTGTCATTATAAGAAAGACAGTAATTACGGCAATATTGAAGAAGGTTTTGCACTTTCAACTTGTTCATTTTTCGTTTTGGGTTGAGGGAAAGGAAAAGGAAAGCAAGTGCACTGGGGATATTATTGAGCTCCGCCGGGAGCTCACCTGCACACATCCCAGTGCGCCGGAAGGGAGCGGAGGGGGAGTGAAAGGATAGAGCATAGTGCTAAACAGATAGAGAGCGAGAGAAGAAAGAATAAAAGATAGGGCTAATTAAGGCTTTCTTCAATTCGATATATCCGTCCGAATCGTTTATTCCTTCTTTTTATCGCAAGAACAAAGTAAAAACCACTGCCGAAAATTCGGAAACCCCTAACACACTGCAATGCGCTAGCAAGGTCGCGCAACCCTGGAGTTGAATACATGTACACACCACTTACAGTAGTAGTAGTATAAACGTTTATTTGTCTGAAGTCTTCGTATTTGTGTTGATTCTTCTCTGGTGAGCTTTGGATGTGGAGGTGGGTATTTCCTTCTTGTAAGCCTGAGGTCTTCCAAGATGTCTTTGCTTCGTTTGGCGATGGGATGGCTGTGTGGCCTCCCGGGCAAGACGTGTGTTCCCGACAAGGGCAACTGCCCGGAGTGAGAGGTCTCGGGCTACGGCGTCGGCCCGCTACGTTTACCTGCTAGGGATTCGTTGCCCCGGTTTTCCCACACGATCTATATATCTACTGGGTCTCGGCGGTGCTTGGAAAGTCTTGGATAATATTCTAAGCACCGTTTTAGAAATTCGTCTTTTTTGGTAATTCCTGCAGGCTGCTTGCGAGTCTGTGAGCACTGTGATTTGCTCTTTGGTTTCCGGCGGTGTGTGATGGCAAGCGCAACCGCTGCCTCCTGCGCCGAGTCCGTGTCTCCCGTCTTGATTGTTGCCGACGATAGGTGGGAACCTTTGAAGTCTACAACGCTTACTCTATGGGCTCGTTTATTTATTTGGCTTGGATACACTGCCGCATCGACGTATCTTGAGTTTTGATCGTTTCTGTAGGATCTGTGGAGTGCTTTCGCTCTGGCTTCGCGACGCTTCTTGTGATAGACGAGGTGCATGTTTCGTGGGATGTTTGCCACTTCGATGTGCGTCCTTAAATCGAGGGGGACGCGTTGTTTTTGGTTTCTGGTTTCTATTGGGCCCTGATAGTTTAGGCGGCACAAGGTAGCTCTGCCCCTTTTTGTAAGCTTAAGCCGTTCCATGGCTTGCCCGGTGCGCTGCTGTCAGTTCATCCCAGGAATTATGCACCCCTAGTTGCATAAGTTTTTCGGTTGAGGTTTTGGCCGGTAATCCAAGCGCCATCTTGTATGTTTGTCGAATTAAAATGTTTAATTTTTTTTTCTGCTGTTTTCAGTCCTAGGTAAGGGGTTCCGTAGGTGATTCGACTTATGATTAGTGCCTGGATCATTCTAATTGTCTTCTTTTAGCGCGTGTTTTTTGCTGGTCACTCTTTTGATCAGGTGGGTGACCTGGGAGAGGGTAGACTGTAATTTTTGGAGAGTGGCTGATCCCGCGCCGTCCTTTTGGAAGACGAGTCCCAAGACTCTCAGCGTGTCCACCTTTGGGATGACGACCCCATGAAGCGTCACTTCATGATCGAGGGACACCGGTGGTGGTCGTCCTCTTGTCCGTTTTTTTAGTATTAAAAGTGCTGATTTCTCCGGAGCTAGGGAGAGGCCACAATTCCTGAGGTATTGTTCCGTGTGGTTTACTGCTTCCTGTAGTGCATCCTGTTGTGTGCCGGTTGACCCTGTCATCGTCCAGAAAGTAATATCATCCACATAGATAGCATGTCTAAGCCCCGGGATAGTTTTTAGGGATTCTGGTAGTTTTATCATTGCGAGGTTGAATAATAGAGGCGAGATCACTGAGCCTTGGGGAGTTCCTTTTGCTGGTATGTCGAATTTTTCCCTTTGTAGGGTTCCTAGGCTTACAGTTGCCGTCCGTGCGGATAGAAAGTCCCTTACATAGTTATAGACTTTCTTTTCACATCGAGTGTCCTGGAGATTTTCGAGTTTGGCCGCATGCGACACATTGTCAAACGCTCCCTTGACATCTAGGGTAAGAATGGCGCTTTTTTGCGTGGTACTCAGGCTGTCAATCACTTCTTCTTTAATTATAAAAGGATATCCTGGGTTGACAAGTGGGGGCGAAAGCGTTACATGATGATGATGATTGATGATTGCTATTGGTTTCCCCTTTGAAGCGGGGTGATGACATGTCATCTTACCAAAAAGGACTAATATAACCATGAATTACATTCTTGGTTTAATACTAGCGCTGCTTAGGGCAGGCACTAAAGCTTATTAGGGCCGAAATACTTTCTTTTTCCTGTTACAGGTGGTAACTGTCCTAGGCAATATTCCCCTCTCTGCTTTTCGTCCTTCAGCATTCTAATCTTCTTTTCGTCCCCTCGACAGCCTTGAAGTTAACTTCCTCTCTGATACCCTTAAATCCTAGGGCTTCTGGAAGCCCAATATTCCCTTCATGTAGATTTGGATGGATACCCTCACATTCTAACACTATGTGCCGCATAGTTTCTATTTCTTTTCCGCAGACCACACATACCCCATCATTTTGTGAATACTTCCCCACAAAACTCTTAGTTCGCAGGCAACCTGCTCTAGCCTCAAAAAGCAAAGCACTGCCCTATGAATTATCGTAGAAATTTTCCTTTCTGATGTTCAATTTCTCAGCCCTGTACATCTCTAACGACGTTTTAGCTTCCATTTTTTCCCTCCATTTATTCGTTTCAATCTGCCTTGCCTCTTTTTTGGTTACCTTGGCTGTTTTGGATTCTCCACCGTTCTTTCCGTATTTCATCGATAGCCTTCTAGTCTTTCTTAACCACTGCGTGTCCACCCTTTTCAAGTATAGGTACATGGTATCCGCAAATCCCCCTCTGTCTTCTGGTGGTTCTTCGATATGGCAGGTGAGTATATTGAGAATCATGTGCTCCATTAGTTTACCCAAGCACGACGTCAATGATATGGATCTGAGGTTAGATATTTAGGCGGGTTTGTTTGGTTTCGGAATCATTGTGACGTCGGCATGTTTCCAAGTGGCCGGCAGCCTGCCTTGCTCACATACATCGTTGATTTTTTTTGTATTTTGTTCTGCATTTTTTCCTTTGTATTACGCAGTAATTTGTTCATCACTTTATCACTTCTCGGGGTGGTGTTTCTTGTGAGTTTGGCAAGAGCGGCGTCCAGCTCACACCTGGCGAATGGTCTGTCTAGCTCGGGGTTGGGGGTCCCTCTGTAGTCCAGATTGGTAACGGCGGGTGGCGCGGACGTGGTGCTATTATTCCCAAGGAACTTTCCTTTCGTCGCTTGGAGGGCGTCCTTTTCTGTCCCCGGAAAATTGTGAATAAGACGTGCGACCTGTTTTCTGGTAAATGATATGGATTCGTTATTTTGAGGCATGATGGATCTTAGGATATTCCAAGTGCCCCTTGTACTGAGCGTCCCTTTTAGCCTGTCACATACTTGATTCCAGTTCTGTCGAGGCAATTGATTTGCGTATTCTTCCGCTTGCTTTGTTAGATTTTCAATACGGAGTTTTAGCTTCCTATTGCACTTTTGCTTCTTCTACCTCCGGCTGAGACTGCGGAGGGTCTCCCAGATGTGCAGAAGGTGAGCGTCCACTGCCGCATTAACTATTGTCAGTTGAATTACTTTTGTGTATTTGTTGACCCTTTCCACTAGGCTTTTTGTTTACTTTCCTAGGTCATCCAAAGAATTTTCCTCGTCATCTTCTTCTTCCTCTCTGAAGGCCTTCCAATCCTGCGGAACGACACACAATACCCCACCAGGATCGGCAATAGCGTGTCGAAAGACACCAGCCCTGATCTCGCCTTCTCCAGGGGAAATACCACAGAGGAAACATTTGGCAGTGACCACCACATAGTACAACTGAGCCTCAACCATCACCACAACCGAACACCCACCAGAGTGGGCAAATCAAGAATCAGAGCAATTACAAAAAAAAACTATGGTTGATTCCTCTGTCACAGGAATCGGTAAAACACGAAAGTGAAATGTGCAGCGAAATGAACATGATTTGCGGGTCGGCGGCTGTCTTGTGGGTGTGCTTGGCGAGCGACGTCCTGTTGGCGGGCGCTTCGGCAAAGGTGTACTCGCGTCATTTCCGTGACGGATATGACGTCAGTGAAATCTGGGTGTACTCCGGCATAAAACACGTTCGTGTTAAAGTATACAACCCGAACACGAACAACCCTAAGTATAACGTACTCTTTAGTACTAAAGGTTGCTTCCCCGCAAGAAGACCCTGAGTGCAGGGATGCGCCCTTTACAGGCCGCTTCCTTCGTTGTAGTGGCGTCATTTCCGTGACAGATATGACGTCATTAAAATCTTGGTGTATCCGGGAATAAAACACTTTCATCTTAAAAAACAGTTCAAGCTAAACAAGGACAAGAAAAGGAGGAGCGACAGCACAGCGCTGAACTGACGATACAGAGGCACGCACCACACCGATGTAGCTGACGCTTGCCGATCCCATCACTGCAATCACTGTCGGCCAACAGTGACGGCGGTGCGCTCGAGGAAACGTGAACGATGTGGACTGATGTTGGGGATGTTCCGAAGAGTCATCAGGGCCAAGTCGATTGAAGAAAGGAAGACTTTGTGCAAGTATTTACTCGTTTCAGGGGTCTCTGAGGACAGACATTGCGCTCCTGGGAGTGCAGGATTAATCAGGCAGGTTAGGGCTAATCTTTCACCACGCTGTGGCCAGGATAGCACCTAACAGAAAAGTCCTCCGCCTTTCGCAGTCGGACGTCTCGGTGACCTCGGTGACGCTGTCCGCCTGGGGTCAAAGTCGTCGAGACCCACGGAGGCGCCTGGGATCACTTTCAGCGTTCACGCGTTCAGCGGCTGGGTAACCAATGGGTTCCGAGGGTCTTCGGACCAGCCGCAGAAAAACAGGACTTACGTTATCTCAGGGCGCACTGTCGCCAAGAGAGAAGCTACGCTGGGTGCTATTGTAGGAGTAATGTCTGATTGGTTGTCGCGAATTTTGTTTTAAGAAACCCAGGAAAGAAAACAACCTCTAAGAAAGGCCAGATAAAAACAGAAAAAAGCAGCAACACTACATACAGACACCCAAAAAATATGCACCCGCGCCAACAGCTGCGTTTGGCTTGTTTATACGACAGAGAACCGGCCAACTACGCCCAAGTATCATGAAAAAAAAAAAAAAACGCTACTTCGAGAGACTCAACAATGAATGCTACGCACTACATGACAGTTACCCATTAAAGAGTTCCGGACCGAACTTTTTTATTACTCCAGTGCAGCACGCCCTTCTATCAAGCACATCGTTATCACATTGTCTGCATACACCTTTCCATCTGTATCAGCACTCATTACAAAGCTCCGACGCCACGACTTGGCGGCAGATCTAAGCCCACACGTGTCCAAACTTACACCGCAAACACATTTCGTTCCATGCCCATTACCCTATAACTTCCACTCTAGCAACAATCCCACTCCCATCCTCTACCATTCAGTACAGGAGTGCCCGCGGTCACCGGATGGGTTAGCCACAATACTCAACTCCACCCTGCTGCTGGGAGGCTGCTCTGTCCACCACTGCCCTGCAACCCCAGTAACGGCTGATCGAGCGGGCCCGCCGCATACCGCCCGCCACATGAATCCTCACCTTAGGACCCCACTACGAGGCTGCCCTTTCAGCCCCCAATTCGTGCAACAAATGTTTTCTCCTCCAATGTTATCCAAGATCTGCATAACGATTAATATAAAACACACACACACCCCGTCTGCCAAGCTGAACTATTGTTTCCTTTCATAGATCAGTGTGTCACCTACATTTGTGTTATTCAAAGACACAATGGGAGCAATTCAATGTCTGGATGCACACAGGAAAGAGAACGGTGTTAAATAGGGTTGCTCGGCACGCGATCGCAAAACAAAGGAGCACATGGACGGTATACATAGTAAGCAAAAGGACACATGCAACGAGTTTACCTTCCTCCGTCGCGACCTTGAGCTCATTCTGTTTTCTAATGCTCCTTTTGTTTTGTTTACACTCGAAATTGAGAGTTATTCACAGAAACTCTTCTAATTGCTGACTCCATTTACATCTCATTCGCTTAAGCGTTCGCCAGGTGGAAGGAGGCGGGAATTCTTACAAGAGCCAAATAGAAAGTGCAAATAATAGGCCTTGCGCGTGAAAAAAAGGGTAATATGTATTATTGGTAACTTCGCTGGCGTCTGACCAAGTATAACCGCATTATTCTATCTGAAGAGCTCTTTCTTAACGTAGTCTGCATATTACGCCATAGAGCAAAACCAGTTGCATATAGAAAACATTGCCTGCGTAAGCCTTTGGTAGGAGGTACACAGATATAAAACCACGCTTTGCGTTCTCGTAGATGCCACACGACGCAATCGTTAAAGCACGAGTCAGTTGACAACCTAAGCATCCCTTCCTGGGTCGCCGATAAGATGATTAAACCTTAAATACGAGACCTCTCGCGGAGTTGTTACGCAAAGGTTCTCTTACGAACAATGCAAAAAGAATATCATAGGCAAGTTAACCGCATACCTCGGTTTGTAAAGCAGGCGCTAAATGTGGTCCAAGACTTTGTGTAGCAGTGATCTAATTCTCGTGATTGAGGAAGAAATCATAGCAGGCACATTTCAAAAGTTTTGCAGTATTCATAGCGTGGGATCGGAAATCTGATATTCTATCTCTTATTTATAATAGTAATTGTTTTAACCGACTTCTCGTTTATATGTGAATATCTAAAAGGCGATTAAGAAGTTGTGTGCAGCACGGTATTCTCACGGAATGAGTGCAGCTATTCCGCCTCTTGTACCGGCCCAAGACGAACCTCGCCACCCGGTTTTGAATTTTTTCTAGTCCATCAATCAATGTAACTAGGGGAGGATCCCATGCGGCACAGGCCGTCTTCTTGAAGTGTTGTTCCGAAGTTCCTAAACTGGGTTGCATAAAGTTTAGCGCCCTTATAGCTCTCCCAACCACGTCACTCATATATTCATTCCGTGAGCAATCGGATGAGAGGACTGCACCTAGACATTTCAATCTGTTTTTTTTTCAGGCTCATTGTTCATATCGTTGGGTCCTGTTTCCTTGTAAACAAAACGCGAACACACCTATTATTTCTGTTCATCTTCCACATATATAGCCCCAATCCTGGTCACGTTCCAAGTCAGTTTAGTTGGGTAACGCCACTCTCACTTCCCACTCTGCACTGACGGGCAACAATTTCGCTCATCAACAGGCTCGAGACCTCCCTCACCGAGCCGCTGAGACCGGGGTTGTTTCCGCACATCTCCTCACCTACCAAGAAATCACCCAATACTACCGAACCACGAGACAGACCTTCCCCAGTCCTCACACATCTTTGACCAAAAGCCAAGAAATCACACTCAAATTCAAGGAGGTACTACCCCCCCCCCCCTTCCCCATCCGTATGCCTTTACTCTTTCCTACACAGTACTCTGATAAGTGTAAATTCTGCCATGAACCAAGAACTCTAACACACGCATTATTCGACTGCACAAAATGCTCGGACCTTCCGCCCCTGAGCCCGTCCCCTTCCCTGAGCAGTGGGAGATACTGCTGTCCAGCTGTCGACCTGAGGACCAGCTCCTGCTTGTGACCAGGGCTACGGCAGCCTGGACAGCACATGGGCTCCTGGACTAAGGAACCGCTCTCGCATTATTGCGTAATAAAGTTGTCTCTCTCTCTCCCTTCTTTTATTTGTCTGTACACAACGAAACCGTTTGCAAACTAAGAAGATGAAGAAATACCTACTGAAACATCATTTATATCAGCTTAAAAACAAAAGTAGTCCCAATACAGAGCCCTGTGTGGCTCCCGACGTCACATGAACGTACAATCGGCGAAATCTAACTAGCATACGCGAGCTGTGATTTTTCAGTCTCATGACGCTCTTATGAAGGAACAGCCTGGACGACGGTGGGCCTGTTTGCAACCAATTGCCTTCCAACCTGTTTGCCACTCGACCTATTTGCAACTTGGCTTCCGACATGCGCCGCTGACGCATGAAAAGTCGCCGCTCCCGAACGCTAATTAAAGATTTGTCCGACTGTACTCGAAGATTTTGCCGTTTAAAATGACACATTTACAATGCTATCTCAAATAATTTTCTATCCATCTGAACACAACAGGAACTACAGCTTGTTGCAAGGAAATGAGTGCGTTACCACATCGAATGCCTTACGGAAATTCGACTGATTGTAGGCTTTAACGCGCCGACGCAACGCAGGTGATGAGGTGCGCCGTAGTGGAGGGTTCCGGATTAATTTTGACCCCGTCGGGATCTTTAACGGGCGCCGAAATCTCGTACACACGAGTGTTTTTGCTTTTCGCCTCCATCAGAAAAGCGGACGCCGCAGCCGGGAATCGAACCCGCGACCTCGGGCTCAGCAGCACAACGCCTTAGCCACTGAGCACCGCGGTGGGTCCTTACGGAAGTTTAATAAAATACAGGCCGTTTGTCCCCTTCAATCAATGTCAGATACCATATCATTGTAAAATTCAACAAGTTGTGTGGTGTATGAGACCCCCTTTCGGGACCCGTGTTAATCATTTATTAAGATGCTGTTTTCAATTTATTGTTCGATTATTCTGGTGTAGAGAATGTGCTTTACTACCTTCCACCCTATTGAAGTTAGAGAAATTGGTCTCTAATTTCCAACATTTCGTTTTCGATATCCCCTTGTGGATTGCAGCGACATAAGCAGTTTTCCGTGGTTCGAATGAAGACAGTGCGCGATTTTCTAATGCTTCTTTGGTACCCTTATGGTTCTAATGCTACCCTAAATGTGGAAAGAAGCCTGCAGCATTCTTGGCTGACGTTTCCCTGTTGGTTCCCCCCCGCCCTGCAATGCAAGTGGCTGTACTTCATGCTCCTGTGCCCCATTGGTTCAGCATTTGCTTTATATGGCCTCCCAAATATACACCAAATATACAAAAGCCAAACGTCCCGATCCGACCGATAATAGACTTCCCACGTTCGCCCGTATACCAACTGTCGAGCGAATTGCAGAATGTTTTTGCACCGCTTGTTGGAGAGGGTCCGACTTTTATCCGCAACTCCTTAGATTTTATTCTAAAGGTGCAACCCGCCGCGGTGGCTCAGTGGCTAAGGCGTTGCGCTGCATAGCCCGAGGTCGCGGGCTCGATACCCGGCCATGGCGGCCGCTTTTCTGGTGAAGGTGAAAAGCAAAAACGCCCGTGTGTACGAGATTTCGGCGCACGTTAAAGATCCCCGGGTGGTCAATATTATTCCGGAGCCCTCCACTACGGCGCGCCTCATCGCCTGCGTTGCGTCGGCGCGTTAAACCCTACAATCAATCAATCAAATTGTAAAGGTGCACGACATCACGCTGGACGACGACGAAATTATGGTGTCCTTTGATGTTAAGTCGCTGTTCACCAGCATACCCATGGACTTGGCGGTGCAGGTTTGCCAGGCCGCCTTGAAATATGACGACGGATTGTGTGAAAGAACCCGTATGGAATCATCGCATCTTCTGAAGCTGGCGCAGTTTCGCCTCGAGAACACCTGTTTTCTTTTCTGGGCGGTTATCTACAAGTAGGTAATATCACAGCCATGGACGCATCTATTCTTGGTGACAACCGCCAACATTACCATGGGAGCATTGAAAATCGCGCACTGTCTCCATTAGAACCACGCCCTAGGGTCTTTCTGCGTTACGTCGGACATTGTTTTTGCATTATCAAAAGGGACACATTAGGTGCACTTTCAGAGCATACGAATGACATGGAGGAATCACTTCGAATCTCCAGGCCGTCTCACTTTCCTGGGCGTGTTGGTTGAACGTAGTGGCGATCGCTTTTCGTTTAAGGTTTACAGAAAAGAAACCCACACAGTACGGTACCTCCATTTTAATTCCGTTCGTCCAGCCTGTCCTAAATGCTCTCTCGTGGCTTCCCTCACCGAACGCGCCAAGAACCTCTGCGCACGGCCAGAAGATACGACTGCTGATCTAAGCCAAGTGCGCCGAGAGCTCGGCGACTGCGGCTACGCCAAGCACTTCGTGGATTCCGTGCTACGACGTGATCCCGCCCATTAGAACCCTCTGGTCCTCCTTGTCGAGCCCGAGCCGCGATCCCGTACGTGTCGGGCGGGAGCGAATCTTTGGCCCGGGTTCTGCGCTCCTACCATGTGCACGTCGCTCACGTGCCTGCGCGCAAGCTGAGACACGGGCTAGTGGCTGTCAATGACGGGATCAAGAATGACGAGTTTCCTGGGGTGGTTTACAAAATTCCGTGCGCAGACTGCGACTATTGCTACATTGGTGAGAGCGGCAACTTCGAAAGACGATTGCGCGAACACAGGAACGACGTCAAAGGTGCACTGACTATTACTATATTCCCTAGTGCGAAATTTGTGCGCAGCGCGAACTTCAGCCTACTCTGTCACGGCACACATCTGCTGCGTCTCAGAAAACGGCCGCTTGATCAGCGAACGCACGGTGGCACGCGCTACGCTGTGCCTTTAAGGCCCAACCACATGCACGCGTAAAACCGACGTACTCGCGCAACGACGTACGCCTGCAGCGGCATACGCCGCTGCCTTTACGCCGGCCGACGACGTCGGAGAGGGCGAGTAACCACATATCGCCGCAACGCGCGTGTATGCCAATGCGCCGTGCAGTGTGGCTCGACTACTTCAGACTCAGCTTTGTGGCGACCAGTTCAACTACATTTTAACTCAAATAAAGCAAATAATGCCTATTCTCACAAAAATACCTATATTTAATACAGAAACAACTAAAACAGTTCTTGGGACATTAAAAAACGTTAAGGATTAGTATGCATACTTGGCAGGCACAAAACCCTTCCGCTACATTTGGCGTAAAACTGCCTTGCTCCCATAGTTGCTCGTTGCTTCGCGTGTTTTGTCCGGTTGTTTGGTCACCGTATTTTACAAATTACTTCGTTTTATCGCATAATAAATAGTGAAGTTAGCTTATTTATCAATTCACTGTCTTGTTATGCGACCTGACCGCCGATAACATCACCGCCAGAGGTGTACGTCAACACCGTACGTCCGAAAGTTTGCGTCGATGTCTGGCGGGCTCTGACTTGGGCGTAACAAGCGCGTACCAATGCATTCGGCGTACGCCGGAGTACGCCGGTTCCTTACGCGCTTACGCCGGTTTACGTCGTTGCGCGAGTACGTCGGTTTTACGCGTGCGTGTGGTTGGGCCTTTATCTCTCAGCGCTTCGCTGCCGCCGGCGACCGTGTTGGAAATCGTGTTTGAACCTCCCGCACAAATGTCACGTTGTTCGGATGGGCAACGCACGTAGTAGTAGGCTCTGCCCGAAAGTGTGAGGGGGAGGCAGTAAGAGAGATGGCGCCATAGCAGCACGTGCTGTCCTTCCCTTCCCACCTTCGCCACACCCTCCGACGAGCGTCTCGTGCGGGCTCAACACTGCCCTCCCCTCCCCCTTCCGCCACACTCTCCTGCAGCGTTTTCCCTCTGCCTTCGCTCGCTCGCTCGGTTATGACTACGTCGCCATCGCCGCTACGAAACCGCAGAAGCGGCCGCCAAAGTGCTTGCGTACTAAAACAAGAAGATTGCGTCGAATACGCTTCGGAACACATGGAAGCCACGACACATAAAATAGGATGGGGCGACGCAGCACTTTTCGCCAGAGAAAAGAAATGGCTGTCACGCCGATATCTTGACTCCATGATTATTCACACGACTGAAAAAAACCGTTAACCACAATGCAGGCAATCTACCTCCTACGTATGAAAGATGCCAGAGGCGATTGCTTACACGCACCGCTTAGAAGCTTCGAGCTTCTGGCTTTTCCGCTCCGTGAACAAGTTGTCCGTATGGGATCCGCAGCGGTCTTTTTTAACTTTTTCCATAAACATTTTTTTGAAGGTTTTTCAGCTTTGAATCCTTTATCCGACCAGACGAGATATCGTCAAACGTTAGATTTCAAATGTGCTTGCAATCGCTCTTTTTTGTTGTTGTTTGGGCACGTATTGGTAACGTGTCTTTTTTATGTAATTGTGAGTTATTTATTAGGCCTTTATCAATAAAAATAATCAGTTGGAAGTCATCGCTTGTGTTTTGGGCTTCTCTGCTTCAAAAATGCCTCAAAAAATTAAACCCAGTTCCACCCAGTGTGAAATATGCTGAAACAGCAGAGCTGCGGTTCTCTTGTATAGGCTCGAACGACAACCGGCGCTAACTCGAAAACGGCAGCGCCGTCGCCGCGCAAATTCTACGGTTCTCACAACAAAATCGCAGCTAAGCGCCAGCGGCCAGAGGCACCCTCCCCTCTCCCTTCTTACACGGCTCCCAATCCCACCCGTACAGGCCGCTTTCGGGTCTGGGATCCTGCTCCTACCCATGCGTGACGCACCACCTACAATGGACGGATGAAAAGGCTCGAGGTACATCATCATAATCACCAGCCTATCTACGCCCACTGCAGGGCAAAGGCCTCTCCCACTAATCTCCAATTATCCCGGTTCTGTGCCAACTGCGACCAATTTATTCCCGGAAACCTCGTGATCTCATCTGCCCATCTAACCTTCTGCCACCCCCTGCCACGCTTGCCTTCTCTGGGGATCCACTCGGTTACCCTTAACGACCAACGGTTATCTTGCCTTCGCATTGCATGCCCTGCCCACGTGAATTTCTTCTTTTTAATTTCTACTAATATGTCCTTAGCACGCGTTTGTTCCCTGACCCACTCCGCTCTCTTCTTGTCCCTTAATGTTACACCTATCATCTTCCGTTCCACTGCTCGCTGAGCCGTCGTCAATTTAAGTTGAACTCTTTTAGTGAGCCTCCAAGTTTCTGCACCGTAGGTGAGTACCGGTAAGATGCAACTGTCTGGCTAAGGCGTTGCGCTGCTGAGCACGAGGTCGCGGGTTCGATTCCCGGCCTGCGGCGGCCGCTTTTCTGATGGAGGCGAAAAGCAGAAATGCCCGTGTGTACGAGATTTCGGCGCCACGTTAAAGATCCCCAGGGTGGTCAAAAAAAAAACTAAATAAAAGCCTGCGTTATGCACGCTGTGGCTATTCCTCGTTTGACCAGTTTTGAATGCCCAGAGTCGTGTGCATAACGCAGGCTTTGTCAAAATCTTGCCACCACGCCGTAAAAGAAAGCCTTAAATGTGGTCAGATCGGGCGGCTCACAGAAAGCGGCTTTCCAGAACCACTCCTTTTAGGAGTGGCAGAGAATTGTCTGAAAAAAATTAAACGCGGCGTTGGGCGTCAGCAAGAGAAGGATGGCAGAAGACCACTGGCAGTCATTCCGTACATCCACAACGTCTCACACGGGGCTGAAAAAGGTTGCCGAAAGGTACGATGTTAAAGTTGTTTTTTCCGCCCCACACAAGCTGAAGGGACTGTGCAAGCGGGTGAACAAGGATGACGCTGAACTGCCCACGCTGTGAGGTGAAACACAGAAACCCCTTCGTGGGGTGCGAGTCAGAAGTCGTCTACAAAATTCCGTTGGACTGTGGGAGGTCCTATATAGGACAAACCGGAAGGTGCCTGAACGAGCGGCTGCGGGAGCATAAGAACGCGTGCGCCAAGCTACAAGCGCCCGGGCATTTGGCCGATTCACTGCAAAAAAATGCAAATGCGAACCCCTGTTCAATGAAACAACAGTATTGGCACGCTCCCACAGCAGGACGACCAGGGAGGTTATAGAAGCCTTTAGTATGGCATCGGAGAGCCAAGGCGCATGCGTCAGCCAGCCATCGGTGATTCTAAAAAACAAGGAAATTCACCTTCTGCGGAAAGATGTTCCCCGTGTGACAGTGAGCCAGAGAGAGGGGAAGACGAGCGCACGTGGCCAGCTGTGAGTGAGACCGCGCAAAAAAGAAGTGACGATAACAACTATCAAGAGCTTAACACAGATATGGTTTTGTGCGGGGGTTCTGAACGTTTCTGTTTCTATGTTTATATTTCCAATGTTTTCCGATAGGGGAGGAAAATAAAGGCCAGTTGATAGCTGCGCTTTCGTAAGTCTGCATCGTTTTTTCCGCCGTCCTTCGTCTTCGTAATTTCATTTTAGCGCAGTGTTTTTGCAAGAAGTGACAATTCAACTTTAGCTTTGCTCTTTGTTTCGGCGGGAAAACATCGTGGCGAGCGTAGCTGGTGGTAGGAGGTGGTCCTGTGCCCTGGGGCGTCGTGGCCGGTAGACGAGGACGAAATGAAAAGCGGAACAGGGGAGTAGGGCGGTTTTAATGCGCCAACAGCCGCCTAAACAGTAACACTTAATATGATTGACACTTTATAGATAAGCGATATGAGTCGGTATAGAACGTAGTGAAGCGGCAACGATAAAATGCGCATAAATGCACGCGTGTACTTTGCGTCTCGATAAAAATAAGGGACCGAGTCCTACAGCCCCATATACTCTTGAGAAAAGGAAACTTATTCGGACGAAACAACAAAGCAAGTACCCACCCTGTTTAAAGAAACACGAACCGGCTGGTCCCCTGGCATAGAGGTTCCATTTCTGGATAGCAATCGCAAGAATCAGGTTCAAATGCCCAAGGTGCCATTCTATTTTTACTTGCTTGTTTTAGTTCATTAATGGCACATTATGAAATTCTACACAAAATGTCGGGTGGTTTTGTTCCATTTAGGTGAGCTCCAGCTCTTTTTTTCACTTTTCAGTGGTTTGGGCCATTTCGGTTTCGGCTACTTTTCTTGAATATTTTTCAATATTACCATAAATTTGTCCGTGGTTGGGGGGTTTTCGGTTCATATTTTTTTTTAGGTTGGGCGGTTCGGTCACCGTTAGGTCGGTTTCAATTCTTCCGTATGTAGCTGAGCGAAGGCCAGCTGCGGTAGGGATATGTGCATGATTGCGATGTTTATTTGTGGTTGTTTTACCCGTTTAATGTTGGTTTTGCCTGATATCATTTCCCTTACGATGCATTTTACTGCCTTTAGGTAGGTTTCGCTTCCAAACGTGCCCCAATCCGGCGCGGGCCCCTACGGCATTTGGGTTGGAAACACGCAGCCGGGCCGGGCCAGGCCCGGGCCATAAGGTTAAGGTCTCGGGCCGGGCCGGGCCGGGCCGGGCCCACCCGTCGGCCTTCTTCGTCGGGTCGGGCCGAGCCTAGTGCAGTAAGCACCGGGCCCAGGCTGGGCTCGGGCCCAAATTTTCGGCCCGCGCACAGCTCTAAACTGCACTGCCGCTGCAAGACGCGCTACACAGGTCTTGGTGTCGTTCCTTCATCACTATAGTTTAGACCAAATCCAGTGAAAGTTATATTCAAAAATACTCCTGTGTATGCCTGTTATGTTTGCGGTCCTGCCCTGTTTGTTTCTTTTTGTTTTTTGTTCCTGTGGACGTTCGTGTTTGCTCGCATTCTCGCGTGTTTGCGCGTCTTCACTCATCTTAACCTTTCATGATTTCCACCGGGGGTAGCAGCCGAGTATTTTTCCGATGTTGCTCGGATGCTTTGTGTGCATGCATCAGTAGCTAGAAACACGAGTGATTTATGCGCACCCGGAACTACACTTCTCCGTTTTAATATTTTTTTATTGCCATCGTGCGGTGGAATGTCGTATAAAGAGCTATTTAATGTATTCCCTTCTTTCCTTGCAGTAAGCTACGTCTCCAACCCTTGAATTCGGACCCATCCAGGATTTCACCACCCCTCTGCTGATCCGCCTGCAAAACAAACCGAAGCTCGGACCACAACAGTTTCCTGATCGAGCGGGCAGCACGGGCGAACCTAACATAAATTTGCTTATGACACATTGCTTGCGTAAGCGTTTACGGAGCTTATCATGCATCAAAGAACGCCCACTTCCTCGTATTTGTCATACTATCAAGCATAAAAGAAAAGACGACTATAAGGAAACGTGTACTATTTAAAGGCGAACTTGAGCGCGAACAGGACAAAAGAGGAGAAACCCCGCGTGCCATTCGCAGTAAAGGGTTCGGCTACGGTTTAGCGGCAGGTGTTGGGGCGTGCGGCCCATTTTGGGAAAGATCTGAAAGCCTGCGCAAACACTCATTAAGGCGTGAGTCAAGCCAGCGTTACCACCGCTTTATGCTTTCTCAGGTAAGGTACTATACACGTCTTCTCCAAATTTAATGGTTTTCGCGCAGTAGTTACGTAGATGTACTTTTACACAAAGCACGCTAAAGGCAAAGAAAGAACCATAGGCAACTGGGCCGTAAAACAGTGGTGTAAAGGAGGCAATAAGTGTGAGCTAAACTCCGCGGCGCAGTGATCTAATTCTCATGGTTGTCCGAGAAACTGTAGCCAGCACGTTTAAAATGCTGTCGCCAGCATCACAAGAAAAACAATTCAAAGGCTTGCAGAAAGACAGAGGAGGCAGCGAATCGACTAAAAGCGCGAGAACTAGGGTGACACGCAAGATCACACTCTAGTCCACTTCCTTCGCGTTTCACCAGATGACGTGCAGTATCGCCGGACTCTAGGGCTCCTCATAGAGAGACTCCATAGAGTTTCATAGCATGAAACTCTATGCCTGAATCCAACCGCATTTGAATGCAACGACAGCTCTGGCTTCCTCGTGGTACCAACTCAGGCTATATTTGGGCACGTAGTGCCGGACTCGCGAAGTTTGGCAGTTGCGTATTCGTTCTACGATCCCAGTCAAAAATGTGATCGTATTAAACGTATTAAAATGCGTTATGCCCATTGAAGTTCGTACACAAATTTGAAGAAGAGAAACGTTTTACGCCGAGTGACATCGGCGAGATCCCACTGTATTTGTCAATTACTAAACCGTCCGTCTGTAATTTATAACACCGGTCCCTTGTGGCAGGTGCCTGAGCTAAACTTTTATCTGTGTAACCTTTTCGCTTGCTCTCTTCCGCATTCCTTGTATTTAAATTGTTATTTCCAGTGTTATGCAGAATTGATTGATTGATTGATTGATTGATTGATTGATTGATTGATTGATTGATTGATTGATTGATTGATTGATTGATTCATTCATTCATTCATTCATTCATTCATTCATTGGTTCATTGATTCATTGATTGTAGGGTTTAACGCACCGACGCAACGCACGCGATGAGGCGCACCGTAGTGGAGGACTCCGGATTAATTTTGACCGCCTGGGGATCTTTAACGTGCGCCGAAATATCGTACCCACGGGCATTTTTGCTTTTTCGTCTCCATCAGAAAAGCGGCCGCCGCGGCCGGGAATCGAACCCGCGTCCTCGTACTCAGCAGCGCAACGCCTTAGCCACTGAGCCACCGCGGCGGGTTATACAGTGACTGAAACTAAGCAATCTTTGTCTAAATATATCTGTGCAGTTATTTAATTATGTAATAACTAATTGTGCCTGCAATATTTGATTTATCTAGGTCCTGTACATTTGAACAACACTGTTCATAAATGTATGCACTTTATTAGAATTCAACAGGATTGTAATAAAGTGCAACACGTAAATACCTCTATACCCCTTTTCTCTCCCCGCCCATCTTTCACGCTGTTCTCCTCCCGTCTCACTCCTTCCACGATAAACATGGGGGATGTTTTCTCACGCCAATTCAATTATTTCTCGTTCCGCTGCTCGCGCGCCATGTATTGTAATCTTTCGCTACTGTTAAACTTGGTACACCCCCACGAGGGCCAGGGGTCGCATTTTTTCGGCATCTTGCCTGGCAATCTGCCCGATCGGCTGTAGTTACGTATAACAATCACGCCACCTGTTTCAGAGCGCACGAATCGTTCGCCTGTTGTAGAATAGAAGATCACCAGGCCCTGCAGCCCCGGTGATCTCTTTAACGCAGAATGCGAGAACAGCGTGAAAGAAATGCCGGACAAAGATGGCTTAACTATTGAAGCTACGCAGTACACGACAATTCATCGAACGCAAGTTTGTACTCATTTTTAATTGCCACGTTTCGGGGATGTGCATTACCTAGCGTGTCTCTTCGGGTTATTCATTTGCACAATACAGTAGGCCATGGGAGGCCCAAGCGGAAGTTCGGCTTTCTTAAATCTTTAGTGATACCTACATACATAACTACGAAACTTTATTTGCATTAGTAAAAAGCACAGAGAGTAACCTTTGCGCCCCCACCTGTCGGCCGGGATCCCTTGGGACGCGGTGGCTTCTAAGGCGAGATAATAACTTTGCGCTGAGTGCTTGCAGTCTGTCTGAGTAACCGGACCTCCCTGGACGCATTACTTCTATGAAGTCTGTTGTGAGAGGGTCACGTCCACGCCATGTGGAGTTGGTCCGCGATGCTGTAACAGTTCTTGCATCGAGAATCGTATACTTTAGGGTGCCATTTGCTGTATACTAAAGCGTTTGGGAAGACCCCGGTTTGTCATTTGCTTCAGTAGACCTATTCTTTCGCGCTAAGCTGTCAATTAACCGGAGGAAGTACCTTACGCGCTAGTTTATAATTTTGGGTGATTTCGTAAAATTTTTCAAGTTCGTCTGCCCTCAGGGATGGTTCTGCAAGTGGGTCTCGGGCATCCTCGGTGATCATCCGGAAAGTAAGACTCCGGGCGGTCGCATGCGCCTTTTCTTTCCCGATGAGTCCCCGATGAGCTGGCGCCCAAATGAGCGCCACCTGTTCTGCTGTCCCTTTAGCATTCGCGAGAATTTTCAGGCAGCATTTGAAATCCTGCCTCGGTCGTAACTTCTAATAACTGACTTAGACTCGCTGTCTATCACCCTTGTTCCTGGCTTAGTCAGCACCAGGGCGATGCCTCCTCTGCTTCTTGTGCAGCATGAGTGCGGGATTATTGTGCAGCATACGTGCGGGATACCGTCTTCCGTACTGCTACTACCGTGTGAGCTTTCTTGGGTGTTCTGCGGCGTCGGTGTATAGGACGTCCGCCCCGCCTCCGTACCTGATTTGAAGGGCGTTGGCCTTTCTCTTACGTCTGCCCTCGTGATATGCCGAATTCATCTTCCTGTTTAGGGGCAACATCATTAGCTTTGCTCTAACATGCTTAGGAAGTTCTTTCATGTCTTTAGCCAGCTCTCCAAGTTTGTAGCCCAGTCGTTCTACCATTCGCCGACCAGTTCTACTGCCTAGCAGTCGTTGCTGCGACGCATTGGTCGCCTCTAACAGTTCGTCTACGGTGTTCGAGACCCCTAAGCTGAATATTTTGGCCGTCGAGGTGTTAGTGGGAAGACCCAATGCAATTTGGAGTCGTTTTCTTATGATAATGTCTAACTTACTTTTCTCTACCTTGGTGAGTTTCATGAAGGGTCCAAAAAAGAGAATCTGGCTGACGCCGAAGGCCTGAAAAAGCCTGAGGCTCGAGGTTTGCTTCATTTATCCCACCGCGTTTTTTCGATATGCGCTTTAACATTCTGCAGATTTACTCTGTACTGTTGTCTAGTTTCATAATTGCCCTTGTGTTCTTGCCGTTTGCCTGGACGTGTAGGGCGAGTATCCTGATGCGTTCCACCACGGGTATTTTCCGCCGGCTCTAAGCCTTATGTCATAATCGTTTCGAGGTGCCTTCCTGACGTTGTTTGGAACAATGAACAGTGCCTCCAATATTTAGGCAGAGCATTTCAGCCCTATTGGCTCTATATATTTTCGACCTCTGTTATGGCCTTTTGGAGGACTTCCTCAATGTGTCCGTTGCTGCCACGGTTTATCAATAGCGTGAGGTCGTCTGCCTACATGATGTAACGTAGTTCCTCTAATTTAGTCTCTTGGGGAACCCTATCATGGCGACGTTGAAAAGGGTAGGGCAGAAAACCGAGCCCTGCGGCGTGCCCCGATTTTCTAGTGGTATGTTTTCGAGGAAGGCTCTCCCTAGCTTTATGGTCACTGTCCGGTTAGCAAGAAAATCCCTCACATAGTTCTATGTTTTCACACCCACGTTCAGTGAGCTCAGGCTGTGCAGGATGGCGGTATGTTTATCATTGTCAAAGGCCTTAGCGACTTCTAGGCCAACGATTATTCCAACGTACCTTTGCTATTATTCTCTATGATTTCCTTTTTAATCTGGAGCATCACGTCGCATACGGACAGTTTGGCCCTGAAATTGATCCCGGTGTCCGGATACAGCTGTTTGTCCTGAAGATACCTGCTGAGTTTAGTTTGGATGACGTGTTCCATCAGTTTTCCTAAACACGACGTGATGGAAATTAGTCTGAGGTTTTCGAGCCCCAGTTAATTCCTGGTTTTGGGATGAGGGATAGATTAGCCTCTTTCCATTCCGGAGGAATCTCTCCTCTATCCCAGCATATATGCATATACTTAGTTAAGTTGTGGATGGACTCGTCGTTTATGTTTCTTTGCATTTTGCTGCTGATTCGCTCCGGGCCCACGGCCGTTTTGGTTCTGAGGACGGTTAATTTCGCCTCTAACCTCCGCTACCGTTAGGTGGGCATTCAGGGCCTCATTTGCGGAACCTGTGTAGTCGGGAAGAATTTAGCGAGTCGGTGGGCCGATGTAGCGATTGTAGATGTCGTCTAGCAGCTCTTTCGAGGAGCCATCGAATTTGTAAATGAGTCCCTGAAGCTGCTGTTGCGCTAGTGATCTAGCCTTATCCGGGTCAAGCAGCTGCCGGAGTAATTTCCACGTTTTCGCGTTGCTGATATCTCTGTTCATTTGGTCGCATATGCTTCCCCAATTTTGTTTGGTCAGCTCTAGTATTCCTCTATCTCTCTGTTTAGGATGGCGATCCTCTTACGGAGGCTGCTATCCCACCTCTTGTGAAACATTTTTGTAATTGGTGAAATCGTGCTTCATAGGCTTCGAAGCCGTTTTCACTGTGCAGAGAAAAAAATTACGGTGAATGCTTAAAAGCTTATAATAATGTGAAGATGGAAGCCTAGTTGAACCTTTTCTTGATCTGATTTCGAACTTTCTGTGAAGCTTTGTGACCATGGTTGTCACCAGTTGACCAGCCGCTTGAACAGTAACCTTCGAAGCTCGTTCCGCTCGTTAGAAATCACCAGAAGCATCCGGTTCGCCACGGTCGGTACCTCGAGTGAAGTGAAGTGACTGGGTTGTATGCTGGGTTGTATGCCGGACGGGGTTGCGGGTTGGTGAACTCTCGGGATGAGTTCAGAATGTTTCCAGTCCATTTGTTTTCCTCTTTCTTCACCTCGAAAAACTCACTTACCCTCCTTTGGCGTAGCTGTTTCCCTTTCACCGTGCGCGCTGGGGGTCCTTTATCAGGGCCCCCCTCCAGCCCTCCTTCGCGATCTCGGGCTCACGCTCCCCGGCTCATGCAACTTCTAATTTTTGGGCGATCTTTTGTCTGTACCTCACAAAACGCGTGCTTGAAACAAAGAGATACAAGGCTTTCACCTTAAAATGGAGCTTGCATTCCCCACTCACAAATAAGCCACCGCGGGGCTCAGTCGCTAAGGCGTTGTGCTGCTGAGCCCAAGGATGCGGGTTCGATTCCCGGCCGCAACGGCCGTTTTTCTGATGGAAGCAAAAGCAAAAACGCCGGTGTGTTCAGGAATTCGGCGCACGTTAAAGATCCCCAGGTGGTTAAAATTATCCAAAGTCCTCCACTACGGTGCACCTCATTGCCTGTGTTGCGTCGGAGCGTTAAACCTCACAATCAATCAATCAATCAATCAATCAATCAATCAATCAATCAATCAATCAATCAATCAATCAATCAATCAATCAACCAATCAATCAATCAATCAATCAATCAATGATCAATCAATCGAACAATCACTCACAGATATGCCTTGCTTTTGCAGTGTCCACTGCAAGACAATGAACCAAGCGGTGGGCATCGCTATCACCCTTATTGCGATCCTGTGTGGCATCATCGCTGCCTGTGCGATGAGAACGTCGACGACAATTGCAGCTGTTCAACAACATGGGCATCGTGGGTCCCGAGCCCGAATTTCTATGGGGAAACTTGAGGCACACCAAGGCTAGCCGCCTCGAGGTAGACATTGCATTGACGAAGGCCATTTATTTAATGTTGAGAGCTGCTTGCGACTCGTTGGTGCTTCGCCACGTTAACAACCCTAACATCTGTTAATCATGAACTTAGTATGTACCCAATTTTTGCAATTCATAAACAACCGCACTAAACTTCCATTTGTTGGGCCGCAGAGCCTAGCAACTGCGAAACCAAGAATTTGCGGTCTGCAAGTAGAGCTTAGTGCGTACTATAGCCTTTTATGAAAAGCCCTTATTGAAGGCACAAAAATCACCCTATCAAGCTAAGGGTAATAAAGCGAATATGAAATGTGGAAAATGATAACTGGTTTGCCCCTCTTCTTGCGAGAAAGAAACAATTCGAAGGATTTAACAGGCCTATAACGTACACATATGTATGTATGTATGTTTGTATGTATGTATGTATGGATGGATGGTATGTATGTATGTGTGTATGTATGTATGTATGTACTGTATGTATGTATGTATCTATTGTGTATGTATGTATGATGTATGTATGTATGTATGTTATGTATGTATGTATGTATGTATGTATGTATGTATGTATGTATGTATGTATGTATGTATGTATGTAGCGAATCAGAAATGGGAAATGAGGGGCTCGTGAATTAAGACAGAATAAAGGTTGGCAGTCAATGAAACCTCGGAAAGCAAAGGGGGAATGCGGTAGGTCACACAACAGATGAAGAATTTTTTGAGTGAAAAAGAAAGTGGCGAAAAAATTGCCCGCCGGGTGGGATCGAACCCACGACCCCCAGAATACCGGTCTGGTGCGATGACCACTACGCTACCGGCGGGGCTGTTTCCCCACCACTTTCTAGGGTATTTATGTTAAGGTATTTTTTGTTTCCTGCAATTGGGGGTGGTAGCCAGCGCCACTCGGACAACTCGGGGTGAAAGGGACCTTCTTTTAACCCCCGGGCCGTGATTCGAGTGTCTACGACATGTCGAGAGTGGTCGACCAGCGTTGAACCCTCTCAAGCTACCTTTGGCACCAAGACTGCCAAGAACAGAGGCCCTCGCTATGCATGCAGGAAACAAAAAATACCTTAACATAAATACCGAGAAAGTGGCGGGGAAACAGCCTCGAAAGTAGCGTAGTGGTCATTGCACCAGACCGGTATTCTGGAGGTCGTGGGTTCGGATCCCACCCGGCGGGCATTTTTTCACCACTTTCTCACTCAAAAAAATCATCTGTTTCTATGACCTACCGCATTCCCCCCTTTCTTTCCGAGGTTTTCTTGACTGCCAACCCTTATTCTGTATGTATGTATGTATGTATGTATGTACGTATGTTTGTATGATGTATGATGTATGATGTATGATGTATGTATGTATGTATGTTATGTATGTATGTATGTATGTATGTATTTATTTACAAGTACCTCAGAGGCCCTTGGTTAGGGCATTGAGTAAGGGGGGCTAACAAAGGCATGTACAACAAGTAAATGGGCGAAAGGTGCCAAAAAGTAAGCACGAAACATGAGTAACAAAGAAACAAGAACTAACTATGTATAAATTGGTATCATACATCATCACCGAACAACTCAAAAGATGCAGTTCATGGCACACAGCAGTTAGGAAAGTGTACAATATGTTTAACTTACATTGGCACAGATTGGGGTATAATAAACAGGGAAAGTCATGACAGCGCTTGCAGGAAGTGTGAACAGCTGGTTTAGATAGGTCTAAACTAACAAAAATAAAGCACAAAAAATAAAAAATAAGTGGGCAATTGGCTATAAAGTGGTTATAAATGCCATATAGACACATACAAGAACGAAGCAAGGAACCTAAAATTATCAACTGAAATGAAAGAGTAATCTGTTGCGGAAGGAAACTTGGTCAGTGTCAGATACTAAGTTATCGGGAAGATCATTCCACAACGTGGTGGCTCGAGGCAATGCGGATGCGTTAAAAGAGTTTGTTTTACCGTACATGCGCGAGAAACTAAGCCGGTTGTGTAGTCTAGTTGCTAAGTAGGAAGGTCGTTCAATTGGAAGTCTGGTCATTTTAGTACTATTGACGTATTTATGAAAGAGGCATAAAAGAGAGACATTGTGGCGAGTGGATAATAATTGAATTGAATAATCCCTTTTAAGTTGTGTTACGCTGCAGCAGAATTATAATTACGAGAAATGAATCAGACTGCCCTATTTTGAACTGCCTCGATCATGTTGGTTAAGTAATTTTGGTGGGGGGACCAGATTGGTGAGGCAAATTCGAGTAGAGGACGAACAAAAGTCTCGTAAGCTAGTTTTCGGACGTTTAGCGGGGGAGGAATGTAGGTTACAATGTAGGTACCCCAGTGATTTCGAGGCATTTGCGCAGGTATTAGTGATGTGAGAGGACCATGAAAGATTTTGTGTGAAGTGTACGCCCAAATATTTCTGTGTGGAAACATGCGAGAGCAGTTCGTTATTTATACGGCATGAAAAAATGGAGGGCTGATGCTTACGACTAAATGAGATGGATTACATTTAGATTCGTTTCGAACCATTTGCCACGTTTCACACCATTTGACAATCACGTCAAGATTTTTCTGTAGTGCGTAATGATCGTTAACGTCTTTGATAGGATGGTAGATTATGCAGTCGTCGGCAAATATTCGTATGAATGATGTAACGCCATGAGTCAAGTCCTTAATAAAGATAAGAAACAGCAGCGGGGCGAGCACGCTGCATTGTGGCACCCCGGAAGTTACATCGCACATTGACGACGAATCATTGTCGAAGACAGTGAACTGTTGCTGGAGAGAAAGGAAATTTCGAAGCCTGGATAAGGTTAGTGAGTCCAATTTAAGAGCAGATGGTTTTGAGATTAGGCGGCACTGGGTCAAACGGTCAAACGCTTTCGAAAACGTCGAGAAAAATGCAGTCTATTTGGAGGTTATTATTCATGTTTGAGTGAAGGTCAGTCGTGAATTATAGCAGTTGTGTCTCGCATGACCTTTTTCTAAACCCATGTCGGTTGCGAAAAAGAGCTGGTTAGACTCAAGATGGTTGTAAATGTGGAAAGCGATAATGTGTTCCAAAATTTTACAGCGAATGGATGTAAGCGAAATTGGACGGTAATTTTGGGGTAGATGTTTGTCTCCTGATTTAAACAATGGGGTAACTTTGGCGATTTTCCAGTCGTCAGGTATCTTCCCAGACTCTAAAGATTGTTGAAAAATATAGCACAGAATTTCACTTGTAGTGGAAATGGTGTATTTAGTACTTTTGAGTTAATATTATCAGTGCCAGCGTAGCTGGACACCTTCAGCTTTGTTATCAGACATTCTATACCTTCGGCCATAATTTCAATAGGATTCATGTACTGGTAATCATAATCCGGCCCGTTAGGTAATGTGGATGGGTCTTCCCGAGTAAACATTGAGGCAAGAAACGTATTAAAAGCAGAACAGCACTGGCTGTTAGATAGAGGTTCGTGATTCTCATCATCTAAAGTAATGTGGTTAGCATCACGATCGCGAGAGATTTCACGCCAGAATACTTCTGGATTAGTTTTTAGAAGGTAACCCAGTATGTATGCATGTAGTATGTATGTATGTATGTATGTATGTATGTATGTATGTATGTATGTATGTATGTAGGTATGATGGAGGTATTTGCAGTATGTATGTATGTATGTATGTAGTATGTATGTATGTATGTGTATGTATGTATGTATGTATGTATGTATGTATGTATGTATGTATGTATGTATGTATGTATGTATGTATGTATGTATGTATGTATGTATGTATGTATGTATGTATGTATGTATGTATGTATGCAAATATGTATGTATGTATGCATGTATGTATGTAAGGACAAAAAGAAGGTCCCTTTCACCCCGAGTAGTCCGAGTGGCACTGGCTACCACCCCCAAGTGCAGGAAACAAAAAATACCGTAACATAAATACCCGATAAAGTGGTAGGGAAACAGCCCCGCCGGTAGCGTAGTGGTCATCGCACCAGACCGGTATTTTGGAGGTCGTGGGTTCGGATCCCACCCGGCGGGCATTCTTTCACCACTTTCTTTCTGACTCAAAAAATTCTTCACCTGTTTCTATGACCTACCACATTCCCCCCCCTTGTTTTCCGAGGTCTTCTTGACTGCCAACCCTTATTCTGTCTTAATTCACCGAGCCCCTAATTTCCAATTTCTGATTCGCTACATGCATGTATGTATGTATGTATGTATGTATGTATGTATGTATGTATGTATGTATGTATGTATGTATGTATGTATGTATGTATGTATGTATGTATGTATGTATGTATGTATGTATGTATGTATGTATGTATGTATGTATGTACAGGGAAAACAAAAGTTAAAAGGAGCATGCCTTCGAAAAATTGGAAAAAATTCTGTTTTAATATAACGCTGGCCGCATAAATAGAGTATGTGCGGCCGGGTCTTATTTAAATTGGCGTTATTAAAAAGTCACTTCGAGGTGGCTGGCTAGGCACATGGCGGAGAAATATCTTCAAAATCTCCAACCCCTGCTCCGTTTACTTTTTCGTTGCTTGTGTACGTACGTATGTGTGTATGTATGAACAGGGTGTCATACCTGTGCTATAATAGCGTTTGGAAGGCCTTTGAATCGAGTGTCATTTGGCTCAAATCACGCATTTGAGCTGCTACACGACGTTTTAAGTGCAGAGCACTTCAGGGGCTTGCCTTGTCGTCGTAGCTAGCTCGCTGAACCCAAGTAGAGCCTCACGGCGTTCCGTCGTTACGGCTGTCGTCGCGGCGTAACAAAAAGGCTTCGAAAGCCAAGTGGTTTATATAGTCATAAGCGTTCGAAACTCTTGAACCGCTGGTGCTTGTCATCATCTCGCCGTTGTTTAGCCCAAAGAAATCTGTAGGTACATTTGAGGCAAAATATACGTAATTAACCGGCAGCACCCGCGTTCATTTAGTTGGGAACGCCCGTTGGGTTGGTTTTTATGATAGTAAGCGAAAAAAAGTGGCAGTACAACGCCGGCACGTGCGAGATGAAAAGCAAACACACACACACAAAAAAAAAAACTCCCGCTTTCGCAGTTTGAGGCAGGGGGCGCACGAGCACTGCGAAGGCGGGAAATTTGCATTGCATTGGGTAGTAGCAGTGAGCGAATAACGACGCTACAGCCCATTACGGCGAATCGTGCTCTGCACTTCCGAAAGTTTCACATTTAGTGGAACGGGTTTAATTTTTTCAAGGGAATTTGGTTTTAAATGCCAGTTGAGTCGAAGGAGCACGACAACCGACTTTTGAAATTCTCAGAGGCCTTTGAAACACGAACGTTAAAAGTTTCGCACGCAGTTTCTGCATGCTGTATTTACCAAAAAAATATTTTAAGAGTAACGCTCGGTTTTTAATGACTCCGCTTTTAATAATTCTTTTTTTGTTGCTGTCTACTATCACCCTATCTGCGATTACAAAAGAACTTAATTGGTACTCTCAACAACACCGATCACTCCCGCAAGAAATTGCCTATTTTCTGCATGTTTTGCTCTTGTATTTCGGTTATAATCAATTTTATCACTCACAAAGATGTTTTTTCGTCTGGCATTAAATTTTTTTGTAAAGTAATGAGAGCGAAACTGGAAAGCAGGGGCGACACCAAAACAAGGCGGGTGAATGCAGAAACTTTCAACTGCCTTTGAGAACTGTCGTGTAGATCGGCAGAACTCCTTCCAGTTGGAATGGCATTTCAAATTTCAAACGCCATTCAAGTCAAATGACTTTTCAAACGCTCGTGCAGCACGGGTATTACGTCGATAAATAAGCACTTTTAGGAGTTTTTCCAGAGCATATCGTTGCACTTTTCTCGCCATAATTTACACTAAGGTCGAATTTTGTGGGTTATTATGTTTAACACTAAGAAAAAATCCGGCAACCAACTGTTTATTCAGAGAAAAATAAACACGATTTCCGCTTATACAAAAATGCTCAATTTCGACGTTCATGCTGAACTTAGAACGGCTGAACTTGGAACCTGGCACAGCACACGGCAGACGTTCCGAAAGCACATGAAAAAAAAATGTTTATTTGTATTGGTAACGATGACCTGTAAGAAAAGTTCATTATGATTCCTATGGACTCTTATGTAATTATTTGTGACCATCACAAACTATCGACGAAGATGTTTTTATGATCGTCTGCCGCGTCCTTTGGCTCCTTCCATGAACCGCCATCGCGGGTTTTGGTGTTTGTATTGAGTATTGAGTATTCAGTGTATACATCATCAGTCACGTGAGTTTTGTTTGTCATCCTGTCAAAGAAGGCAATAAAAAAAGCATACGGTGACGCCGCCATTCGAAGTTTAGCCTGAACAACCAAATCGGCCGTCATTTTACAATGTGTTAGCATCGTATTTATTTATTTTCTGAATAGCCAGGTGAGTGTGGACTTTTATTCTTGGTTTTAAACAAAATATACCACGAAATGCGACTTTCGCGTAAAGTCTGGGCGCAAACAGAGCAGGGGGGGAATCAGGAAAAAAATTTTTAGGACGTTCTTTTATCGATGTAACACCCTATATGTGTACACAAATATGTAATATTCATAATTATGAACAGATACCGAGCAACTACAAAGACGGAATAGCGCCCCTCTTTATACAAGTTATTCCAATTAACTTTGAAAAAGGTGTTATTTTGAGGCTGCGCCTAGGGGCACACCCAAAAAACAGCGTCATTAATTCTGATATGCCTAATTAATTTTTTATAAATATTTTATGCAAACATTATTTGAAACTGTGGGAGGCAAACTTTTTCTCTATTCTGTTTTGGTAATCGTGGTTCAAATGCAGGTGAGGCGTCTGAAATAATGGCCCTAAAGAAGGGAGTGCGACAATTTCAACTGGAATTGGTGCGCAGGAGGTCGCTGCACAAAGGAGTAAAAAGTTTAGGTCTTCTTTTGAAAAAAAAAAAAAGCTTTCGGTTGACATAGCTCGAGTGGAATCAATGTACCTATTCAAACCATGCTCATTTGTTATGCTTAAACCGAGATAACGCAGGGGGAAACTTCGGAGGGAACAATATTTCGGCAAGATATTAAAATAGGGTCCCTTTTTAAAGACACAAGAATAAAAAAAGATTTTTGAAAATTAGTCGACATGTGCCAAGGTACGCTGACCCTATTTTTTGTATACGTCATGCAACCGTCAAAGCAGATTCGCTCATTTTCTCTGGCGCTTTCAACTGTATCATAAATGAACGAAATCTACTGAAGCGGACCACGAACAGAGGTCTGTGAACACTAGAATCAACTGATAAATGTCTGAAAGTGTTTCAAAACAACAAATTGTTCGCGGCTATATAACTGTACTAAAATTGATTGATTGTAGGGTTTAAGCCGCCGACGCACCGCAGGCTATGAGGCGCGCCGTAGTGGAGGGCTCCGGATTAATTTTGACCACCTGGGGATCTTTAACTTGCGTCAAAATTTCGTACACACGGGCGTTTTTGCTTTTTGCATCCATCAGAAAAGCGGCCGCTGCGTCCTCGTGCTCAGCAGCAAACTGTATGTACTTAAACTGTATGTACTTAAATCAGATCAATTGTGTTTTTTTTTACTTTCAAAAAATGCACGCAAATTTAAAGTAAGAAAGCGTGCGGACAGCTTTCGAGAATTCTAAAAATATGACGTTTGTTTTTTTTTCTTAATTTTTGGTTAATTTGGCGAAATCATGCACTGTTGCAACCAGTCGAGTCGTCAGGTAGCCCTTTACAAATCCATATTGATAGCTGGTAAGAGCATCGTATGTTTACAGCAAACTGAACATTTGGTTATGAATTACATGCTCAAGAACTGCACAAGAAGTTAGTGTAATGAGACTGGGGGGAACTTTTTTTTTATTTTTCAATGAACTGGGAATTTCTTTACTTCATGTAGTGCCTTGATTTAAGTCGATCAACACTATCTCTTTGCCTGGCACTCGTGAAAAGATTTTATGACCAACACGCACACGTTACTTTGACATTCATTCAGGATATCTCCGATAAAAATCAATAGGAATATTGCCTTCGCCAAACATGCTGAATATCCCTGCTCATTAGCTACATATCGTTGAACGTGTTTTATAGTTCGATCTACACTATTCACATTCGTCAGTGTAACAAAGCTAAACAACTTGTTCCGTCATAATTACGAAGGGTAATCATAACGGTTCTGCAGCTCTAGTAGCCTACTGGCCCGTATAGCCACCTATGAGCCTTGCTAAAGTGGAGTGCACAGATTTTTGTGGGTTCTTTTCTGCTCTTCATCCTGTTGTCTTTTCTTTTTGCCTGTTTCTCACCTTCCTCGCCGCATCGCGTAACCAACCAGACAATGTAGACTGGTTAACCTTCAGGGTTTTAGTTTCTTCTTCCCCCATCCATCTCTTAACAAAAATTCCTTCTGTGCACAGCTTTCTTTAAAAAGGAAACGCTATTAAAGGCACTTTGCACCGCTTTTTTGTGACTTTACCCAGATGCTGAGCCAGTGGAGACAGAAGTACGGGACCAAGTTTGGCATCTATTTTGGAGGTGAACCCTTTCTGGTTATCGGGGACCCTGAAATGGTGCACGAGTGCTTTGTCAAGAAATCGGCCATATTTCTGGACAGAGTGACGGGTTTCGTCGATACGGAGCCATTTAAGAGCAGCCTCTTTCAGTTGAATGGTAAGCTTGAACAGTGGGCCGCGTCCCCGAGCGCTTCAGAGCGTCTGTTTGGGATAGGCTGAGGGAAAGAGTGATATAAAGGCTGCTGTGAACGGGAGCCAGAAGGCTTATCTTTCTGGGCCCTGAGCAGCGTTTCGAGAACATAATAAGAAAAATGAACTCGTGCAACATCTACAATGGTTTCCTTTGATTTAAATGAGCAGCTAAGTGTCAACGGCTCCTTTGAGTGTTGTGAATACAATATCCCACTTGCCACAGCAGCACTTGCTAATTAATTAAATGCCAAAAGCTTTAAAACAGGTAAACAGGGGACCTTTTTGGCAGTGCACGTGCTTTTTAAAATAGACAAACCTCAGCAGAAAAATATTTTGAAATGGGATACGTCACCACGGGAGGTATAGGCTTCGTTTCTGCTTGGATTTCGTTGAAATGTTTCGCCTTACGATACAGGCGCAGTCAAAAGGTACATACGGGTGAACGAGAGAACCCGCCGTATCTATTTACTACTTGCACGTATATGTACGTATGTGTATAAAACAGCCAGCGGCACAAGCCAGATTCCTAGCACAAAAGGCTAGCTACGGCGACGCGGTGGCCCGAAACTTCTTCGCTGGCCTATTTTGCGCCTGCGTTTTTTGCACTTGCCCCCAGGCGGCAGGACGCCATTGGAAATTTCTGGAAGGGCAGCATCCAGGGGCAGGTTTGATGACCGATTTAACCTTAACACCGCCGAGGTTACAGCGGCCAAGCTTTGTAAAGCGACCAAGATCGCTTTACAAAGATTATTAGCTTGACGCCAACGCAGTAAGCAGGTGAGAGAACAGGCTGCCCACAAAATTGCGCATGAATCGACCTGGCTATTCAGAAGATACCGATTATAACTCTCGAGGTTCCGAATAAATCGTGGTCAGTGAAAACTAAGCAGAACGGAAGCGGGTTGCCTTAAGACATTTAGCGCAAACATTTTCTCAGACACGCTATACAACAGTGTTTAGTGGCCACAAACGACGGAAGATTCTAAGTGGACGCCCCCTGCGAATCCCCACAAGCTTACATGTTTAGCTTCATCTCACTCAGAAGACGAAACATAAATTCAGAGCCCTTCTGTTGTGTCAAGATGGTAGACCAGTAAATTGAGGGGTGATGTAACGCGCGCGCGCGATTCTTAGGAACTCTTTGATTAGGTGTTATCTGCAATATCTTTCTGTTTTGTTGTTGTTTTTTCAGTTAGTTTATAAACAAAACGAAAGTGCGTTAATATTTTCTCAGATGCAGCTATATTTTTAAACCAGTGAGTGTAAAACAATTTCGAACAAATTCTTCGTGTTGGCGTTGGTGTTGTCATCGTAGCTAATTTTCCTAACCCTACGGCTTGCGTTCTACGTTTTTTGTTGCAACACTAGTTGCAGCAATGGAGTTCAAACGCCCTACTAACGACAAAGATGGCTTAAACGCAAAGCTTTCTTCCGCCACAAACCAGTCGTATCAAATTCCATGTTCGTGAGAGATTCGTTTGTTCTCGTCTGAGTTTTGACCTTGATCGTTGACGGTTCGTACTTTTATCGTTGATGTTCAACCATGTATCACTTCACCCACGATCATCATCATCAAAACCCAAAGTCGGCTTTTCTGCAGTGCGTTTGGAGTACAAGGTCGCTATCGGGGAGGCAAACAAAGCTTCGCTTTAAATAAAATACTGTCGTTGCCCTTAGTTTGTGCCGTTGTTAGAAATTATGCGGCACCTCAGCTCCGCTGTTCATCGACCTATGCAGAGGATAAGGTCTTATGTGTGTATGTTTATTTTCTAGCTAAGAATGTTCGCTGCTGAGCAGAATAATATCAATCAATCAGTCAATCAATCAATCAATCAATCAATCAATCAATCAATCAATCAATCAATCAATCAATCAATCAATCAATCAATCAATCGATCGATCAATCAATCAATCAATCATGTTTATTTACGTGCCCAGGAACAGCCAAAGGCCTGAGTGCTGGCGCATGGATAGTTACATAAAAACAAAATGCAAGAAACATATATTGCGAGAAACAAACAAGCGACAACACACACACAAATGGAAGTAGTGAAAATTACCTAAATAAAACACGGGCGGAGCCTGGGTACAGGTAAAAAAGAAAAAAAGAAGGTGCCTTTGTGGCTCTGCTTGTTGTAAAGACCACACAACAAGCAGAGCAACAACACAGTTTGACAGAAAAACGACAAAAACAATAGCAAAAGTATAGAAACAAATGACCAGACGAACAAATCACAGTAAACAGTTTCAAAAATAGGCAACTATCAGTTGGTTAAACAGAATCGCGGAGAAACCAAATTCCAAGCAATGGAGAAAAAAAAGAAAAAAAAAGAAAACGAACGACAGAGACATCATAGATGTTTAACATACTGTATTCAACAGCGCAGTACGGTAAATTTTAAAGGCACTTTGAAAGATGTCAAGGCGTTCAAAGAAGCGGTTGTAAGAATTCTGTATTCTGCGCACAGGAGAATGATTCGAGTTGCGCGCAGCGGTCAAGAACGGGCGATGCGACCTGGTGGGCCTTTGCGGAACACTAAGCTCTAAACAGTTAAGCAGGTCTGCGCAAGAAAGGCCTCCATGAACAATTTTGTGAAGGAATGTAAGATCTGCACGCATGTGTCTGCAGTTCAAGGAAGGGATGGAAGAAACTGTGGGTAAGTCAGAATCAGGATCCGGACTGTGAATGTGATGGCGGTGCTTAAGTATGGATAAAAACTTCTTCTGCACACGTTCTATTAAATCACTACTAGATTTGGAGATGCCGTTCCAGTCAACAGAAGCATATTCTAACTGAGGGATACATATTGTATTATATAGGATTAGAAACGGATCGGGAGAAGAGAATTCCTTTGAAATCCGACAAATGTTTCCAAGACTGTGTAGCGCTCGCCGGGTGATTAGCCTAATATGAGATGAAAAAGAGAGGGTACTGTCGAAACGCACCTCAAGGTCCCTAATCTCCTCAACCCTTTGTAGAGGAACTCCCTTAATGCTGTAAGAAAACAGCAGACGATGGGTTTTCCGGCTGTACGTGATAACCTTTGTTTTAGCAGGGTTCAAAATCAGACAGTTTTTGCTACAACAGCTCGATAATTCCGACAAATCACTGCAGGGCACGGCAGTCCTGAACACCGCTAATGTGCCTAAATAGCTTGACATTATCAGCATAGAGAAGAAATGAAGATTTTGTTAAGACTGTTGACACATCGTTGATAAATATAGAAAACAACAGTGGACCCAGTGGGAATCCTTGAGGTACACCACATGTTGCAGTGTAAACACCAGACTTTTTGTTGTTTACATCTACTTAAAAATGACTGGTTAAGGAGATAGTTGGACTACAAGGCAACAAGGGCTGCGTCTAATAATAATAATAATAATAAGGATAATAATAATAATAATAATCACCAGCCTATCTACACCCAGTGCAGGCCAAAGGCATCTCCCATTAATCTCCAATCATTCCGGTCCTGTGCTAACTCCGACCAATTAATCCTCGACAACTTCTTGATCTCATCTGCCCATCTAACGTTCTGCCGCCCCCTACCACGGTTGCCTTTTCTAGGATTCCACTCTGTTACCCTTAATGACCAACGGTTATCTTGTCTTCGCATTACATGCCCTGCCCAGGTCCATTTCTTCTTCTTAATTTCTACTAATATGTTCTTAACACGCGTTTGTTCCCTGACTGACCCACTCCGCTCTGTTCTTGTCCCTTAATGTTACACCTATCATGTTCCATTCCATTGCTCGCTGAGTCGTCCTCAATTTAAGTTGAATCCTCTTAGTAAGCCTCCAAGTTCCTGCCCCGTAGGTGAGTACCGGTAAGATGCAGCTGTCATACACTTTCTTCTTCAGGGACAATGGCAGGCTGCCGTTCATTATCTGAGAATGCCCGCCGAATGCACTCCACCCCATTCTTATCCTTCGAATTATCTCTGCCTCATGGTTGGGATCCGGGGTCAGAACTTAGCCTAAGTAGATATATTCGCTTACCACTTCCACTGCCTTGCCACCTGTCTCAAACCGCTGTGGTGTCCCAAGGTTATTGATCATTACTCTAGTTTTCCGCATATTAATTTTCAGGCCCACGGTTTTACTCTGAACAGAATCATTTGGACCGAATTGCTGAAAATTCCACGGCAGCGCAGCCTGACCTGGTTTTCTGGTGACTGTTACGCCGCTGGTGAAGGCCCGCGCAACGCGTGCTTGGTGACATGTCGGTGCCGCTGGACGCCCAACGCCGGCCGCTGCAACCACCGTATTGTCTGCCTTCAATGTGCTTTTGCTCATCCCAATGAGCTGAATAGCAGCGCGTCCCGCGTTTTATTAAGGCCTAGGGCGCGCCATTTAAAGAGGCGCAGTCACGTGGCTTCATCAGCCATTTCACAGCTACATACGCCAGGTTTTCCATTCAATACGCCACTTAGTGCTTGCGCCTTAAAGGGGCCCTAAGCAGGGTTCCAAAGGTAGCAATTTTACGTGCGCAATCGTTGGAGCACTATTCAAAGAACGTCCTGCCGCAAAAATGGTCTAAAAGCGTTCAGTGTTAGCCGAGATACCGTTCATTAAAAATGGCCCGCAACAAGGCCTGGCGCATTTCCTCTTTCACCGCGCCTACAAAGCACTGTGGAAGCGGTGACGTCACCGAACCGACCAGGCGCAAGACCACCTAGAGAAACAGGGTTGGTTCGAGATGCGCGCTGCCGTTGGCTCCACTCGGCGGTACGTCACGCTTCTTTATTTTCTTTTTTTTTTTTTTTAGCAGACGACGGCCAAGCTCCGCCTACTACATCCACCGCTCAGCGGGGTCGGTCGGTGGCCGGCCCGCATCGAACGGCTCCTCGCGCCGGCCGTGCCCGCATCGGCACGTCAGTTTAGCGTTTGAAGACCAGATAGGGGGCTTCCAAACACAACATGCTCGCTAACGACAACGGCTATAGCGGCTCGCTAGCGTTTCGGCATGCGGCGCTGTCACGGTGAACGGGTCCCACCGAGGTCTGGGAAAAGGCTTAGCATCGCCGCAGTTATCCAGACAATGCTTTGCGAGGCCGCGACGACGACGATCCCCGCGCAATCTTTCACTGCACTATCACCCCCCTACACGTATTTGCAAACTGATTTCAGCAATAGTCCCGCTCTGGCGGGCGGTGACAAGTTTTAGCTGCTGCGGTGTATGCCGTATCGTGCATACACCGCGCAGTGGGCTGCTGGTCGACCGTGCAGGCAGATGCTTGCCGCGGTCGCGCGTGTAGCGGGCGTTCGTGCCCGCAGAGACGCTCCGTGTTTTTCAGCGTTATTCATGCCTTGTAAACGACGCGCTATATCGAAAAATATCAGCTAAGCTCGTGTAACGGACGGCGACGATCTACATTCGTCAGCGCCAGCGGTGCAGGACGAATACGCCATGCCGCCGGTGCAGGAGCGCCGCGCGCAACCGCGTTTCCCTCAGAGCCGGGAACGCTGATTGGCTACAGCATTTACCGGGGCCCACCAATAGCGCAGCCGTACTGTTCAGAGCTTCATGCGTCACAGGGTGCGTCACAAGCAGTCTGTCACACTTCAGAGCGCGGAAGTGTGGCGGCTAGGAATCGGTAGGAGAGCAAGGATAGAAAAAAAGGATCTTTGTTGCTAGTTTGTGCGGCCCCTGCTTTACGCAGAGGTGTAATATTTGGCATACATTGTCGTGAAGCGGTACTCTAGCGATTGCGCGATTGAAATGGCGACCTTCAGAAGCCTATTTAGGGCCCCTTTAAAGGGGCCATGCAAACAAAACACAAGTTTGGGTCATTCGAAAGATTGCCTCGTAAGAATCAAACTGACACCACTTTAAATTTAAACTTCGCTCAAATAAGCTGTATAATTTGGAAAAGTTAAAGCCGTTCCACCCAATGTGAAAGCTGTCGGAAGTACAGACCAGTGATTCTCCATAATGGGCTGTACCGCCGTTATCCGCTTACTGCTGCTACACCTTGCAATTAAAATTTCCCGCCTCCGCAGTGCTCGCGCACCGCCTGCCTGAAACTGCGCCAGCGGGAGTTCTGTTCTCTTTGTGCTTTTCTCCCCGCACGTGCCGGCGTTGCACTTCCACATATTGCGTTTACTATAGTAAAAAAAAAAAAAAAACCCCACCCGCAGGGGTATAGCGTGAATGTTGCGTAATTGGGTATGGTTTGGGAATGCTTAATTGTTATTTCGTGTTTATTATTCTTATTTATTGAATGAAGGAGAAGCGAAGGCAAGGAGTGTAAAGTTAGAGTCTGTGTTTATTACTTGGTGCCGTCAAGCAAGCCTCAAGTCAAGCGAAAGCCAAGCAAAGACGCCCTTGACTGATTCCGAACGCGCGCTCCGCCGCTTATATACACACCGCCCGCGTTCGAGGGAGAGGAGTACGGGGGAGAGACGCGCATGCGCACACTTCCGTACACAAGAGCGCGAACTTTCCACGCACCCACCACGCCGTTATCACGTGTACACACCCTGCCGCCGTTACTGTTGAGCGCGACGCAGCGCACGGGTAGCTACGACACATGAGCGCACAGACGCGCTCCCCCCGCACTGCCGCAGCTGTTGTTGAGAGCGAGGAGGGTACGGGGGGAGAGACGCGCATACGCAGCGAGCGTGTGGACGGCGCCGACAACATCGACGAGTGACATCGCGAGCCTAAGAAACGCTCCGCATTTAAACCCAACCCAACGGTCGCCCTTAACTACAGGAACGCAAGCGCTGCCGGTTAATTACGTATATTTTTCCTCAAATGTACCTATAGTTTTCTTTCCGCTAAACAACGGGAAGATGTATGACAAGCGCCAGCGTTTCACGAGTTTCGAACGCTTATGACTATATAAACCGCTTGGCTTTCTAAACCTCTGGGGTACGCCGCGAACAACAGCGTTACTTGTATTCGATTGGATCGGATTGGCTACACTGGCCGAGGTTAGTCTCGTGTAGCTCCTGGAGAGCCGTGTTGCGCAAGCGCGAGGATTGGATTGGATTGGATTGAATTGGATTTGGATTGGATGATAAGCAGCAGTAATCATTATAATTAGCGAATTTTAGACAACCAGGAAAGCCAGGAAAGAATTTTAGACAACCAGGAAAGAATAACCAGCTGAACCTTAGCTCACGCTACTTATCTCCTGGCATAGCCGCTTGGCTTTCGAAGCCTCTGGGTTCCGCCGCGGCGAAGGTACCGTGACAGGCTACACTGTAACGCCGTGGCGATATGCTTGGTTCCAGCGAGCGAGCTGGGACGACAAGGCGAGCGCATAAAGTGCTCTGCACTTAAAAAGGAACTGGTCATGCGACCCACTCGCTCATTTCCCGCAACAGAGCGTATGATGTCATACGAGCCAGCTCTGCTATTGGCGGAGGCCGACAAAAGGAAACGCAAATTAGGCAGAGCTTATAAGCTAGCCAAACGAGCTATTTGCGCTTAAATTTAGGCGACATTCTTTTTAAAGCAGTAAGAATCGTGGGACCGACAGTGGAAGTTACGAAAGCACACGTAAACATACAAGTACCGATACGTACTGCTGTTGGTACTGCGCGCACTATGCTTGGTTTAGCTGCACAGGACTGCGGGGCTTTGGGGGAGTTTTAGACGACACTGACAGATTGACGCAAGCAACGTTGTCTTACGTGACCATATTTGTGGATGCGAGCAGTGTGTTCCACGAAGCGATTATTTTCTCCCTGAACAAAAACAAGCCATGTTCAAATACCATCAAAAACAAACCAGAGGCAGAAAACGGCTTGCCACGGTATGGTGGCGCCATCTAGGTTCACTAACGGTAAACAAGTCTTTCCAATCGGCTGCAGAGTGGTCGGTTCCTGTGATGTCATTGCAGACCACGAAAACACACCATTTAGCGGGAAAATCGAAGTTTTAACGTAAATTGATTAATTTCTCAGTGAACAAAGCATTGCTTGCATCCGGACAAGCGCTGGGGACACTAGAAAACACGAAATCTTTCGTATAAAACAAACTTGTATTTTGTCTTCATGGCCCCTTTAAATATAAGGCATGTTCATTTTATAGGAGTGAGAATGGTGGGATAAACAATGGAAGTTACGAAAGTACACGTAAACATAGAAGTACCAGTGAGCACTATATGGTACTGCACCCACTATGCTTCTCATATCTGCACAGCATTCCGGCGCTTCGGTGTTATCTCACATGATACTGACCTATCAGGGAAGCGACCTTCTATGACGTGACTGTTGTAGAGCCTCGGTCAGAAATAAAGCGAGGGCGGACCGCGGTCATGCGCAGTGACGTGGCGCCATCTAGGAGGACTGACGATAAACAAGACATTCCCGGTCCGGCTGCAGGCTTAACGGCGGACTAACATTTGCCTGATAACTGTCCTGGTTACGTCCATCGCAGACGTCACAAGACACAATTTGGGGGGAGAATTAAAATCTTAACACAAATGGATTAATTTCTCAGTGAATGAAGCATCGTTTGCTGCCTGACAAGCGCTGGGTGCACTATAAAACAGTCAACCTTTCGAATAAAACAAACTTGTATTTTGTCTACATGGATCCTTTAAACAGGAGGTAACCGGGATTTACTACGCAGCGTTTGCTTCATCAAAAGTTTTTGCTTACTTTCAGGACCGGACTACAAGAGAGTGCGAGGGGCATTCAAGCACGTGTTCACTCCGAAAAATATGAAGGCGCTCTCGACACCTGCAAATCTTTGTGCGGCCTGTTTTGTGGAAGGTCTTGAAAAAGATTGCCGGAGTAATGGATACGTGGAAGTGTTCAGACATGCCACAGCCTTCTCCATGGAGTTCATGGCCAAGGCACTGCTGTCTTGGAAGGTGAATCGGACAAGCTGCAAATTCAATACAAAAGATTGCGTTAAGAAATAAGACCAGACTGCGTCATAATTTTGGTTAACGCTGGCGCAATCTTGAGAGAAACAAAAAGAGCAGTATTACGACAAAATAGAAAACCAACTTTTTGTTCCTTCCAGGTAGGCTGCCAGGAAGACTTACATGACCGAGCTCTCAAAGGCATGATACACATAACGGATGAGTTGGAGGACTCCGCCATTGACATCGCCTTCGCAATACCTGCACTGCGACATGTTTTAAGCTGGATATATCCGTTCACTAAGCACGCCAGAATATTTGGCAACTTCATGAACCACGTGCGAGATGCCATGCGATCACGACGCTCTGGCAAGGGTCCGAAGGGGCCCGACTTGCTGCGGATAATTATGGATGAGCAAATGGCTGCCCTTAAGAACCATCTCGAAACCGCTTCAGATCGGGAAAGGTATCTGGATGACCAAGATATCACGTCAAACATCGTGATTCTCCTTTTGGCCGGCTACGAGGCGATGTCTTCTGCTCTTTCTTTCCTGACGTATCTCCTGGCGAAACATCCAAGCGAACAGAACGAGATTCTTAAGGAAATCGACCAACTTTTCCCCAACAGAGGTTCCCAACAGCTAAGCTATGATGAGTTGCGCAAACTCAAGCGACTGGACATGGTGGTCAAAGAGGGACTACGGCTCTACCCACCCGTTCCACTGACTGTGACTAGGCGCTGTACGCAAGACACGACAGCCTGTGGACAGTTCATACCCGCCGGCGTAAACGTGCTTGCTTCCTCTTGGCTCATTCACCGTGACCCGGTCCTGTGGCCTAACCCAGAAGAGTTTGTTCCGGAGAGGTTTGCAGCCGGTAGTTCAGAGCGATACCCCTCGGGATCTTACGTTCCTTTCGGTCTGGGTCCGAGGTCCTGCATAGGGAGGGAGCTAGGACCACTTATAGTCAAGTCAGTGTTGATTCAGCTTCTGCAAACGTGCAAGCTGAGCTTGCTGGACTCAGTGGCTTCGCCTGTTCGGCCGCATTCTCGCGCTCTGACGCTCGTCCCCAAGGATGGCATCAAGATCAGGGTCGAGCGCAGGCTGACGCGAGAGGCAGCCTGAAGACGAGCAAGGATCGCAGTTTCGCCTCGTTTTACAGCCTTGATTTTCCTTGTTAAAGAAAACCGCTTTGTGTAACAAGCTTCTGATCGCCCGTTAGTTCAGCGATTATTTATGTACGCACCAAGAGCGGCTTTCCACGAAAGGTGCCGGCCAGCTTGGCCATGCCATGGCTCTTAAGCTCCCGTGCTGTTCAACTGACCATCATTCTTGCCCCGTTTCTTGCTCTTTTGCCTGTAGTTTTCAGTAAATAAATAATTTATATCGATACATTATGGTTCTCCCCATCATGGTTACTTTCAAATAAATTTGCAGTTCACAATTTTGAATACCGGACAGTTCAGATACCGAAGAAGCTTCATTTATATTCCTGAGTCTGGCCGGGCCCACCTGATGTACTGACACTCATGCACTGACCCACCTGACGTACTGAAATGTCATGTAATGACACCGATGTACATGACCGTACCTGGCCAGCCCATATCTTCGAATAAGACTGCCGCAAGCACAGTTCAAGCTGGGCAAATTACAAGATATTTCGCAGTCGCAGCGGCAAAGCAAAGGACTCGGTTTGCATTTCTATTAGGTGCCCAAAGCCGAATAATATTAAAGGGTATGTGCTCTATTTTTATGACATTCGCAATCACAGCATCGTATCACGCCGATGAAAACGTTTGGGATAGTTAAATTTAAAACAAAATTCTCCGGAAATTATACTTACTAGATTTTTATGTTTCTGCGTTATTTTCTGTCAAGTACAGAGATATCCAGTGTACAAAAAGGGGTAAAAAGACAAGATAGAAATGAGGCAAATGAGAAAGCTGTAAATTGTGTATCAGAGGTTGTCAACTTACATGCGCCACAGCCTCTGGTAATCAAATGAAGTCTCAACCAATGTTAATTCATGAATGCCCTTTTTTGGCCCATAAAATTACACGCTGTCCACATCAGAGCACAGGGACAATTAGAAAACTGTGGAGGTATTTTTTTACAGCCGGGTGAAGTTCACTGCGCTGTGTTGCCTGAGGAAAGGAATGTGCCCCACGGTATTGAATGATCTCATATTTCTCGCTCCTTTGCTGCCTATTTCCGCTTGGGATCCTGAAGGGCCTTTCCTGATTCCTACTGTTTCTGCGGGAGAGAAACAGGCATCCTGGCGTTCTGCATTATTTTACACTGGCCCCTAGCCCACCATCAAAGGGAAAAGAACTTGCAAGAAAGCGACGATGCGATAGGAAGAATGTACGATCACATTCGGCGCTTGCGGGAAGGACCCAGCAGTTGAACCGAAAGTGCTTCCCGCCCATGTGACCGACAATGACCAATGGACCTGCTGAGTCCTCATTACAGGGGTCCTGGAATGAGGACTCTTCCCCAGGGCTGACAGCTTCAGATACACGTTTATTCCTCCTCCTCCTCCTCCTCCAAAAACAGCGCTAGTAGCGGGGAATACGAAAACACATTTGGTGGCTACTTCATACACGGTAGCTGGTGGGGCTGTTGACCAATATTGCTAATCTCGCGGCGCGCCCATGGCGATGGCTAAGAGGCTTGCGTTGCATGAAAATCGTGCTCCGCTTCCTTAACATCATGCGCAAAAGTTGCCATTTGTGTGCGCTGTTTGCCAAGTTTAAACCGTTCCCCAATGGGAGTTATCAACCGTTCCATGAGTTAGCTCTTTAGCAGCGGCCACCGAGTGTCACCCAGAATCTGATTGAAGTTTGTCTAAAATTTCCCCCGGCATCCATCAGAAGCGGCAACTCCGATAAAAGAGAGCCCCAAAAACAAATGGCGGCTCCTGCAAGCACATGCGCAGATAAAGGTAATGGAAAAGGTCCATTACGGCACTTGGTGGTAAAAGCGCTCACAAATCAGGGACAAAGAAAGAAATACGACTCAGAGCTACCCACATATCAACACAGCAGCAACGCTATTTTACCGTCCGTAATCCATCCTGGTCCATTTTACTCCAATTTAATACACCATAATCACACTTTAACCTACCCTAATTCACCTAAATTTATTTTAGTTCCTTTTAGCGCATCTTCATCCCCATAATCCCCATAATTCCACTTTAAACCATTTCAATCAATTTTTGCCCTAATACAGTGCAATCTTTCTAATACAACCTAATTAATCTTAATCTACGCTTATCTCAACTTGCTAATCAGTACTACAGATCACTAATCAATAACAATTCCGCCCTAATTGATTTCGATCCTTCTTAATGCATCCTAATGCATCTTTACTCGTCTTGGTCCATGTTAATCCACCTTAATTCTATCTCAATAATCAGATATATAAATTACTGATCCACCATTAATAATTTTTGTGATCATTAATCATCTCTTAGACAAAGCAGCATACCTTGGTTCGCTTCTGGCTTCCCTTCCATCTCTGCGGTTTTTGCATACTTAATGTCAATTCCGGGGTCATTCGAGGTCAGCCTTGGTTACCCTCTAATGAGACATAAAACTTCCGCCTTAAAATCTGCGTCCGCTCGCGGTGCTATTTTCCAGTTTCTGTCTTATTATTTATTTATTTATCTAGACAATACTGCAGGCCAGAATTAGGCCCAAGCAGGAGTGGAAAGATAAAAACATAGCACTTCGTCCCGGTGTTGGGAGCGCTTTGAACACCAAGATAAAGAGCTACAAACTAGCCCGATTGTCCGTTCCAGCGTCATTCATTTGTGCGGTGGCGGCGAGAAAAGAAAAAAGCGGCACTTTCCACCTTCCAATGACGCCCGCACGAGCGAGTAGCTACTACAACTGCAGGCACGGCGCCTACACGCCGACATAGCTCAGCGCGCAGACAGTCTTTAACCTTAAACGACAACGCAAATGCATAAAAAAAAATTGCAGCGTACCTTTTATTAAATGTTGGCGTCCGATGGGTTTTTACAAAAATAAATAAAAACTTAAACTAGAAAACAGCGTTGAGAAGAGATGAGATCAAGGTAGAACAAAAAAAATAGCCGCGTATCTGCTCCTTTCGTTGCAAATGTCGACAAAAGACAATAGTCTTTGCCGCCATTTGCCAAGTAAATGCATCCCTTCACTTTCCCGCTCACCTCTCATGCTGTTCCTCTTCCGTCGCGCTCCTGCCAAAGTAAACACGCTAAAGGTTTGCTCAAGACGCTTTAAATTTACCGAGTTCCACTCCTCCATCCGGGTGCCTCGATGCCAGCGGTGCCGTACGGCGGAGACGCGCGTGAATCGAGGCGCCTATACTTCAACGTTTATAGAAGCGCGTTGCCCTACTCCACGTGCGTTCCAAGCAGAACGTGGAACCTATCTAGTGGAACCTTTCTTAACTGTTGCGGCTTGAATTCTTAAAATGCCGCCAAAAGCTATTGTGGTGCGGGCGACAGCAGGCGACGGCGGAGTGAATATTTTTTCTGCAGTGGATGTAGTATTTCATTTCACAAAAATCAAGCATCTATGAATTTTTGTAAAGGAACACTGCAAATATCACTCATGTATTGATTTTGTGCCTCATAACTGCGTAATGTCTTGTTCTTGTTCAACAATGTTGACAAGTATGGACAAAAAAAAAATGGACTTAGACGTTTGGGTTTGGCTGTGAGTATATAAGACTATTGCGCAGACTTCATTTCCCTTTGGCCGGGTGACGGAATCGAGTCACAGACAGACCGAAATTTCTGGGTTTGAGTAGCCCAAGAAAGACAGTGGTCTTTAAAACAAAACATAACAAACGATTCGTCATCGAGACGTCGCGAGCGGCACCAAACATAGCCACTGGAACCCCGGAGAAAGGGTTTCATCTGTGGTTCTCACATCCTTTTCTCCTCCTCCCCTTTGCCCCATCTATTCAGTCAGTCACTCAGCCACACATATTGGCCGCGTATGTGCTTGCTTCCACGCAAATGCCGCCGAAAGACGTTTTTCTTCGGCCACCACTGACGCGTAACACTGCCAGCTGTCTCCCACTCTCACTCCTAACTCTCTTCCCTCATCCACCTCATCGCAACTCTCACGATTAATGTGATGAGCGCTGGTTTAATTTCATTTTCCCCCGTTCGCACTGATCGTGGGCCCTTTGTTGGGGCAGCACTGGTCTTCTTCTTTATTCTTTGCTTCTGGTCTGCTTGCAACAGGTCCAGCCGGCGTCTTTTGCTTTTGTGCGTTTTTATTTCGCCTCTTCCCGGCCCAATTTCCACCCGCGTCGTTCTTGCTTTTTCACAGCAGAGTGGTTCTAGCTTTTAGTTCGGCCGTGGAGCGTCACAAGTAAAATCAGCCCAGCCTAGCGCACGTGAGCATGCGCCTCGTGAGGAGCACCCGGCGTCGGCCAGCTTGACCTTCGAGAACACTCTGCCCAGCGTTTGTGGTGTGGTCTCTCGCGTGCTGTTCTCCTCGCCCGTTTGCGTGTGATCGCACCTGATGCGGGGGCACAAACGCCGAGTTCGCGCTACAGACTCCGAGTTCGCGAAGCCGGTTGTCGCAGGTTCTAGCGCATGCTAGCGCGTTCCACTTTGGGAGAGATGTGAAATCCCCCGAACAAGACGATCCGGGCCTGCCAGTCACGAAGAACTTTCAGCGGCAAGTTGGGAAATCCATGCGAGGTGCAACAGGCGGGTCTCTGACGAAGGGAGAGCGGCCGCCAGCTCTGGTGTTTCTCCAGCCTTGCACCACTAGTGCAACCGACGCCATTTTTTTTGCTTCCGCAATAACCAATCCAAATAGTAAGCTGAACTTGAATAGTACTGGTACCCTCTGTTATCTACTCAAATTTCTTTTTCTCAGATATACTCGAAGTTCCTTTAGGCTGAATTATGAGGACATTTGTGGCTGCACTTCTAGCACCAAAGATCTGCAAAAAACGGATCTACAACCACCTTCATTACTTGCAGAATCTACACAGTGATTAAAATAAGACACGCATACCCTGTGTCAAGCTGAACAATTTCTTTAAGGGACCACAGTGTCATCTACATCTGTTTAAATGAAATGAAGTTTACAATTTCATTTCTGCGTGCTCCCTGCAAAGATAACAATGTTGTTTTCAGCTGGCCGGTTCGTGCTCGCAGAAAGAAAACAGCGCAAGGACGCAATTCAATGTAAGGACGCGTACAGCGTGCGTTCATCCTTAGTCTCGACCTTGGGTGTCCTCTGTTTTGCTAACGCTCGAAAGAGCGCAAGATATTTTAAAATACACACACAAGTGTGTATTGCTGATTGCTAATCCTGTTAATGTCTCGTTCGCTTACCGTTGAATTCTGGGAGAAAAACTCCCACGGTAGCGATGTGGGAAGCGTATTTAGTAGGCCATGCCTGCGGCAAAGTTGTTTGCATTATTGCCGATTCCCAGATCCCTGATCACGTACGGCCGTGTCATCCCCCCCGAAGAGTTAATTTCCCACGAAGTGTGTTATGCATGGGGTACGCTGCGTGCCTAAGTGTTTGGTAGGAGCTTTGCAGTTATAAAACAACACCTGCTTTCCTTGTAGTTGTCACAGTATCTTTACAACGCCAGCCAAGCCAACGCCACCACCGCTTTCGGCTTTCGCAGGTAAGACACCGCCTGTTTCAAACAACTTTGCCGTTTTATGTATCTAAATGTCCAGTAAGTTGACAAAGAAGTTCTGCACATCCCGATATATCTCGCGGAATGGCAAGGAACTGAGATTACTAGCGCGTGCATTACATCTCTTCGGACAATTTCAGGTATTCGCAGGTGTTTTTATGCTTTGCGTTAACTATGTTTATCTTACACGCCTAAGTTCCGATTAAGTGACTGCAGGTCCAACGATAGCAAAGGGTAAACAGTTTGCGCTGCTGAGCACAAGGTCGCGGGTTCGATTTCCGGCCGCGGCGGCCGCTTTTCTGATGGAGGCGAAAAGCAAAAACGCCCGTGTGTACGAGATTTCGGCGCACTTTAACGATCCCCAGGTGGTCAAAATTAATCCGGAACCCTCCACTACGGCGCGCCACATCACCTGCGTTGCGTGGGCGCGTTAAACCCTACAAACAATCAATAAATCAAAGGAGCAATAGTGGATTTTCTGTCTCGGTGGATCGTTCATCTCGGTTTCGTCTCGGTGGATTTTTCGTCTCGTTGGACGTTCAGCCCCTTGCTATGACATAAACCCTTATTATGACCTATTAAGCGACTTCGCCTGATGTCCCGTAATGGGTCTTGAGCTTGGGGCCAAGGAGATTTTAGTATTTCTCTTTCGTTTCCCCTTTTGAGCGGGCACAAGTTTTAAAGAAAAGGACTTTACAAAATACGAGCTCTCAAATGATCCCGGAGTCGACATGAAGGATGCAAAAACCCCAAGAGAGCAAGAGAAGAAAAGAAAGCCATAAGCAAACCAAAACATGTCAGCCATGCATGAGATGATTAGGTATTATTAAAATAAATGAATAGCCATTTGCAATGGCTATCAATGATTAGTAAAATGGGATTAAGGTGCAGTAATATGAATGATAATGAATTAGTATTATAGCGGATTAAAATGCATTAGGATTGAATAATGATGGTTAGGGATTAATAGTAATATTAAGGCGGGATTAGGGTAGATTAATACTATTAGGACCCTTTAAGGTATATTAAGGTAGTTATTACAGGTACTAATATGAAATAATATGGATTAAGGTACACTCTTACGTTAAATAAAACATAAGTGGTATTAGGGTAGATTAAGATCGATTAAGGTTTATTAAGATGAAATATGGTTGATCAAGATGGACTATGATACAATAAGGTGGAATAAAATAGATGAAGGACGGTAAAATAAAAGGTTTATATAAAAGGTAACCGTCACAATAGTACGACCAGCTTTCTCCTTAAAAGTGCATAGGAAGTCTTAAGTGTCTAAGGAAACTATTTACCATCCTTGCTATTAAAGTATTGCTTGTCAAAAGCACAAATAAACTTCACATTTTGTGACTGCGGTTCCCAGTGCGGTCCCGCAGCTTTCTTCTGATGTCTGAGATTTCTCTGTACAAATCTTGGCGATTTGATGAGACCGCGTTTTTAGTTTGTGGAGTTGTTCTCACAGTACCGCGGAAAAAAGAGCTTGTGTTGCCCATTAACAAGTACCTTGTTTTTTGCAGTGCCCAGCGCAAGAGTATGAACCAAGCGGTGGGCATCGCCATCGCCGTTATTACGGTGTTGTGTGGCGTCATCGTTGACTTTGTGCTGAGACGTCGACGGCAATTTCAGCTGTTCAAGAACATGGGCATCCCGGGTCCTGAGCCTGATCTTATATGGGGAAACAAGAGGCAGGAGAGAAGGGGCCCCATCAAGGTATCTTATATCTTGTTTTTTTTTAAAGAAAACTTTTTGTGATTCGCTCGTGCTGCCACAAGTTAACATGACCCCTGGCATCTTTGATTATAACGTTACACATACTGAATTTTATGTAGTTTATAAACTCCATCAAAACTATTATCTGCCGGGTCACAGAACCTAACCGCAAAAACAAGCTTGTGCAGTCCGCAGGTATTCTTTAGTCGAGATGTCAAATAAAGCTTGATTGATTGATATATTCTCTTCTATATATTTTCTTTCCAAATTCCTTATCTGTTTCAATTACCTACCACATCTTCCCCTTTGCTTTCCGAGGTTTTCTTGACTGCCAAACCTTATTTCTGTCTTATTTCAGCGAGCCCCTCATATCCTATTCTTATTCGCTACATGCATAGCGAGGGCCTCTGTTCTGGCAGTCTTGGTGCCATACGGAGCTTAAGAGGGTTCAACGCTGGTGGACCACTCTCGACATGTCGTAGACACTCGAGTCACGGCCCGGGGGTTAAAAAGAAGGTCTTTATTCCAATATTCTGTAATTAAAAAAAATGTTTACTTAATTAACCGTAGTGAAAAGAAAAGAGCCTAACCACACCCCTATGCCTCCTTGGCGTTGTAGACTGCTGCCCATCTTTCGTATTTCCTCAACGAGCCGTCATTTCCTTACTATTTTTCTTCGAAGTCCTGCGAAGGTCTGGTTGCGCCTTGATGCCATATCCTATGAGGGCTTTCCGCAGTTACCCGCTCATGACAGCTGTAACGCTCGATCACGCCCCGGGGGTTAAAAAGGTCCCTTCCCTGTGTATCAGAGTGGCCTGGCATCCCCCTCAAGCGTCAGATACACTTCTAGTAAATATAATAGCCCAGAAAGTGAAGGAGAACACATCGCCCAGATAGCCGAATGGTAAGGCATCAACATGTAATCGAAAGGCTTGGGTCGTCCCACTCTGGGCGCGATTTTTTCTTCTATCTTTCTTCTGTATAATTAAAGAAAATTTACTTCATTAACCGTAGTGAAAAAGAAAAGAGCCTAACCACCCCTATGCTCCTTTGGCGTTGTAGACTGCTGCCCCATCTTTCTGTATTTACAACGAGCCCCTATTTCCTACTATATTTCTGCGAAAGCCAGCGAGGGTCTCGGTTTTGGAGCCTTGATGCCAGGTAGCATAAGAGGGCTTCCCGCCGTTACCCGCTCATGACAGGCTGTAGACGTTCGGTCACGCCCGGGGGTTGAAAAGAAGGCCCCTTCCCCGCGAGTCAGAGTGGCGCTGGCTACCACCCTCAAGCGTCAGATACACTTCTAAAATATAAATAGCCCAGAAAGTGAAGGAGAACCAGTCGCCCAGATAGCCGACTTGGTAAGGCCATTCAAACATGTAATCGAAAGGCGTGGTTCGGTCCCCACTCTGGGCGGTTTTCTTTCTTTCTTTCTTCTGATATTAAAAAAAATGTTTACTTCATAACCGTATGAAAAAAAAAAGCCTAACCACACCCTATGCCTCCTTGGCCTTGTAGACGGCACTATCTTCTGTATTTTCCTCAACGAGCCCCTCATTTCCTTACTATTATTCTGCGGAAAAGCCTAGCGACGGGGTCTCGGTTCTGGCAGCCTTGATGCCTAAGGTAGCATAAGAGGGCTTCCACCGCCAGTTACCTCGCTATGACATGTGTAGACGCTCGAGTCACGCCCAGGGGGTGAAAAGAACTCCCTTCTCCCCGTGTAGTCAGAGTGGCGATGGCTACACCCTCAAGCGTCACGATACACTTCTAGTAATATAAATAGCCCAGAAAGTGAAGGAGCAACCAGATCGCCCAGATAGCGACTGGTAAGGAAATCTCCGCTTAATCGAAAGGCGTGGTTCGCGTCCCACTCTGGGCGCGTATTGTTCTTTCTTTCTTTCTCTGGTATAATTAAAAAAGTTCTACCTTCATTAACCGTATAGTAAAAGAGAAAAAGAGCCTCACCACACCCCTATGCCTTCCTTTGGCGTTGTAGATGCTGCCTATCTTCGTATTCCTCAACGAGCCCATCATTTCCATTACTATATATTATATATATAATATATATATATATAATTATATATATATATATATATATATATATATATAATATATATATATATATAAGGGTAGGCAGTGAAGAAAGCCAGGAAACAAAGGGGAGAATCTGGCAGGTCATTTTATTATGCTTGAAACAGATAAAGCGTTTTGAAAGAAAGAAAGTAGTGGAGAAAAACATGCCCACCGGGTAATTTCCGAACCCACGACTCAAAACTCATTCGGGCTCAGAACTCGAGTTCATTTTGAGTGTTGAGCCCGAGGGATTTCTCAGTACATTTGAGCTCTGAGTTCGTTTTGAGTTTTGAGTTCATTTGAATGCTGAGGTCATTTCGAATTTTAAGACCATTTGAGTTCTGAGTTAATTTTGAGTCTTGAGTCATTTGAGTTACTGAATTCATTTTGATGTTGTGAGTCCATTTAGTGCTGAGTTCATTTTGAATTTTGAGTCCATTTGAGTTCTCAGTACATTTTGAGTGTTGAGCCCATTTGAGTTCTGAGTTCATTTTGCGTTCTGAGTGCATTTCGAGTTCTGACCTCGAGTGAGTCCTGAGTTAGACCCACTCGGGCTTTGGTGGAGTCGAAATTCATTAGTATTCATAGTTTTTGCAATTCACGCGTGGTAACAAATCATACGGGTGCAAATTCATGTGCTCAAATGCTTGCATTCAGTCCGACATGATCTCTTAAAGGCCAGAATACATGGAGCGAACTTTGTCGCCGAGGTTCGCGCCGCAGAAAATCTGGCGCCGGAGGACGCCGTATGTTCGTCGGGCTGAACTGCATGGAGCGAAGACACGGCGCCCGCCGCCGCGCCGCCGCTGGGTTGCTCTCGGTGCTGAACCTCCATGCCCAGAATCAACGGCGGCGTTCAGTAAACAGACCCAGTGAAGAAGCTTCCCGCTTGGTTTGTACGTCGTTTGACGATTCTGCGTGAGTTGGGGGCGTTTCTGCTGCTAAAATGTCCGTTTTCAGTTCTCAAGGGGGCTAAAAGCAATAGAACAAAAAAAAAAAAAACGAACATTCCCGGGGAGCATGTAGCGCACATTTGGTCACTCCTTCTATCTGTTCACTTCCCATTAAAAATGCCTTGCATGTACAGCTCTAATAATTCCTGAACTTGAGGCACAGAAAGTTCATAAAATTAGGGTCGTTCCATTCTGTGAAAATGGATGACTTGTGAAGCTGGACGCAGTCGACGGAGTGCAGGAAACAAACCAGTCTGTTTGTAATTTACGAGTGAACATACTTCCTAGCCATTTAGCTGAATGAAACTTGGGAGGACTAGAGCTTTATTCCATCGTACAAACATGGAGCTGTTCGTTTTTCTCCTGCGTCGTTGGCATCTTGCTGTCCGTGTAACACACAAACCGATCCGCTCGACCAGTGAAAACGCCATGCAGGTAACATTCGGCTGTTCAACGTCCACCTACAAGACTCCCGGCAACACAACAAACATGTCATCAGTGAGGCCATGAAACCTATAGCTTCGCGTGCACGCCTCCCCCCCCCCCCCCCCCTGTACGTGTACGTATAAATCGGCAACCGCTTATGTGCGCGTGCTTAAACGTCAAAGACACCGGCAAATAACAGTTGTGAAAGAGGGGTCGGCAGTGGCGAAAAAAACCACCGTAGCAGGGCCGAGTAAAGCGGCTTCACCGGAATTAAAACCGGGGTTAGGGGGGGGAGGGGGGAGGAGTGGGGTTAGTCGTATACTGCCTAGCAGTAAAAAAGCTGCCGTGGTTTTACGCAGGTAATGAACGAGTGGAGAAACCAGTACGGAACCAAGTTTGGCGTCTATTATGGAGGCGAACCCTTTCTGGTGATCTTGGACCCTGAAATGGCGCACGAGTGCTTTGTCAAGAAATCAGCCATATTTCAGGACAGAGTGGCGGGTCTCGTCGATTCTGAACCATTCAAGAGCAGCCTCTTTCTGTTGCATGGTAAGGTGAACAGTTATAAGTTTGGGACCGCGAGGTAGAAGCTTTTTTGTTTCGTTTTGGTTGGTGTACCAACCCCAGGCAGTTCATCTGCAAGCGTCGGTCAGCTGTGGGTTGACCGAGGTGCAAATATGTTTTAGTATGTACACAACATTTACGGACTGTTCTGGTAATTTGGTCGTTTAAAGGAATAATAAAACGATTGAAATGTGTTTTCGTGAGATATTGCGAAAATAACGGTATTTTGTAACAGACAGCTCGGACCGTTCAAATCGCTAACTACCGCAGACGATAATGCTCACCGTAATATCTATTACAAACACAAACTGAAAACGGTAGAAAATGCACCTCATTTTACTATTTTACGACTACGGCGTGTTTTTTTTTTTTCTTTCTGTGTAACAAACAATTTTATCGTCGATATTTACTTCCCTTTAGGCATTTTCACATTCGCCGAAACGTTACTAGCCAAGGCAACTAGGAGTCAAAGCGGGAAACTTTAGTCTCCCCATAATTCCCATAGTTAGATGAGGTTGCAGCGCCAGTTTCCTTTCTAGCAGATCTTCTAATAAACTCTATATTCACACGCCGTTTACTTCGTCGCACGTTCTCTCTTACTTTCAGGCTCAGAGTATAAACGGGTGCGAGCGGCACTAAAGCGTGTGTTGACTCAGAAAAATATCAAGGGCACTCTCCACACCTGGAAATCTTTGCGCATTCCCGTTTTGTGGAAGGTCTTGCAAATGAGAGCCGGAGCAACGGATACGCAGAAGTGTTCAGACATGCCACGGCATTCTCCATGGAGGTTCATGGCCAAGGCGCTGCTGTCATGGAAGGTGCGTATTACGTCGTGCCTGTCCGGTTACGACAGAGAGGCCTTATACCCACCGCATCAGTTGCGTGATGACTACACATCATGACCACGCGTGATGAACGTAACCGTCAAGCATCCCATTTTGAAATAAAACTATGCTATGGTTGTGTAAACGGGGCGCGGATTAACAATACAATAGGTTGAACAACGCGCTGCTGGCTATGTAACGGCCACGGTGTTGTTCAGCCGGTTCTCTGCCACAAACTCCTAACAGCACGAACTCCTAGTGCCCAGCCCCCCCTCTTTGCTCCGACTCCGTTACATTGAGTCGAGTGCCGCTTTGCACACGCCCCAATGGAGGGATGCAGCTTATACAGAGTGGAGCATGAGTTTATTTACTGTACACGCACTACTGGCGTTTTTTGGTGCGTTCCGCTTTCGCGAAGAGAGTGTAAAAACCTGCGCCTAAAAGAGAAGTCCAATACTGGGCGCGTGTTTCCAAACACTTCTATGCACAGAGCCCTACGTGACATGTGTGAAGTCACTGCATGCGCTATTCTATTGAGCTTCTTCTAAAAGAAGCTCATCGTTCGGGTTCAAGCCGATTTTTGCCGTTCGGCTATCCTGGTGAGCCGCACTATGGCATGTTTGTGTTGATCGGTTTGTACAGTTTGTGGCGATGTCGCTTACGTGATAGGCATGCTGAGCCACCAAGATTAACAACGTCATATTTCCGAGAAACTGCAGCGTTTGTACATAGCGTTTATGATTGGCGTGACCAACCACCTGACTGGTTCCCTCTTTTGAACACTTGTGTGTGTTTGCCTGAATTTTGATGTATTTGTGCTTCTCTTTACTTCATTGTATTCTTTTGTTTGCTTGACTATGTAGTCCCGTACTGTCACGTCTCCGCGTATTCTCCCAGCTAATAAAGGGAAAAAAGGGTTATGTGGCCTCGAGGTAGAGTTTGTTGTGCTGGCGCTGACGGCCGAGGTGCGAGCCCAGCGGGTTAACTTTTTTCTTTTGATTGCATGTATATATATATATATAAACTCAATTCTACGCGTTGTCTTTGTTAACAATGGTTATTTGGCATGTTTAGGTCGCTTTGGGATCGGGGCGAAGATTATGAGCACGTTTAATTACCGTTCTGCATCGCGTAAAGATCGAGACATGTCACGTGGGGCGCTGATGCAGCGAAGCGTTTGGAAATACGCATCTGATGGACCCCAAAACTCACAACTACGGGAATGGCGCGTTTCGAACTCATTCCATAGACACGAGATGGCGCGTGGATTCTGACTAACACTGGCGCAATCCTGTGAGAAACAATAAGGTTCGCATTGCAGGAAACCACAAAACAAGCTTTTTTGTTCCTTGCAGGTGGGATGCCAGGACGACTTACATGACCGAACTCTCAAAGGCATGATACACGTAACGGATGACTTGGAGGACTCCGCCATGGACGTCGCTTTCGCATTCCCTGCACTGCGTCATCTTTTAAACTGGATATACCCGTTCACCAAGTATGCGACAGTTTTTGACGACTTCATGAAACAAGTGCGAAATACCATACAATCACGACGGTCGGGCGAGTGCCCAAAGGATGTCGACTTGCTGCAAATACTTTTGGATGAGCAGACGAGTGCCCTTAAGAACCATCTCAAAACCGCTTCAGATCGGGAAAGGTATCTGGATGACCAATATATCACGTCAAACGTTGTGATTCTCTTGTTCGCCGGCTACGAGGCGATGTCTTCAGCACTATCTTTCCTGGCGTATCTCCTGGCGAAACATCCAAGCGAACAGAACGAGATTCTCGAGGAAATCGACCAACGTTTCCCCAACAGAGGTGCCCAACAGCTAAGCTACGATGAGTTGCGCCAACTCAAGCGACTGGACATGGTGGTGAAAGAAGGCCTGCGGCTCTACCCACCCGTCCCGGTGGTCGTTACTAGGCACTGTTCGGAGGACACAACCGCATGCGGACAGTTCCTACCGGCCGGTTTGAACGTGCTTGCTTCCTCTTGGCTCATTCACCGTGACCCTGACCTGTGGCTTGACCCAGAAGAATTTGTTCCGGAGAGGTTTGAAGCCGGTAATGGCGAGCGATACCACCCGGGGTCTTACTTTCCTTTCGGACTGGGCGCGAGGGCCTGCATAGGAAGGGAGCTTGGGCCTCTTATCGTCAAGTGTGTCTTGGTCCAGCTCCTTCAAACCTGCAGGCTGGAGTTGCTGGACTCTACCCCAGTTGAGGCGGTGCCTCGCGCTCTGTCGCTCGTCCCCAAGAATGGCATCAAGATCAGGGTCGATCGCAGGCTCACCCGAGAGACATCCTGAAAAGGGCCTGCGCAGGGGCAGCAGTTTCTCTTTGTTTCACAGCGTTGGCTTTGCTTGTACAAACAAACCGTGCACAGCGAATAATGGCCTCTTTAATTGGTGGTTGGGCGAGTGATATTGTTGTATGCACCGAGCGTGGGCTTTGAGGGAATCCATCACTTCGTGTAGCACTAAAAACGGACGAGGACCGAAGGAGGCGACGGGCACAAGCGCTAACTTCCACCTGAGCTTTACTTTAAGAATGCGTGAATTTACACACGGAAGCGGGACATTATCGTATACAAGCAAAGAAAAGGACAGAAAAGAAGCAAGGAACAATGAAATTCGCATTGTCGCGATTGTGGTTGTGCGCCCCTCTTTGAGAGAAGTGCCGTTATTGCTCTACACGCCAATCAGAAGTCTAGCGAAATGATTGAGCCGGCCTCAATAGCACGCCTGGTGGACCGTTGCGTGTCCTCAGCGTCCGTGGCCTTGTCTGATGAAAAGATTGTAAATTTGAAAGGAGGGTGGGTGCCACCTTTGTCAATGCCTCGTACTGCCTTTTTTTCGACGTCACATTGCTGTGCGAGTAATTTTGTATGTAAATTTCATGATGCCTTGCGTCTGTCCTGTTCTTTTCTTTGTTTATATACAATAATGTCCCCCTTCCGTGTTTAAATTCGCGCATTTTTTAAAATAAAGCTCAGTTGGAAAGTAGCGCTTGTGCCTGTCGCCTCCTTTTGTACTTGTCTGTGTTTTGTGCTACATGAAATCACGGATTACTGCCACCGCTAGCCCAAGCCCAAACTCTACTAAGCTATATTTTGAGGGAAGATGCCGCATCACGTGATCACTTGGTGGCTTTTCAACACCCTTGTTCTCCAACTTATCCTCCCAGTGGCCCTCTTTTTCCCTTTAGCGCGCTCTTCTGCCAAAATAAATTGATCTATGCAAATGCATTGAAAATACTCAATCTCGTAGTCACTTATTTGAAGATCATAATTCGAGTTGGAGAACTTCAATAGTCTTACTTATGGTCTAAACACCAATCAAGGCCATCCGAGACACTGATATACCCGGCCGGATTACAGAAGCACCTCTCACGGGCTCGGTCCATATACAGCTCGGTCCGGTCGAAGATGAGCAAGTTATAATTTCCGTGTGGAAATAAAGACCCATACGAAATCATAGCCAGACACAAATGAAAGCTGCTCAGCGCTTACCAAAATTCATAGGCATTCTACCAAAAAGTTAATCGTAGTAATTTCATTAGCTTCGATTGACCACGCTGCCCAAAGCCGGCGAGATATGATTGGTTTGGCTACATTTAACTTCAGAATGCAGATAAGATCAGGCGGCCAACGGCCGCACGCGCGTGGTCTGCATGGGCGGCGTAAAGACATCGGACGACAAAATAGCACACAGCGAAAGAGCACACCGAAAAAAGAGCAGACGTCAGTAAGCACAACGAGGAAACGGCACGTTGCAAAACAAGGGCACAGCGACAAAACAGCGCGCTTCTGTGGGACTCCTAAAGGGTCAATTATCTACTGTACGACTCGTAATAACGACTATACAAGCAGATTTGAAGGTGATAATGAGTTCTACGAGTTTCGCCTAATGTTTCGTTTCCTTTCTGAAATAAAAAATTGCTTCGTCGCCTTCACAGGAATAGGCATGTGCCCATACCCATTCTAACATGCATATAACGACCTAGTAAAGGCACTGAGGATGTTACATTGGCGAAGGCGTCCCCGTACCGAGCTCCGTCGCCTCTGTCGTGTAGTGGTAGTGTGGGGAACGAGCCGAAAGCCGAAAAAAAATTCCCGCGCCTTCCCGCGAGGGGCACACGAGTAAATGCAGAGCATTGGGGGTCGTTAACGCCGCGTAAAGTCGCGTTAAGGTGGGTAGTTGGGTCGTAGTTGCGTTGGTGTTGCTTTGGGGTAGAGAGAGGAGAGTAAAATCGCGTTAGGGTGAAGCGAGCGTCAACCAAGGAAGGAAGGAGCAACGCAGTGACTGAAGCACGAGCGACCGCTAGCCGCTTTATATTTGCAGCGCGCGCAGTAGAGGGAGAACAGTACGGGGGGGGGGGGAGGGGGAACGCGCATGCGCAAACAGCGCGCGCCCTTCCACGCCCCACCGCGCTGCTATCACGCACCTGTTACGCCGAGACCGCGACGGAGCGAACGGGCTGACTACGACGCATGCGCGCGCCAGCTGCTGTTGAGAGATAGGAGGGAAGGAGGACAGGCGCACCTGCTGCGGACGCGGAGCTGTGGACGCCGTCCGACGCAGGAAGAGGCGAGGCTAAGAAATGCTCTGCATTTAAAAGCCGAAAGCCAAACTTAACCGGTTTACTGCAAGGCGAAAGATGAACCGCCACGATAAAGGAACGGCTTCCTTGCGGGCGAGCTTACAGCATGACTCGGGCAGGGCGTCGCTCTTACGAAAGCTCGAAGCCATCTCACACGGGTCACTGAAAGGGCAGAATTTATACACACTAGCGATAACAGTTCCACCGACTTCCGGCGTTTTGCGTATGACAGAAAAAAATTGGCTCAGCCTTCACTACTAATGCAAGGATAGAGAAACAGCAGAGCTGGCGGCCCCTGTACCTTCGTCGGAGACGCGGGTGCAGTGCCCCTCACATGGATTTCCGAACTTTCCGCTCAAGAGCTCCATGACTGGTAGGCCCGGATCGTTTCGTCCGCAGGCTTTTGCATCTCTCGCAAAGTGGACCCCGTTATCACGCGCTACAACCGGCGGCAACCAGCTCTTCTGTGCTCCCCACTTCAGGCGCGAACACACGTGAACTGGCGAGGAGAAGAACACGCAAGAAATCCCAACATGAACGCTGGGCAGAGTGTTCTCGAATGTAGAGCGGTGGCGGGGCGCGCGATGACGTCATAGTCAAGCGAGCGAGGCTTAATTGGCTCCGCTTAAGCGGCTGGGCGAAGGTCGTGCCGGGAGGCGCGCGAGGCGGGAGGTTTTTTTTTTTTTTTTTTTTTCCGTACGCCAAGGGACTCAGCTCAAGCTTAAACAGCTCTGCGGTTAAAAACGTACAAATACACAAAAAAAACATTTTTTCCGTTTTGCGATAGCGGGTGCACGTTGACTCTGAGGCAGGGAGGAAAGAAAGGTTCTCAGTTGTTAAGGTCTGTTCGCAGAGTGGGGTCTGCACACAACGCCGCTGAAACCAGTTTGTTCCGGATTTTGCACCTGCCGCGGGCCTGGATCATCGCCAATGAGATTCCGCGTGGCAGACACGCTCCGGCTTGTAACTTGTTTAAGGAGGGCGGGTTTTACCGCAACACACAAAACCGTCACCATCACGTGCCCTCCGAGTAGCAGCGCACTGAATTGTAACGAGGGAAATAAAAAGAGGAAATGCTACAGGTGACGATGGTGTGGCCGCGGAGATTATGTTGTACCCTAAAGGTGTGCTAAACTATTTTCAGAATTTCTAAGCACTTTATAGGTGCGCATAGCCTGAAAAAACGCCTACATAGTTCTGATTTCAAATGAGGAAGGTTCCAAAGATCTTACGAATAACAGCCTACTCTTGATTGAAAATACAAGCTGTTTACAAAAGTAATAGTCAACTGCATAAGCGACCGCCTCGTTTTTCAACAACTCAGAGAACGTGCTGGGTTTAGAAAAGAACACTCTACAATGCACAACATCCATGTAATCATGCGAGTAATAGCAGATACCGGGGAGTGTAACGAACCTCTTTACGTGGAATTTATAGACCCTGAAAAATCGTGGGATGCAGCGAACACCGCAGCTGTGCTGGGAGCATCAAAGGACCAGGGAATGCGGCATCCTTAAATGAGACACCTAGACTACATTCGTGAGGGATCCTCGGACAGGATAATGCTTCACAAGAAAAGCAAAAGTTCCTGATCGGAAAGGAAGCACACAGCATGTCTGGAGGGGGTATTCAGAAAGCTTGACTGGGAGAACACAAGATTTCGGATAAACTTGAATACATGAGCAATTTGAGGTTTGCAGATGACGTAGCTTTGTTAAGTAGGTCTGCAAAACACCTGCAAAAAATGCTTGAACTACGCTTAGAAAGCTTGGCCGCGGACCTACAAATAAATATGAATAAAACTAAGGCAATAATAAATAAACATGCTGAAAACGCCCTATTCAGCCTAGGAAACAGTTTACGGGAACAAGTAGCAGAAAATCCCTCGGGCAAGTTGCCAGTGCTAGCCCAAATCACGCGAGAAAGATAGAGAAACAACTTTATCGATACTCAAGGATCAGGTGAGGGGGGTGGGGGTCGTCCAGAGGGCCGCCGCGACCACCAGGGCCCGGGTGGTCAAGTCCGGCGCAGTATCGGCATGGGCTGTGGTGCACTCGGCAAGCGCTCAAAAATAAATTAGCAGCAAGCAACGGATATCACTCAAAAGAATATACAACCAATGTACCCTGAGGGTGATGGCATATGCAGCGGGAACTTGGCGCCCTACTACACAACAGGAAAGCAAACTTATAGGTCAGCCCAACGGAGCGGAGGATGATAGGAGTGCGACTTTGATGGTGACAGCGTGCAGCTGATAGCAAACACGCCGACGCTCGTTTTCCAGCGCCTCGCGCTACAGAACGCTTCGCACTTTAAAGACACGTGACTGTTCACAGACATGAAAAATACTGTATTTGCACTACTGCAACGCGCTCCCGGTTGTAACGCGCAGCTAAGAAAAATTCGAGAAAAAAAATTCCCCCGCACCTCCCGAGCGAACGTGCAGAAATGCGTGCATGGGTGCACCGATGAGTGTGTTGCGAGTAAGGCGTAATTAATGCGAGATGTAACGTAACATCTTATTCACACATGTTGGCGTTGTACCTGACGGCCACAATCACTGCCTTGTGATCGCTAAAGTGCACGGTCAAAGGGTCTTTGAGAAGCATACGCGCGTCACAGTTTCGCGTAAAGACCAGATCAATGCAACTCCCGTGAATGGTAGTGGGCACGTAAACATGCAGAGAGACAATGCATAATCCTGGTTGATACTCGACCAGCCACTGGCGACTTTTGCGCGGTCAACGTTGAGCGCCCACCACAACAGGGCAACGGGTTTGGTCAGCCCGGCGCAGTATCGGCATGCGCTGTGGTGACGCGGCAAGCGCTCAAACAGAGTGTTTAGCGCGAAGAACGGTTCACTCAAAAGACATACGTTCACAGACAATGTACCCTGAGGAGAGTGATGAGCATATGGCAGCGTGCGAACAAGGGTTCCTACTACCAGACACGAGCACTTATAGCGCAGTCCGCCGCTGGCGCTCGAGGAACTGTACGGAGCTGCGACTTCTGCATGGTTGATAGCGTGCGGTGTAGCAAACACTGCCGACGCGCGGTGTCAGCGAACCTCCGCGCTAAGAAGCTTCGCATTTACAGACATGACGTACAGACATGAAAAATACTGTATTTGCACTACTGCAACGCGCTCCCGGTTGTAACGCGCAGCTAAATTTACTTAGAGAAATTCGAAAAAAACACCCCGGGCATTTTTCACTAACGTTAAACCTGGGGAGGGCGAAGCATGCAGTGTATAAGTGTATTCAAAGATTTTAAGTCTCTCTCTTGCCACATGGCGCACGCTGATTGGGCGCCGGAGAAGCGGCGCTGGGAGGAGCAATCGCGCGCTTGCTGAGGCGTTGGCGCCCTCTCTTGCGTTAAACCTGATTCAAGCAATTTGCGAGCTTCATCTGCCCCAGCTTGGGATAGCGGCAGGGGTGAACGCGAGCGCCGTGCAATGACCGCGCCTTGCCCTGGGGGCTCGTTTTCAGTGATCAACAAGGCCCCGGTACCAGGTAAGTATGCCCTTCTTGCTTCTGGCGACCCCCTAGACCCTGTCTGGCCTAGAGTTAAGAGCCGGTGGGTATTTGAGTGTAACACAAATTATAATCCGTCTACAAACAGCCTCGGCTTGTGCTTAACGATTGCTGAGGCGGACAGGGGGCGTTCCACAAATCCTTAAATCATTTTAGTTTATTTTGAACCGGTTTTATCTATTGTATACTTTTCGTTTAGTATGCGTTACGTTCTAGCCTGAGGCATTGGAAAACGAGTGTCCGGGTGTTTTAGTACCGTGAGTACATGAGAAGACGACGACAGAAAACGCCGACAGCCCGCGCCCTTAAGGGGCTTTGCCCCTAAAATCGCTTGTGCTGCATAAAAATGCTTATACGTATTCCGCTTACATTAAAACCGGATGGGGTACATTCAAAGTGTGTGGTATTTGAGATGTCGACGATAAATATAGACGTGACGGGCCGTCGGTTTACTCATTGTAATTCACGAATTCCACTTGTGAGTATTCAAGTTCTCGGAAACATTCGCAATGAGGTTCGGTGTAGTATTGCATGAAATAATGGCCCCGCTTTGTTTACATCAATTGCGCACTCATGTCTCCAGACGCAAGTGCGCACGACACTGCTCGGTTTATAGTTGTGCCTCTTCGGAGACATAACGATGGAAACGAGGGGCTAATTACAGCAGCAGGAATATGTGCAGCAGCTGGCTATGGTATGCCCATTGAGGAATGCGTGTACAGAAATTTACTCACGAGATGTTGAAGGATTGTTTTGTAATGGATTGAATTGGATTTGGAGAGAAGTTCGTGTGCGTCTGCTGGCCGCTTTGAAGCCAAATTTGGTTTTAAGCCTGATTGTAACGCGCACACAAATTTGAAGGCTACTTTTCGCAAAAAAGGGGGCGTGTTAAAAGCGTGATAGTACCGTACATGTAACCTTACCCATGCAAGTTTCGCTTAATGAAACATATTGCACCCTTGTTGCCTTTGTTGATTTGAAACACATTTACTAGTTACAGCAGCTTTGGCTGTGTACCATCGATGAATGTCGTGAGGAGGACAGCTGAAGTAAAGCTGTGGCTTGTTGTAATGTGCACAAAACTGTGCCGTACATTTTTCATACCCGCATTACAGCCGTTTTACGTACACGCGGACTCGGTTGTTGGCGCGGTTTTCAAATTGGGACTTGCGTATCCCACATGGTCGCAGAGTAGCAACCCGTCGCCGACTCCTTCCCTCGCGTAATCCCCCTTCAAATTAGTAGTGGTGAAGCCCCTGAGGGGCTCGGACTGTCGGCGTCTCCTATCGTCGCCTCATGTGGTCACGGTACTAAAACACTGGTGAACTCGTTTCCCGACGCCTCGCGCTATAACGTAACACGTAGTAATAGAACACACCGGGTCACTCGTTTTCCAACGCCTCGCGCTAGAACGTTTCATCTCCATGGGCAACAAAACACGTACTAAAAGTACATACCGGGACACAAGTTTTCCAAAGCCTCGGGCTAGAACGATTCTCGCTTCAAAGACACGAGATTTTTACAGCAAAGCTCAATATCTCTACCTCCCAATGGTTTCATCTCCGTCAGTAAAAACGCCAAGGTGCCAAGAATAAACTTATACACTGCATGCTTCGCCCCTCCCCTGGTTTCACGTCAGTGAAAAGGGCACGGGATTTTTTTTTTTTATCATCATAGTGCCCGACTTTAGCGGCGTCATTAAGGCTGTCTTCGCCGCACTTCGGCTACGTTGCTGTGACTTCCTCGCATAACACCTGGTATTAGGTTAGCTTTGTTGCGTTGCAGACAAGCTATGCGGGAAGTCCACACAAGCGCACATAAGGCATGGGAAACGGGAGGATTGCCTTGACAATATGCCACGTGTCAACACAATTTCTTCCTTTTACTGTGAACGTCCTTGATTGATTGTGATTGATTGATTGTCTGGTTTAACCCACCGACGCAACGCAGGCGATGAGTCGCGCCGTAGTGGAGGGCTCCGGACTAATTTTGACCCCTGGGAACTTTAACGTGCGCCGAAGTCTCGTACACACGGGCGTTTTTGCTTTTCTCCTCCGTCAGAAAAGCGGCCGCCGCGGCCGGGAATCGAACCTGCGTCCTCGTGCTCAGCAGCACACGCCTTAGCCACCGAGCCACCGCGGCGGGTCCTTGATTGATTGTAGGGTTTAACGCGCCGACGCAATGCAGGCGATTGGTAGTGGAGGGCTCCGGATTAATTTTGACCACCTGTGGATCTTTAACGTGCGCCGAAATCTCGTACACGCGGGCGTTTTTGCTTTTCGCCTCCATCAGAAAAGCGGCCGCCGTGGCCGGGAATCAAACCAGCGTCCTCGTGCTCAGAAACGCAACGCCTTAGCCACTGAGCCACCGCGGCGGGTCCTTGATTGATTGTAGAGTTTAACGCGCCGACGCAACGTAGGTGAAGAGGCGCGCGGTAGTTGAGGGCTCCGGATTAATTTTGACCATCTTTGGATCTTCAACGTGCGCCAAAACCCCATACACGCGGGCGTTTTTGCTTTTCGCTTCCATCAGAAAAGCGGCCGCCGTGGCCGGGAATCAAACCAGCGTTCTCGTGCTCAGAAGCGCAACGTCTTAGCCACTGAGCCACTGCGGCGGGTCTGTGAACGTCCTTCCGGCTTTCCCAAGCCAATAATGGGTACCTGCCACCCACGCCATTGAGAAACCGCTAAGCAGTATCATTGTGCCTGCCATTTCCAAATTACGCAGCTACATGCTGTAGCCTTGCACTCGTGAATGACGTGAACTTATGAGACAATCAGACAAAAGTGATTAAAATTACATTGAAGGTTGAAAAAAAAAACGCCAATTAAACGAAGTAGACAAGACCGCAGGCTTTTTTTTTTATTTTTGCCTATTCCATTTCATAGGTAACTGTGTTTGCCCTCTTTCACGCAATTCAAATACACTGCGAATAGCCTAAGTTATCATCTTAGTGGGCAGATATCCCTCTGATATCGCTAACGTACCGTATTAAATCGGGAATATAGTGTCCGGGAGTTTTTTGTCCAAACAAAATCCGCACAAAAGTCCACCCTCGTTCCTTTATAGCGGTCATTGGCAGAATTGTTAAACGTTGGTCTGGCAACAATGTGCAAGCGTAGTCTGTCGCCATCGCCATTTGTGTCGGACTGCTCTCTCGCACTATCAGGCCTTTATTTGATTTCGCTTTTCTCTAGTTTTTCGTCTTTTTCTCGTCTATTGTACGTGCGTGCGTACATTTCTGTACGTCTATGTACCGAGATGAGTGGCGGCCGTCGACGTCATGTTCACCGCGGCGTTTAAGCTGACGGCGATTGAGTCACCGAGCAGAATGGGAATATGGCGTAGAAAAGTGTGCGGTACTGGCAGAGCCAGAAAGTTAAGCTGTGCGCGTGCAACCCCTTGAAACCGATTGTTCCGTGGACGTCAAGCGGTGCACCCCGAGTTGGAGAACAAAGTGGCGGACTTCGTCCGGGAAGTTCGCTCACGATTCGCTCCGGTGGCCATGCGCGGACCAGCTTCCGCGAACTGTACAATGATCTGGATAGCCGGCGACAACAAAAAGACCCATACGGGCCGGTTGCGACCGTGTCAAGCTGGGTGTCCTTCTCTGGGCAGTCGCTGCCCGACGATATGGTTACACGAGCGTTCAGAACTGCTCCATCAGCAACGCGCCTGATGGCATGGAGGATGACAGTGCGAAGCAGTCATCCTCGGACGGACTCTGAGAGCTCGGCGAAGTGACTTCGGCAGCATAGTGAGTGGCAGTGGACGAGCGGTGTCGAAAATAAATATAGACATTGTGAGTGCGCCTTCTGTGCGGAATTATTTTTTTTTTGTCAACTTTTCCCACCTCAAGGTAGGGATCGACCATATACCGGGTCGACCTATAATCCGGTTTATACGGTATTTATTCCTCAGTACACACCTGGTAGCTTATACCCGATTGCACCGATATGACTTTGGTTTTGTCCCCTGCTTTTCACTGAGCCGTTTTTCAGCGCTACACGCTTGCTAAATATATGTACAGAACCGATTTCGAGGGTATTTAGTAAAGTGCAGCGCAGAGAGTGAGAACCAGAAGCCACGTCATACTGAAGCCCACTTACCTGCCTGTACCTATTATCTGCGTTACGTATTTGCGTGTCCCCTACAAATTCGCCCTGCAAGCAGTCGTGTTCAGTTAAAGCTGATGCTTTAACTGAAAAACGCCACTTAAAACAACGTTGAATTGAGCGCAGCCATGCATATTCTACGTTTACACCAGCACTGGCGCTTGGAACAGGAATCCACTTGGTAACCTTTGTCATAGTGGATTTGACTATTTGTACGAAGATGTAAATATTGCCAGCGGCATCTTGGGAATGGTCGTTATGAAAGCGGGAAGCACCCCAGTTTGTAATGCATGCCATCCTTGGCTGCTGCGTCAGGCAAATTTGTTGGTGTTGAATTAACACAGGGAGATGGTCGCTGCCGTGAGTATCAGCATCGACGCACCATGAAGCCCCCGGTACAATGTCTGAAGAGCATAACGTCAAATCAAGCGCACTAGTGTAACCTACTCCCCTAAGATACGTTGGTGTGCCGTCATTCAAAACACCTAAGTTACTTCGCTGAATAATTTCCTCCAGTAATCGGCCCCGACTGCATACCTGCTGGGATCCCTGTGATGGACTATGGGCGTTAAAATCATCTCATACAACAAATGGAGCTCACAGGTTTCTGAATAAATTATTAAGCACACATGAACTCACGGTGGTTTGTGGCTTAAGGTAGACACTAACGACAGTGAAAATGAAGGATGCACATCGCAGTTTCACTGCAACGTACTCCGGTGATGAAGAGGTCGATGAAAACGCGAGGGACTAGGGTAAGTCTTTGCACACACAAAGCATAACACGGCTGAGTTCATTTGGTCTCTTAGAATGATACTGCACATAGTTAGCCACGCGAAACTGGTCAGTTACCCGTGTTTCACACAAAGCTAAAACAGGAAAGTTATAATAATGCACAAATTGACAAAATGCACTTGTCTTGTTGGAGAGTCCATTAGTATTTAATCGGAAAATAGCTATCCATTGGTATGTGTTAGACATACACGAGACACGGATCGGAAATGAAAGAGCGGGCCTGTGGCAGTGATAGCAGAGCTTGAACTACTGAAAGGCAACTAGCTTGTGGAAGGAAGCAGATGATCGAACGGAGCGCTAAAATGGAGATCCGTGTAAGGGCCTTGTGAGATATTTCTTCATCAGACTGTGGAACTGGGGGCCTCTCCTGCCGTGTAGATGCGGCTTGGGACCGCCTAGTATGTGTATCCAAGGGTCGCTGATGTGATTGATCCACCATAAGGGCCGAGCCTGAGGTCACTGTAGTCGAGTTAGGCACCAAAATTTCTTGAACGAGGGTCAGGTCGGGGTGGCTGTCGTGACGAGTCAGTGGTAACTTCAGCTTATGTTACTCGCGACGTCGACAGCTGCTGTTGAAAGGAGGCATTGCCCCTAGCGTTACCTCTGTTCTGGGATTATTGCACCTTGGTACTAGTTATTTTCCGTGTATCATTTTTTTTTTTTTCTGCGGCAGCACCTTTTTTGCGGGGGCATCCTGCAAAAGCTGCTGCATGCAATACGCCGCAGTTGGCCCACTTTGGCTCTCTCCAGGCTTTAAGGGCAAACCTTGTGACTATGGGGACCAGAGCATACCTTGCAACGCAAGGGTCCGCGACAAAACTTGGCGACGTGTCCATGGCGCTGGCATTTATAGCACTGTATCGCTGTTCCGAAGTACTCGGTGACAGCTGCTGGTAAATTTAGGTTTGATTTTTGACACCACCGTGACGATATTTGACATCAAAAGCGCTTTTACGGGGCTGTGGCTAGTGACCCTGCATCTGCGGTCACATATTTATTGAGCACAAATCAGCTATGTTACACATCAGCTTGTCTAAGGACGCGGGTTCAATCCCAGCCACTGGCGGCGGCTTTTCTGATGGAAACAGAAAGCCAGAACGCCCGTGTGTCGAGATTTCGGCGCAAGTTTAAGATCCCCATGTGGTCTAACCTAATCCGGAGCCCTCCAATACGGCGCGCCTCATAGCCCGGGCGTAGCTTTGACGCGTTGAAGCCGAAAATCAATCATTCAGTCGAATTAGTTGTTATACGCCTACATAAACTGCGCCCCACATCACAAGTGCATTACGACGAATTCACCCAGGTTGCAATCTCGCAGAAAAAAGTCAAAGCAAACTGTCCGTCTGTGGTCTATTCCTCACAATATGCATAACCAACGCATTACACGAGGCATGCATTCATGCGCACTGCGAGGAACCACCGTGGGGTCGACCTATTTGAGCACGCTCAGGAGACTGAAACGCTGCCGCCGCGCCAACTCAACACCGCCTCTACTGGACAGCGGAGGGTGACAAAAGGAAAATGCCCAGAGTACGGAGAGAATGCGTTTATTTGCGACAACCCCTTCGGTTACAGTTCGTACATCCCCGAAGGTCGAAATGGGGCGATGGGTGATCTGGCGCCACGCGCAAGTGTGCGCGTCGTCGGCGCGCTGAACCTGTGGGCTCAGCAGTCAGGGCAAAATCTTGGGCGTGGCGCACCGTTGTGCGCGCGCATCACCACACTGGCCGATCGGCTCGCAAAGACAAAGAGACAGTGCCGGCCCATTCCCAGGCGCGTACCGCTTGGCATGATCGTCGAGTGTTAGGTACGGCCTATATGTGAGCGAAGGAACTACGGAGCAACCTAATTAGGCACGGGCCGGCAGTCGGAAGGGCTTGCGGGCTTATATAACCGCTCCAAAAGAGCTCCGACCGGAAGGTGAAGAAATTGTTCCGCCAATAGGCCAATGAGGTGAGGTTAACCACGAACCAGGGCGGAGTGGCCGTCGAGCTGACAGGGTTTTTCGCGCAACGGCCTCTGGTGCCTTCACCTTGTCAGTAATTTGAAAGCTTTTGCTCGGCCCAACGCAGTGGCGCCGGGGCGAGCTGGCCTCGAGGGAAAACAGGGAGAAAAGCCGTGCGAGGATACAAACCGATCTAGCGCGCAATGGCAGCGGGCAGCAGGATTCCCACACGTCAAACTTGTGAATATCACTTACCAAGGTCTGCAAACGTACATTTGGAAGGAAAGTGCCTGAAAAATGTAAACGAAGCATAACTTGGGCAAGGAAGGAAAGAAACAGGGTAGAAGGAGTAGGCGACGAAGAAAAATAACGGATGGGTGCCCCCGCACACAATGCCATTTGTGCCTCTATTCTTGCTAGAGAAAACGCCTCGGACTTGCGCAGCTTTGTTTATCTTGCACCTAGTGGACTCGTGAAAATGAGGCGACGCCTTCCCGGCAGTTGTGGAAGTTATATGTTGGGAAACTATAGAAAGCGTTAAATTGATTTAAAAATGAGAAGAAAAAAACTATATTGAATCGCTACGCGGAGCTTGTAGAAAAAAAAATTAACAGTAAATAAAAGGTTGAAACGGGCGCAGCTACAATAACAAATTTTACTTTTACTCTGAACCACGACGCGTTGTTAAATCATTTGATGTCAATACAACTACAAATAACAAACATATTTATGCTTAAAAAATGACTGCTTGTTGTCGGAAAAAAAAAACACGTTTGCCGAAACCCGGGATCGAACCAGGGACCTTTAGATCTTCAGTCTAACGCTCTCCCAACTGAGCTATTTCGGCCGGATACCGTTTACTGAGCTCTGAAAAACGAGTTTCAGGCTGCAGTCGGTCGCCTTCTGATGACGGCCATCTAACACGTCCGAGTTCAACAAACTTTATGACACTTTTTTGTAGCAACATATATTTGTGCGTATTTACAGCTTTATTTCGCTCGGCGTGGAACTCGAGAACTTGGCCCTGGGGGGATATTCCGCGTCAGTGCTCAGTGGAATCGTCGCACGACCCAAAAACCGTCCAAGACACGAGTGCAGTGCGGTGCCGGGTGTCGCTTGTTATCGCCACGTTCTTGCTTCCGATGGCTTCAGACTCCCCAGCAAGTTTTCCTCGGCTCTAACGCAGACTCTGCATGCGCCCTCCAGAAGGTGACATGACTGCTCGGTTTGAAATGAGAGTTTTGTAGGCCATTCAAAAATTCAGGGTAGCTTGCACTCACGCGCAAGAGTTGAATGGCGAGCTAGTACGTATAGGTGAACATTGGCTGGCACATATTAAGTTCCAGTATCATTGTTTATTTTCGTAGTTGCGGTGCTAGTAATCGTCGTCCTATGCACCGAAGAGGTCGTCGCCCTCTTCGTGGCGAGTGGGGGGATGCAAAGTCATCCCGAGCATTTCCGACTTCCACCAGCTGTTGGTCATCCACTCGAGGCAGCGGTGGCGGGATCTGCAAGTCGTCTCGGGAAGGACTGGCACACTCGTAGTCATCTCTCCAATTGTCAATGATGGCTTCTAGAGAATGCGGCGGCCGCGGTGACCTCTCCCAAGCAGGGTGTCTTTTCAGTTTTAGCATTAGTGCTGGAGTTTTTTTTTTTTTTTACATGCGTGGTAGAGCATTAAGTACAGCTCAGGAGTCTTTCTTATTTTTTTTAGTTAAGTCGATGCGCGAGCAGGGGACTCGGCGGTCACCGCGAGCCACTCGCTCACGAGCGCTCCACATTTTATTAGTATTTCTTTTTCTGCAACGGCGAACTTACGGCCAGTAACAACAGCCCCCCGCTGTTAAACGTGCCTCACAAGGGACGACAACAATTCATCCTGTTTCGTACACCTGCACCCTTTTCGTGGGAACAGCCCTTTTGTATTGATCTCAAAGGCAAACGCAGGCATCTGCTCAACGGAAGGAGGCATTTAAGCACGTCTACGTGCTTAGAATGCGAACGCAATATGAAAACAGAAATTGGAGTACCAGCCGTGGGCTTCTGACGTCAGCCTCCATCTTCCCTGGCCAACATGCCTGAATGGGGATGTGACCAATCCGTAGACTATTTGGAAGTCAGTACTGAGAAACTACGAACCTGCATTCTGGTAGGCTCATAAAAACTGCGGACAGGTACGGGATGTAGCAGTAAATACCACCACGGACAGCCGAAATTAAACGGCATTTTTTACCGCTACGCATATCTTGGTTCCATTCTCCGTATTGCCAAAGTTGTTTAGTTTTTGCTTTTTTTTTTAGTTGAAGGATTTTGTGGCCATACGCTGCTCCCGACGCCGGGTTTTTCTCTTCATAGGCGGCATCACGCTTTCGCAGTATAAATCCGGACGTCGTGTGGTGTCGAAACAAAATATATACTACTGAAGTACTCGTAGACATATGACAGATAGTGCATACGGTAGTTCCCAAAGAACGAATGCCGGCTGCATGCTGGGTGCTTAAAATACTGGCGGCAAGAAAACTATTTCGGCGGTGGTGATCAGTGCTCCAATAACGGCGAACTGACCTCCGCAATCAAGAAATTATGACAGTATCAATCAATTAATCAATTAATCAATTATTTCATGGTTTAGTTATGTTCACACGGGCGTCGAGTTTTAAGGCGCGCGAATAAAAAAATTACAGAAACACAGCAAAACACTTCAACGTGGGTGACGTACGCACTGTAGGCAGTGAAACATAAAAAATATGTCATAAGGCAATACAAAAAAAAAAGAATTCGCGACAAAGAGAATAATAAAGAGATAATAACGATGATGGCAACAATGTTAATCTATTTTTAGATGCGACGGCATCTCATTCACTCGCCTTGTCCCTCCATACGGCGTCGTTGTCCGTCCACACCCCTCCCCCATTCTCCTCGCCGCGCGAGCTGCGCTCTCCGCCGCTCACCCCCTCTCCTCTTCGATAGCGAACACTCTCTCGCGAGGAGCATTGGATTGGATTCGATTGGATTGGCTTGGCTTGGCTTGGCTTGGATTGGCTTGGATTGGATTGGATTAAAGTGGATTGTGTTGGATTGTGTTGCGTCATAGCCGCGCCACGTTGCGTCATAGCCGCGGCAGGGGGTTCACGGCACGTTTCACGCGATGGGAGAATCAACCTAACGGAAAGAACAACGGAACCCCCTATGCGTCGTATCTACACAGGGGTTCCCGCGAGGGGAGGTGGGAGTATTTTTTTTTTTTGTAGTCTGGAAGCAGTACAATGGGAAGCGTTCAGTGTTGGTTTGTTAGCGTGACCAAAGCCTGACCTAATAAGTTTCTATAAGCCTGCGCTCCCCTCAACCACTTTTTGCTTTCCTTACTAAACCTCATCCTAATATCCTTCTCCCTTTCTTGCTTCTGTTTCCACCAACTGTTCCTCTTTTACTCTTTTTTACATGCGACATGGAATAACCTAGCAAGCATTAAGAAAAGGACACACTACAGTTGTAGGTGCGCTAGCTTCTAATAATTCCAAAAAAGAAGAAAAAATCGGACAGGGAGTGAGGGAACAGTGAGGTCGCCGAGACTTTGACTGTTCTTTCGTCATGGCAACTAAAAGAAGCTCCGTTTGTTCGTCAACAATGGCAGAAAGGAAAGGGCCGTATTCTGTGTCCCTCCTCCACTCTATTTGCTCCCTCCACTCGCCTGAGGAGAGGATTCCGGCAATGCTTATGCATGGGGAAATCGATTTCAAGGCTCCCCTCCACTGGAGGCTTGAGTGGAGGAAGGACTCAGAATACCAGGGAAAGTCCTGCATGTCTTGGAGTGTTTTCTGCGGTCACAGTGGTCAATTCTGGAATATTTATATTAGGTATATTGAGAGGCTTGTCGGTATAAAAAAAACTAAAAAGAAGTCTGTGCCTGCCAGGGATCGAACCTGGGACCTTCCGCGTGTTAGGCGGATGTGATAACCACTACACCACAAGCACCGCACGAGCGTCCGAGTGTTTCCTTTTTGATTTTGTTGTTGTTGTTGTTGTTGTTGCTGTTGCTGCTGTTTCATGCATGGAAATTTTAGACGAAATCAGACATGACAATTACGCACAATACAAAAACTAACAGGCAGCAAAGAGCGAGCACATCAGTCTCACAAAGATCGGCCCCCCTTAAATACTCAGGCAAGCAGACGCACGCATCCAAAAGATGCAGCCACTGCGGTGGATTACTCTACGCCGCGTAAACGCTCCGCACTAACGTTGCCTGTTCCCAAAAAATGCACTTGTTTGGCCTAGGGGGTTCCGCATGGCCATCATTCATGCGGCACTTCCACAAGCTAAGCAATTCTAGGAGAACAAAAATATCATAGGGCACCCGATTAATATCTTAAAATGGGAAGAAGCGAAGGGTGTACTACGCCTGCTAAGCAGTCGAAGTGGCCTACACACATTTGCAGTGAATCTATTTGAAATAATTAAGTTTCCGGGTGTTTTACGCGCCGGAGCCACACGCGCTTTGAAGTGCACAGTAGTGAAGTGCTTCGAATTAGTTTTGACCTCTGGGGATTTTCAACGTGCGTTGAAATCTCTAAACACGGGCCACTTATTTTAAGTAAGTACAGCAATGTAAACATTCGCAGGCTTTCAAAATGTCGTTTATATAAGTTCACCCAATAAAACATGTTGCTGGGCTAGTTGGAACATACTTAGTGGGGGGCGTAGCACAAAAAAAAAAAAAAAGACGAGGACGGTGGCCTCATCTGCCACCGTCCTCGTTTTTTTTTTTTTTTTTCGCTAACCCTCACATTAAGCGTGTAAGGTATTGTAAACAATCAATTAATTAAGGCTTACACGGGTTGGTAGATTGTTTGCATCAGTTCACGCGCAAATGAGTGTTTTCGAGCGAAGCCAGTAACTCCGTGACTGCCAAAGTTATGCAGTCCACACATTTTTTTTTCTTCTTTACTGTCGAGTTGAAATATGACTTGGGGAATAAAATAACCGTACATTACCCCTGTCTCAAACCGCGTTTCAATTTTCCGATTTTTTTTTTCTAAATGTACGAACCAATTCTACTGGCGCAACCTTGCGATGGCGCTCCTTTGCCAAAGCGTTGCCGTTAAACATCTGCGCTTAGAGACAGCCCGTAACAGATGCATTATGCGTGCAATGCATGAGTAATGCAAGCACTGCAGGGCACAAAGGGGCGTAGCGGGGGGCGCAGATCCTGTTTTGTCTGCGTGATTCATCGGGAGATCTCATTTGCTGACCTCAACAATGTCTCTCACCTGACCTGGCCCTTCCCAGTTCTTTCCAAGACGTGAGTCCGGGCGTGGAGAAGGCTACGCCGTCGTGCTCTGGATTAAGGCCACGTTACAAGCTGGCCTAGGAGCCCTAGTTATATGTAACCGGCGCGGATGTTTGCTTTTGTCAAGAGACCTCGGGGAGGGAGCTGAAGAGGCTGTTGTTACAATTTCAGCGAGAACAATAATAGCAAAGCGCGTCGCATCATACTCATGCATAAAAATGAAAGACACTGAGTTTATGTGCAAGCGTACAATGGTGGTGCGTACTTGTGACGAGTTTAGTGCGCACTGTAGCCCAAGGCTCTGCACTACCCTCTAGTCGCGAGTATTTATGTCGAATCGGTAGTGAATTACGTTCACAGTCAGTGCTCAATCAGGGTTGGAGGATATAACGAAAGAAGAAAAGCAGGTAGGCGTACTTGCAGCGGAGAACTGGTGATCGGAATTGCCGACGAAATGCACTGTAGGGTTTGAAAAAAATATATAATTCGGGCAACGAATTAATTCTGCCTGCAAACGACAGGAAAGGAAATAGACACACCAACGGAAAAACGAGAATTAAAATCAACTTCATCTTAAGTAGCCTTCAATTATGCCGGATTTTAAGGTGCTAGTCAATCTGAGTGGCGGTGATCCCATGATGGTGAGAAGCAGAATTAAGGTAAATGTAAGAACAGAAAAAAAATGAAACTGGTGAAAAAAATGAAACCGAGCGTGCAGTCTGTAAGGTACAGGACACAGGAGTTCAGAATGACGCCACAAAATGAAGTCGCAGTCTTAACCGGCAAGGGTGAAGATACCGTACGGGTACGGAATGGCCATTTCCTAATCGCGGAATCAGCAGTAGCATCAGAATCGAGGAGAAGGAAGAGGACGGCAAGGAGGACAAGGAGTAGGAGGAGCACTTTTCCATCCCATCCCAAGCGAGTGAACTGGACGTTTAGTTACCGGTTCAGTGCACCATCAAAGGCGAATTAAGGAAAAAAAAACTTTTCTGTAGACAATGGGCCGCGTTGGTGACAGCGAAGAGCGCAACGCTGCATACACTCCAACTTGCTAGAGTATTCACATACCGGACTGCTTTTGCTGCTAATCCATCTACCTTCCGCACCCCAGTATTTTAAGACTAACGCATTATTTTCCTCGGTAAGAGCTAAATACAGCACAGAGAAGAGCGGTAAGAGCAGAGTTTACGACACAGGAAGCCAGCGACAACCTTACACGCATTATCACGGAGTGTGCAGTAGAAGTCGGGGGCACGATGGCTAGACAGGATACTGGCCCACTTTCCCAGGAGACGAAAGATCTAATTAAGAAACGGCAAAACATGACAATCTCCACCCCAGCTGACAGAATAGAACTAGCAAAGCTTTCGAAGTTAATCAATAAGCGTAAAACAGCTGACATACGGAAGCATAATATGGAGAGGATCGAATACGCTCTAAAGAACGAAGGTAGCCTGAAAGCAGCGAAGAGGCGTCTTGGCGTGGGGAAAAATCAGATGTATGCACTTAAAGACAAGCAAGGCAATGTCATCACAAATAGGGATAAAATAGTCACAGTAGCCGAGGAGTTCTATAGGGATCTGTACAGTAGCCGGAACATCCAGGATAATGCCGAACGAGAAAGTAGTTCAGAGGAGATAGACATCCCACCAGTAATGACCGAAGAAGTAAGGAAGGCTTTGAAAGAAATGAAAGGGGGCAAAGCACCTGGTGAGGATCAGATAATAGCAGACCTCTTGAAGGATGGCAGAGAAATTGTACTTGAAAAACTGGCAAACCTGTATATGCAATGCCTAATGCCCGCAAGTGTATATCTAGGAAGAGAGAGAGAAACAACATTTATTTGTCCAACATGGTTTTGATGCAAAGGAGGCCGAGCCTCTTCACCCCCTCAGACGGCGGCCAGACGTCCTTGGGCTCCGGTGGCGTCTTGGAAGAACGCTAACATCATCCTAATCCGTAAGAAAGGTGACATGAAGTACTTGAAAAATTACAGGCCGATCAGCTTACTGTTAGTCGTCTTCAAGGTACTTACCAAGGTAATCTCTAACAGAATTTCTGCAACCTTAGATTTCAGTCAACCTAAACAACAAGCAGGGTTCCGTAAAGGATATTCAACAATGGACCATATTCACACGATCAATCAGGTGATAGAGAAGTGCGCGGAGTATACTGAACCCCTATATATAGCCTTCATAGATTATGAGAAAGCATTTGACTCGGTCGAAACCTCAGCAGTCAATCAGACATTACGGAACCAGGGTGTAGATGCATCTACACCCTGAGGCTCATGAGCATTATGTAAGAATACTAGAGGATATCTACAATGGGTCCACAGCTACCATCATCCTCCATAAGGAGAGCAGTAAAATACCTATAAGGAAGGGCGTCAGACAAGGAGACACCATCTCTCCAATGTTATTAGAACATTGCATTGGGAACAGGTGGGAGTAAGGGTTAATGGAGAATACCTCAGTAACCTCAGATTCACTGATGACGTTGCCTTGCTAAGTAACTCGGGGGACGAATTGCAAAGCATGCTTTCCGCACTGGACAAACAGAGTAACACCGTGGGCCTGAAAATTAATATACAGAAAACCAAAGTAATGATCAATAACCTCGGGACAGCACAGCAGTTTTAGATAGGTGGCGAGGCAGTGAAAGTGGTAAGCGAATATATCTACTTAGGCCAAGTTGTGACCCCGGATCCCAACCATGAGGCAGAGATAACTAGAAGGAGAAGAATGAGGTGGAGTGCATACGCCAGACATTCTCAGATAATGAATGGCAGCCTACCATTGTCCCTGCAGAAAAAAAGTGTATGACAGCTGCATCTTACCGGTACTCACCTAAGGGGCAGAAACTTAGAGGCTCACTAAGAGGGTTCAACTTAAATTGAGAACGACTCAGCGGGCAATAGAGCGGAAGATGATAGATGTAACATTAGGTGTAACATTAAGGGATAAGAAGAGAGCGGAGTGGGTCAGGGAACAAATGCGTGTTAAGGACATATTAGTAGAAATTAAGAAGAAGAAGTGGACGTGGGCAGGGCATGTAATGCGAAGGCAAGATAACCGTTGGTCATTAAGGGTAACAGAGTGGATCCCTAGAGAAGGCAAGCGTTGCAAGGGGCGACAGAAAGTTAGATGGGCAGATGAAATCAAGAAGTTTGCGGGGATAAATTGGTCGCAGTTAGCATAGGACCGGGGTAATTGGAAATTAATGGGAGAGGCTTTTGCCCTGCAGTTGGCGTAGATAGGCTGTGATGATGATGATGATGACGACGATGATGACATTACTTTCGGCATCGCCCATGGCACCATAACCGAGCTGGCTGTATAATAGGCACTTTTATGAAGCTGAATTGATACATGCACATTCACACATATGTTTAAGCCCGGGTTCCACGCAGGCTTAGCAGAAATAATGGCGTGAGAGTGGCCTATCTTCTAAACAGATTGCAGAGTACAGTCAATTACGCTTTTGTTTCAGCATGTGAAACCGTAGGTGGGCTGTCGCAGTCGTGGAGCCAGTCGATGTCAAGGCAGAGGAAAGCAAACGCGACTGGATGACCCCGTTGAGGTTATGATAGGCAACGCATTCCCGCGCGCGTTAAAATTCATAGCCAAAAAATGTAATGAAGTTGACTTTGTGAGCGGAAACAAGGCGCGCTTTTTTATTTTTGTGTTTATTTTTATCAGCGGGCAATGAGCGGTGTGTTGAAAATGATGACCATTCGCATTCCGCCTGTACGAGCTGGCTGGAACAGTTGAAATAGACCCTGTTATCCCGCTCCCTCTTATTCGCCAGGGTGAAGAAAAAGAACGCCAGCAGAAAAATATGTGGCCAAGAGAAAAGAAGAGCTTATCTGACCAGCGAAGCTCTGACATTGGCACATCCTGCAGTCGAGAACAATCAGAGAACAGGTGGGGCGAACACGTGGACTGAGATGCAGCGAGCTCCTAGGATTGTAGAGACGCAATCACGAGGCAGCCTTCAAACCGTAGGTAATGGGACGCCGACACATTGTTACGCGTCAGCCTGCGTTTCATAACAAGTAATTTAGAATGGCAAAGTAGTTAGGTTAGCGGGGACAACGGGGAGCGTAATGACCACCACGAGTTTCCCCTCGCGATAAACTGGCCTCCTGACTAAATGGGCATTGTAATTGGAAGCTTTGGTGCGGAATGGCTTATCAGAATGATTGAAGCAGGCTCAAACAAATGTCATCACCTCCTTCACGCGCCTCCTTGATTTCTGCGGTGGGTGAGAAACGCAGAGATAGAGGTGTATGTGTATTAGTGTCACCGATAAGGCGTTGAATCTCGGTGGTCGAGGGGCAGTACTATTTGCTTTGTTTCCACGAATTGGCTGCAGGGGAAGCATCAGCGTCTTCGCGCTTGCCGAGGTCGATGCACGACGTCGCCTTCCTCCGGCTTTCAGCCGATGATGACTAGAGATGATGATTTGATGGTGATGAAGAGAGCCGAGCTCTCTCACAGCAGATGGTAGCGGCTGCCATTCAAGTGGCTGAGGTGGTGCGTGTAGTGTGTCGCAATGGATACCAGTGGCATGACCCCTTTCAGCAAAGGTACCCATTGCGGCAGTAGACAAGAGAGCAAGCTTTATTTAATGACGGACATGAAGATGTCAAATGCGGTACATGTCTGTTATATTAGCACAAAGCGTAAGTGTCCACGGGTCAAGAGCATAGCCCAGGCAGCACAGGACTGTTCGGCCTAACTCAAGCCGATGTTCTTTGGCCAAAAATTTTCTATCCGACCTTTTTCCGGCAGACGTATTCGGCCCGTGTCCAAATGTGGGCCTTTTGGCCGTGTAAGGCCTTACCTTGGTGGCTATTCAACAGCTAGTTTCCCAACCGGCTTATGTTAATACGGCCATACTCCAGCAGTGGGGCTTCGACCATTCGGCAGTCACCAGTGCGCGGCCGGAGTTCCACCACTGGAGGTCAGCCGAGATGCGGTCGTCCGACTCCAGCTGACTACAGCTATTGGAAGGCGGCTGACAAAATCCGGCGGAGGTTGGCCATCCTACGGGCATTGGTGTTCACTCACAGTACGGCAACTGTACAGAGGCCCGTGGACAACCGCTGCAGCTCAACCAGATGACTCAGCCGCGCTGTGAAGCCGCACGATCGCCCACCGCTTTGTGTCCAGTGAACCCACAGCAAACTGAGCCCGCACGACATCGCCAGCCGTCCAGCCTTCGCCGAAGCTCTGCTTATTGATCAGCCTCAGTTGAGAGCAAAACTCAACAAGACCCAACTGCAGAAATTGGACACTCTACTACGAAAAGTCTCAAAGATATCTTTAGGACTACCGATAACCACCTGTAATAAGGTCACCGTGGACATGGGCACCACAGCCACCATTGAGGAAATTGTCTCAGTCCACAAACACAACCAACTTAGGAGACTGAGGCAAAGCAAGGCCGGAATTCAACTCCTGCAATCGATCGGCTGTGATTCCCGAGCAACATGTACGACTACTGCAAGATAGAGCCTATAGACAGACAGCAGTTGAAGATAGCACCCATTCCCGGTAATATGGACGGCACTAGACACGCAGAGCGAAGAGCCATCAGGGCCGAATATTTCAATAAGAAACCGGAAAGAGAACCCCAGCAAATGCATGTACATACGGACGCGGCGGGAAAAGGCACCTCGTGGGCTGTCGCGTACTGGACGGTGCTCAACAGATCCTATACAGAAGGGAACAAACAGTTCAACTCAGCAGAAGAAGCGGAACTATACGCCATTGGCAAAGCTGTTATTCACCTCTCCCAACCAGCCCGTCCCCTAAATATCTATACCGACAACAAGAGGGCATGTCGACTCTTAGACTTCGGTTGTATATCCCGCTCGGCAGCACACCTGTTCAAGCATATTCAAGGAACTGTGAAGCTGTACTGGATTCCTGGCCACGCCGGGGTACTGGGAAACGAAAAGGCTAATCAGCTTGCCCGAGACGCATACATCCGGGCTCCCAGCAACGGCTGCCGAAGTCCGACCTCTCAGGAACCAACTCACCCGCAACTTCAACTTAAAGAATACAAAACAGCGAAACGACTACTCCCAGCTCCCCACCCTAACCTAACAAGACAGCAGCAAACCCTATTCCGACAAGCACAAGCCCGAACACTCGAAACACCTGCGAGGCTACATCTCATCAGATATGGCAAAACAACACCCTTACCATCATGTTCACAGTGCAAAACTACAAATACCCAAGACCACATTCTTTGGCAGTGCCCCCAATACATCCAAATTAGAATACAATACACTAGAGAGTGGCTGACCTCACCTAGACGAGAAGAGGAGCAACGCGGCCTGATTGACTTCATTCAAGAAGCCGTCAGCAGAAGCCTGGACCGAGGCCTCTGAATCTCGCAGCGCTCCCTACAACTCCTCCTCACTTTCTACCTGTGAATAAAATATTATCTCTCTCTCTCTCATTTATAAACACCGTTTCCCATTTGTCGTTCCTATATTAGCTGATCCTGTTTTGCTGTCGGATGCAGAAAATATTACCATCTTATTGTCCAGGTCCCCGATATCTTGTGTGTGGCCCGGCGGTAATAAACAGAGCGTGTAGGACGGTAACATTACTGGATTGAATTTCACACAGATAAGAGTTCCGCTTTTAACCAATTTCTTTTAGGACAATCTTCCTGAACACTTGCATTGCCTCACTAAATCAACTATTTTTACAAAAGTTGCCTAACCAGTTTAGTTGTATATGAAACCGGCACGCATGATTTCATGAAGCGCTTTGGCTCTCCACACAACACTCAGGATCATTATATAGAATTTCCTTCACACAAAAAGTATTTCCAGTTTTTGACCATGTTTCTCCCAGCTCCGCTATTTATCCAGCCTTGCACCACCAGTGAAAGCTGCGGCATTTTTTGCGTTTTATAATCCCAAAAGTGCTAGCACCTTTGAAATAGTATAATAAGAGGTGCGCATAAGCATGCGCCCCTTGTGCTCACACTCGAACGGGCTCGAAAGCTGGCTTCACTATTATAATACCATTTCTGCGGCAGTGCCCCCTTTACAGGTGGCGCAGTTCTTTTAGGGGCGAAGCTCCTCTTACTCGGGCCCTGTCCCGTCCCTCGTTGCTGCTGTATACGGCAAGGCACATTAATGATGATTGTGGCAGGATCCCCTAGGTATTGGCCAACCAAAGATTGGCCGAAGTGGACAAAACGTTCAACGCGTTCGTTGCTACCCAACAAGGAGAAGAGGAAGAAGAAGAGGTTATCGTTCGTCGCCTGCGAGCTCAAGACGCGTACCGGGGGTACACGACACAAGACGCTCTGCAGAAGGCGACCACCAAGGTGGCTAAAATGTCACACACGGAATTCGCCAATTTAACCATGGAGATTCTCATCGTACAAAACAACCCCTACATAACCACCACAAACATCGACGTCGTCGACGGGCTTGTCAATAGAGCGGTGGAAAGCTTGACGTGTCGAGTCTTTATATGATGTGCAGGCGAATGTTTCACGCTTTTACCGATAAGCATTTTTGCTTCGCCCTCCTCATCATCATTCACTTCGTACAGATGGCGGAATTTTTTTGCCTGGTATTTTTTTGCTAACGCCACTGAAACTAGCTCCAGCTTGAACAGCTTCACTGGTAATAAATTATGCCTATTCATATTGATTTAAACATCGTGCGGTACAAAACATCCCCCCGCTTGTAGAAAATGTTCAGTCCACCCGTGTAAACAGGTACAAATACCTCCAAAGTAGGTGGTCTCTTACACCCTTTTTCTCAGTTGGTGGTCTTTTCTTACACCCTTTTTACACCCTTTTTTGTTTTCAACACCCTAATTTGTAGTTTTGCACACATGTGGAAAAAAGGGTGTTAAAATATTGAACACCCTTTTGAAGGGTGTTAAGCTGGCCGGGAAGCTGGCCGGGTTTTGTGTTTAATGAAATTTTATGACTTATTTAACATACTACCTCGCGATTAAAAAGATTTTGGAAATCCACAGGCTGATTTGTTTATTCTCACATTAAAATGCATAATTCCAAAATTAGCGCCCCATCAACTCTATCGGAGGGGTTTCGTCTGCTGGATATAAAAGCAAGAAGAGCACATGTATTTCTAACTAAGTATGCACTCGCTGTACCCATGCATCCCGTCGGTTTTCTCGCTCAATTCATGTGGGGTCCCAAGTGTGACTTGTGCGTGTTGAATGTGCTTGTATGCCATGCTACGCGCTCCGCCGATCCACATTGGCACGCGTAGCTGCGCTTCCCAAATTTTAGGGTGTTAAGCAATCTTACACCCTTTTCTTAGGGTGTTCACACCAACACCGTTTTTAGATGCGACGCATCTCTTTCACTCGCCTCGTCCCTCCGGCGTCGTCCGGCGTAGTCCGCATCCCTCCCCCATTCTCCTCGCCGCGCCAGCTGCGCGCCAGCGCCGCTCTCACCGCAGCGCCATCTGCGTGTTAGCGCTCGCCGGCGCTCGCTCTGTCGCCGTGCCAGCTGTGCGTGGGTGCGGGTTAGCGCGCAGCTTGCGCGCAGCTTGCGCTCGGTTAACACATGCGCATGCGCTGCTATGCGCTGTTCTCTCTCATTCCGCTGCATATAAACGCGGTAACTGCGCCGCTCCGCTCAGTCGTTCCGCCGCTGCTCCGCCGATGACATCCTCCGATGACCACCGATGATTTGAATGGAGACTAACAGGCCTGCTATCGCGATGGTCGGCGCAACCGTAACAAGCACCGGCCACCCCGATAAAAATTTACACCATCTTCCCGCGAGGGGAACCATGGGGTGGATGCGACGCATCGGGGTGAACATGCTGCATAAAATGGACACACAACAACAATGGACACGCTAACATAACGGAAACGCAACGGAAACCCCCGATGCGTCGCATCTACCCCATGGTTCCCCTCGCGGGAAGATGGTGTAAATTTTTCATGTTTACACTCTTTTTCAGCCAAAACACCTTTTAAAGGTGTGAGCCATGGGACAAGATTTTTACACCATTTTCAGCCAAAAATGGTGTGGGAAAGTTTAGTGTTATAGATAAGACAACACACGTATCGATCATGAAGGAGTACGATAGTATACCTTTATCTCATAAACCACGTATCGATATATACATTTAAATCGTTCGTAGATGCGTTTACTTAGTGCGCAATAAATCGTCTCGTGGGTTCATTCTTTGTTTGCGACTTGGGTCTCTGGACGTTGAACGTTCGATTGGGCGCACTCAGAGCGAAGGTTGGACGCACTTTTAACTTTCGCGCTTCTCTCAACATTCTTCAGGGTGGGATGGTAAATTATTTGTTTCTGCTTGGGTGAGCGGGGGCCGCGCAAAGAACAGATTCTCAGCTAGTCGTTCCTCAGCGCGGCTATAATTCTCCCATTGACACTTTCGACCTAAGCGAAACTCATGCAGGTGATTAACTAGCCTTAAATAATTGTTTGTTTACGGGAAACAAAACAGAAATGATCGCGGATTTTCCGCAGCACAACCGTCCACGTGAAGTCGCCCTCTTCCCGCAGGGGCTTCGTTCTTCATTCAAACCTTTGGGCGTAGCTGTTGGGACTCCGTGTGTATCGCCGCACCGGATAAATACTCTTCCCTTCGCTTCGCGTCCAAACATCGCGTGCAGATGACACAACGAGGAGAACACTGCCGCCATAATGCCTCCTGCACGAGGAGGTCACGCACGCAGGCCTGCGAACAATGCACGCTCGAGCGGACTGCGATATGCGAGCCGCTGCCTGGAGGGCGACAACAGCAGCGGCACCCGAGAGCTTTTGTCCGGGGCCGCCTGTTTTCGCTTCCGACAGTGGGCGCGACAGTTGAGCCGCGCGACAGCTTTGCGTGACGTCAATAAAAGTGATGATACTCTTCACGCCACCGCCAGGCCAGGCTGCCAGCAGCTAGTGCCGTTAGCCAGAAAGGCCATCCGCGTGCGTCAGCACTCGGCCTGTCACTGCGGGAATGTGTCCTTCTGAGCGGCCCGCACCGAATGACGTCACCAGGGAAAGTGGCAGTGAGCCAATGTCTCAACTGGGAAAGGAGTGGGAAAGAAGAGGTAGGCAGAAGTTGCTTTTAGGGGTGGTTGCTGCGGGGGGTTGTAATTCCCGCCGCAACTGACTGCTGCGCCCCTTTTGACTCCGGTCTCTTGCTTTGTTTTTCCAGGGGTGCCTTCCTGCCTTCTTGGCGGTCGTGTCATCTCTGTATCTTCACCTCGACACGTGCCGTGCCCTCCTCTTCCCCCTCTCACCCGCTCCTCAGAAGGTTCCTGTTGTTGCTGGAGGAGCGAGGCCTTCAGTCGCCAACAACAACAGGCGCGCGTTACGTAAAGCTGCTTTTTTCCCAGTGCGAATGGCTACCGAGGCTGGAAGGTCCCCTCTCTCAAAGAGCGTCGTATACCTCTTGGGACGCGAGCAACGTGACTATCGTTGCACGGTCACGCTCACTGAGGTCGTTCCACGACCTCGCCGTGTTTAGTGCCTAGTTCGGATTACTGCGTCGCCTTCGGGGCGACAAATTTGGGCCTGGGCATCTAGTTGTGGTCGATGGTTGCGCAGGGGAGTAAACGAACACCTGAAATTCATGAATTAATTTTTTGAGTTGGCGTACCATGTGAGGACCGTAACTTTCCTACGTGCCTCATTGGAAGCATAATCTCCCGTTTGTTAACTACTAACCTTTCATGAAGTACCCAGCCGTATGCCGTGACTTAAGGATGAACGGACCCGGTCTAGCGCATTTTGTCTGAGGAATGAGTGAATCGTGAGGGGTTGGTGTTTGGTGTGCTGACTTCGGTGGCAAATAAAGCATTTACACCAGCAGTGCTTTAGCACTGTAGAACGTTATCTTAGCCATTTCCTGTGAACTTCGGTTCTAGAGGCATCAGAATCGCTGTAAAGAGAAAAAGCTGACAATAAACACGACAGAAAAGAAACACGGTCAAGCCCCGGACTTGAAACTCAAACAAGTGTTGCTTTTAGAAGATTCTAATATTCTAAAACATACCTCTGGTGCATAATTCGGAACAACTTCGTAATACCGATGATTTCTTTACTCTTGAAAATTTCTTTAACTTGTTCAGTAAGCAAGCTGCTTGAGCACATTATCCTTAAGCACATAACTACACACCTAGAATGTGGACATATCGTATCGCCTTGCCAACACGATTTTTGTCAGGGACCATCGACAGTAACCCAACTTGTAGAGCTAACACACGACATGTCTGTAAGCATATATCTAACCAAAACCAGGTTGACGTAATCTTCTTGGACCTTTCGAAGGCGTTAGATCGGGTACCCCACAATACGCTAATAAAAAAAATTGAATCTGTTATGGGCGGCAACGACATAATTCACCGGATAAAAACTACTTAGCCAACCATTCGCAATACGTAGAATAAAATGGCAAGATTGTCAACATTAACACATCTCACATCCGCAGTTCCCCAGGGTTGCGTCCTGGCCCCAATCTTATTTCTTATTTATATAAATGACCTGCCTTCCAGTATTACAGCCAATATGCGATTATGTGCTGACGATTGCGTAATTTACCGGGAAATCAACACCATAGACGACCATCTGATATTACAATCCGCACTAAACTCTGTTTATTACTGGTGTAATGTCTGGCAAATGTCGCTCAATGTAAAAAAATGCGCTCATTTATCAATAACAAGGACAAAAAAAACGGCACGAACACATTTATAACATGTATAATATTCCTATAAGCCCGGTGCACCAGCAAAAATACTTGGAACTTATCTTTACGGAAGACTTCAGACAGGATGCCCAAATAAATCATATTGCATCGGCTGCACTAGGAAGGCTGTTTTCCATCAGAAGACGTCTTCGATCAGGATCACTAGAAACAAAGCAATTAGCCTACCACGCTTTTGTGAGATCCTTAGTCGAATACTCTATCTGGTTCCCGCATGCTAAAGTACACATAAATAAATTGGAGCAAATACAACGAAATGCAATTGGGTACATTTATAATCCGTACGACACAACTACTTCTCCAGTGGAACTACTGAGGAACGCGGGAATCCTCACCCTACAGAATCGTTCGAAACTATCGCGTTTAAAATTCTTCTGCCAACTCCTTCATAAAAATCTAAACCTTGATACTTCGAAGTATCTTATGACCATAGAAACGAGGCCGCGGCATAATCAGACTTAACCTTAAAGAATACAATTATAGCACCGTTTGCCTTATATACGCCTTCTTCTCACTGCTATAGGAGAGTGGAACGGTATGCGCTCGTTGATTACTGGTAGCGCATCCAGGAACAATTCCTAACGCTAGTTGAGAACCGCTTATATGAAACAAGTTAACTAAAGCAGCTCCGAGGAGATTGAACTGACTGAACCTAAGTATTTAATCAAATGCGCCTACAAGGTTTTCCTTCTTTCTCTCTAGCTCACTTATAATGCTAACTATTACTGAGTAGTCCTTGTGATAAGAAAGCCCCGCTAAAAATGTTTGGTTTGGTTTGTTCTTCAAGCGCAGCTGTAACATGTGACCTCAAATTTCTGTCTGTTTCTCATGCAGCATTGAATTTGCTTGTGTTTTGATGCTTTGTTTCCGTGAATTCGGTGACGCTACACGCTTGGGAATTCAGATTTTATTTTTGATATGTTAAGTTCGCTTTTCATGTAGAAAACCTGAATCGCATGTTTATACCCTTGTTTTTGTGTATGAACGAAAACCACGTTTGTATTTTGTGTATGTCAAACGACTGTATCGCCCTACCTGCAAAAATCCCAAATGGTATTGGCAGTACAGTAGACTCTCGATAAACGGAACTTCAAGGGAACGTAAAAATTAGTTCCGTTGAACCGGAGTTTCGTTTACTGAGATAGATGTGTGAAAGGGCAAATTTATGTGCGTACACACTCTTAATGCCACTTCATGGAACTCTAAGCACTAGAAGGTGAATGTAGCTGATAGTTTTTCAGAAAGCAAGAAAACTACAAGAGGTTTAGGCACACCATTCACAAAGTTGATTTGGCACAACGAGTCCCTGTGCATTACAAACTGCATCCATTATTTTTGTTTGAGTCCTTGCAACTGCATCTCAACTTCGCGAATGCTTACGTGCCACCGAATTTAGAAGACGATGACGTGGTAATGAAGCGCGAAAGGCACTAAAATGTCACAAACGAGGCGGCAGGAGCTGAGCCCTGCAACTTCGGCGCCTTGAATCGAGACCGACCGACTGTAACAATAACTGCGATGTTGCATTCGTTGCCCTAACACGGCTGACCCCTAACGAGACGAGGCTTGAGGCTAAAAAAAACATGGAGGGCGACAGAAAACAAAACTAAACAGCCGCAACCATAAAAAGCTGATTCTCATGCCAATGGGTTTCACAAGTTCCATTCCTGACTCTGTTTGCACGGTGACGCAGAAATCTTAGTTTCGATTACCGACAGTTTTTTTTACGTTATCTGAATGCAAAACCAACCAACTTACAGGCTACTGTTCCGTTTAAGCGGCAATTCCGTTTAAGCGATTTCCGTTTGTCGAGATTATACTTATAAAAATAATAAATAATAAATAAATAAATAAATAAATAAATAAATAAATAACACGCCAGCACCCTCAATTTCCGGCAGTACGTTAACAGAAAGCACGTCTCTGGCGCTTTACACGGTACTTAAGCGCGTACGGTCATTGACAAATGAAACGCGATCACAAAAATATGAGCCCAAAAATACTATGTAATTCGAACTGACGCGCGGCTTAAGTACAGCAACAAAGTTGAGAAATGTGGCTTTCCAAATATGCGAGTAGCGCGCCATTATTGGACCTGCAAGAACAGTATTTTTAGATGCCACGCATCTCATTCACCCGCCTTGTCCCTCCATCCGGCGTCGGCGTCGTTGTTGTCGGCGTCCGCCCCTCCCCCATTCTCCTCGCCGCGCCAGCTTCGCTCTCCGCCGCTCACCCCTTCTCCTCTCCCGATAGCGAACACTCTCTCGCGAGGGGCATTGGATTGGATTCGGTTGGATTGGCTTGGCTTGGCTTGGCTTGGCTTGGCTTCGATTAAAGTGGATTGTGTTGGATTGTGTTGCGTCATAGCCGCGGCAGACGCACTAGCGCCGGCGCGTCCCCTCACCGTTATGCGCGCTAGAAAACGCGGTGCCTGCGCCGCTCCGCTCCATCGTTCCAGCGCCGTTCCTCCGCTGTCCAACGCTGCAACGTGAACCCCCTATGCGTCGCATCTACACAGGGGTTCCCGCGAGGGGAGGTGGGAGTTTTTTTCGTTTTTGCAAGTTCTGGTTCATATTTTTGTGTTCGCACTTCGTCTGTCCGTGGCTGCACATTATTAGCCGCATGTGGATGCTGATACATAAAGATTTATTCCCGCTTTCGCTCTCCCTTTCTCTCTCTTCATTACACCGCATGTATCAAATTTCTTGTTACATCAGCTTCGTACCTGACGGGGACGAAAAACAGTCCTTGAATTAGGGAGCGTATATACTGTTGACATCGCTTCGACTTCCTCGTACGCTCTCTATTCTCACCTAAGTTTCCTGAACACTCGTTGTGACGCCGCGGGAAGGTTTTTCACACGCATGCCTACGCACTCGTATACAGGAAACAACGTGGAACGAGACACCTGTAAACAACGCAGAAAAGGGTACAAAAGAAAACCTCTGGAGAGCCAACTGCAAACACGCCACAGATTATGTTAATTTGGAAATGTTCCCTTGAAATCAACAAATCTGTTGTACGCGAGCGCGTGGAGTGTTAGTCAGTTTATTCATTGCATTCAAATAAAATAATACGAGAATACAAAATGTTTTTTTAAAGCTTGATATCCATGAAATCTTGAACTTATCTTGAACTTATCCAGTTTGCAGCGAAGCAGTACGCGGCCAATTTTTTATCCCGATGCACGCCTACAATTTATTTTGCTTCGTTATACGGCGCAGAACCGCCGCATCTTCGCGACGTTACCCTGTGAAGTAGATCCGTACGCGCAGCTTCAGCGCAAATATCAGTTGTCAAACTTCGAATTTTAACAGCCCCTTAAAGAGTTTCTTGTATAAATAGGGAGGGGAAAAAAAAGGAACTTGCCACGGGATTCGTTTGCAGGTTGCGTGAGATGCGATAATGAAGGTTGTGACTGAGCAAGCAAGAAAACAGCAAGCAAACAAGCAAGGCGATGTCCATTGCACGTTGAACGCAAATTCCGCACGCTCCGAACCGATCCCCCGCAGCGTGGTGCCGCGTCACATGGGCGTGCGTGGGTACCCATTATATCTGGCAATAGATTGAAATTGACATTTTTTGTAAACCCCCTCATCGGGAGGCGACATATGTATGAGTAGAATCATGATCTGGATCAGCATTACTATTCTGTTTCCTCTGTTCTTTTCTTTTTTTGTTGCGTTGCTTTTTTTTAATGCCGCCTAAATCCACAAGCCATGGCAATTTTTTCCCGTCTGGTAAGCCTTGCAAAAGGCTATAAAACTTGACAAAATCTCGCACGGATACCATCTCACCGCCTAAGAATTGTGACCGGTTGAATGTATGACGTTCGAACCGGCAAATACATTTTACACGTACGAATATTTGATGATGAACTGGACACCACGGAAGGCATTTCATGTTCACCAGAAGCCCACGAGTGTTTGTAGCTGGGCCAGTTGGTTCATTGCATGGACTGAACAGCGCTAAGATGGGACAAAATGAAGGGGAACACAAAGTTCCCCTGTTTGTTACCCTTAACACTGTCCCGTCTTAGCGCAGTTAGATCTACACCAGAAGCCCCCTTAAAGTTTTTTTTTTTTTTTGTCGTCGTAGCTCGCTGTAACGGTCGATGTCAAACGACTGCCAGAATCAGGCGGTAGTAAACGTTTATTGGAGCAAAAGGGAGAGGGAAAAGGGTGGTGGTGAAGCGTGCCGCGAAACAGCGGACCCAAGTACAGCCCAGCGTTCCGTCGTACGGCGTCCCACGTAGAGGCTTCGAAAATCAAGGGCTCGGTTTAAATAGTCACAACCGTTCGAAACTCGTGAGACCCTGGTGCTTGTCATACATCTCCCCGTTGTTTAGCGCAAAAGAACTGCAGGCACATTTGAGGCAAAATATGCGTAATTAAGCGGCAGCACCCGCATTCATTTAGTTCGGAACGCTCGTTGGGTTGGCTTTTGCGATAGTAAGCGAAAAAAAGTGGCAGTGCAACGCCGGCACGTGCGGGAGGAAAAGCAAGCACAAAAAGAACCAAACTCCCGCTGGTGCTGTTTCAGGGAGGACAGACAGAAGAAAAAAGAAAGGAAAGGCCGGGAGGTCAACCAGGTGTAGAGCCCGGTTTGGTATACCCTGCACTGGAGGGATGGGGCTCAGGGAATAAAAAGGGGGGGAGAAGAGGAAGAGATAGGAGTGGGAAAGCGCGCACTCTAGTCCCGTTTCGGGCACTATAGTCTTTGAAGCAAGTTAGTTTCACTCAGGAAACGTAAAAGGGCTTTCGTCGCCTTCAGCGAGGTCGATGGTGAAGACCGATGACTTAAAATAGTTTCCACCGTAAATGGTCGATTGTCCAATCGGCTCAGCGCGGTGGCAAGCGCGCTCCTCTCCGACGAGTATTCGGGGCAGCGACACAGCACATGTTCTATAGTCTCTTCCGCCCCGCAGGCGTCACAGTGGGCGCTGCTGGCCATCCCGATGAGGAAGGAGTAGGCTTTCGTGAAGGTCACTCCCAACCACAGTCTACGAAGTAAAGTTGACTGGGGTCGAGACAGCCCATACGGAATACGGCGCTGAAGAAGGGGGTCCTGAATATACAGTCGGGGATTCGAAAAGTCCGGTGTATTCCATTGCTGCATGGTAATCTTGCGTGCAAGGGAGCGAAGCGTCCTGGTGGCATCGGTTCTTGAAAGCGGAAGCAGAATGGTGCGGTCGCTCTCATGGCCTGTACGGGCAGCTTCATCCGCCAGCACGTTACCGATGACTCCGCAGTGACCTGGAAGCCACTGGAAAATTACGTCATGGCCGCCTGTGATGGCTTGATGGAATTTTTCTCTTATCTCTGTCACCAGTTGGTGTAGGGGGCCGTAGCGCAGGGCTGCGCGTAAGCTCTGTAAGGCAGCCTTGGAATCCGAAAAGATCGTCCAATTTTGAGGGAGGGGGTGCGCCAGTACTACGGAGGAGGGAAATTTGAATTGCTTTGGCTGGTAGCAGTGATCGGATGATGGCGCTACAACCCATTATGGCGAATCACTTTCTCTGCACTTCCGTCAGCTTTCACGTTGAGTGGAACGGCTTTATTTTTTTCCCCCTACGCGTAGCCACATTTACTGTTCCCGTTGACTCAGGCAAGGACGGTTGGTTGCATATGTAAGTAGAGCATTGGCCAGCAAAGGGTGCTGCAGCAGTCATTGCGCCCACCAGACGCGCGGAGTGACCATCGGGAGCTGCACCACGCGGCTCCAAATATGGGAGCACTAGCGTGCCCCACTGGGGTTATTATTAGCGCGGAAACCCAAATAGAGACGCCACCTCACCGGCGTAGTTTCTTCTCTCAGATATACTTGGCGCCAGCGTATACTTCGAGCGAATTTACCCCACGGAGCGGGCAAAGAGTAAACGCGAGTGCAATAACGTGTTTAAAAATATATCCCTCTCTCATCTGCGCTGTTCCGAAGTCAGGCGTTGTCACTATCTGGACACTAGCCATAGCTGCTCTTGTGAAAGATGGAAGGATAAACGAATGGGCTTTGACAAAGTGAATGCTGGAACAAAATGCAAAGAAAGAAGATTGCGTAAGCGGAATGCGGGTGCAATCATTCAGCGGCGCTATAATCGTGCCGACCCGCTCATGTTTTGCCACGTGCTCTCCCTTCGTCGCCGTCCAGGCTCGCAAACAACTGCGTTGTGTAACACAGACCGGGACAGAGAGAAGTGAAGAAAGTAAAAGCAGGGTTCGTCGCTTTGTTCATCGGAATGGGTTGGGTTGTGCACTCACGTGGACTGACCGTGTGGGTTAGTGGGGCCCGTTTGATAGGTACTCTTTTAAATTATTCGTCCCTGATGCAGCGTCGGAGAGAAACCAGCAGGGAGAAGTATGCAAGTCAATACGGCTTTTTTTTATCTAATTTTGGTGTGATATGGGCAAAGCTGGAACGTATGTAGAGGAGGTAGCGTCCCGGAAAGGCGCGCGTGCGGTGCTTGTGGTGTAGTGGTTATCACATCCGCCTAACACGCGGAAGGTCCCAGGTTCGATCCCTGGCAGGCACAGCGTACGTTTTTTTTTTTTTCCCTGTTACAAGGCCGATCAAAATACTTGTTATATATTCTGGGCACGAACGAAGCACACAAGAAAAGCTTTATAGCATCGAGGGCTTCCCCTTTTCGCATTGACGAACATACTAGTTCTGTTGATGTTCCAAGAGCGGTTGAGATCTCGGCAACATCAGTGCTTCCTCCCCCATACATGTAAAAGCTTTCTTCTCTTTTCTCCTTCTTGATATTAGCAGAAGCTAGTAAACCTACAAAGATAGTGCGACTTTTTTTTTGTTGCTTTGCAGTTTCTCGCACGCGCGGCATACAAGAAAGCAACATAAAAGATATAGAAACATCCGGTGAAAAGGGAAGTAAGGAAAAGAGGAGGATATGAAAATTAGTTGCCATACGAAAAGTAAAACTAGTGGGTAGACTGAGGGCACGCTTACAGAAATTCATAGGTGAGGCTTTGGTCTCGCTAATAAAGAAACACTGAAAATTTCCTTCCATATCGTTCCCGACTACGGCAAGAAATAAAATTAGACAAATTTTTACTTTTAGATCATTACTATCCTCACTGACCTATTTGGAGCGAATTGTTTTTTTGCATGATCTCATGCCACTTTTTTTTCTCATGTTTCATAGTACATAGTGCGTACTTCGTCCACGTTAAATGGTTTGGAGTATATAATATTGTTTGCCCCAGTGTAAACGGCCATCAGTTGCCTCCGTGCACATAATTATACTGATTATTTATTTATTTATTTATTTATTTATTTATTTATTTATTTATTTATTTATTTATTTATTATTTATTTATTTTGCTTGCGTAGGTCAGTTAACAGTTATTGTAGCAGCTGACCGACGCCGGTACAGGTTTCCTGCAGCCGGCATTCGAAGCACTTAGCATGTAGCTCTTTATTCGTTTTTTTTGGGAGTTCGCGCAGCTGCAATCGGTTTTAACGAGTCTAATCGAGATGACTTAACCACTGACCTACTCCAGCGCCCCACGAAACATGGCTTCCGAGCTACACTGCTTACGTACTTTGAATGTAAGATAATTTCGGCTGCCCCTGGTGGCATTCTACTGCTCCATCCAGGGTCTGTCAAATTTGTAGCTCCTCAGTACTGACTTCCCAATGGTCTACGGAGTGGTTACATACCCATTCAGGAGTATTGGCCAAAGAAGATGGAAGCTGACGTCAGGGGCCTACGGCTGACTCTCGAATATCCATTGCTGATAATGCTTTCTCATTCGAAGCACGTAAACGGGCTTAGTGCCCCCCTGTTTGTTGTCCTTCCTCCTCGTGCACTTTTAATGGCCCACAAAACTCCATGTAAAACCAAGAACTCGTGCCATTTTCTGTAGGACGCAGGCATAGTCCGCTTTTGCCCTGAGGCAAACTTGCTGCGATTTACGAAGTGACGAAGCGTGAAGCCATCGGAAGCAAGAACGGGCCGATAACAAGGGACACCCGGCCTCACATTGAACTCGTGTCTTGGACGGTTTTTGGCTCGAGCGTCGATCCCGATGAGCACGGCTTCCTGATAGCGACGCGGAAAATCCCCGCCGCGCCGATTTCCAGCCCGAGCGAAATAAAGCTGTAAATACGCCAAATATGTCGCCACGAACATATTTCTGTAAATTTTAGTGAAATTAGCACGTATTCGATAGCCCACCTCAGAAGCCGACCGACTGCAGCCTGTAACTCGTTTATCAGAGCCCAATAGCAGGCATTCAGCCGAAATAGCTCAGTTGGGAGAGCGTTAGACTGAAGATCTAAAGGTCCCTGGTTCGATCCCGGGTTTCGGCATACGTGTTTTTTTTTTTTTTCTTTTTTTTTTCCTTCTGTAGCGTAAGCTACACTGGCCGAGGTTGAGCAGTTTCGCGTGGAACTTGAAGGGCCGTGCTGCACAAGCGCGAGGAGCATTGCTACTGTATTGCATTGCATTGCATTGTATTGAATTGGAAATCCAATCCAATTGGAGTACGGGTGTGTAGAGAATGGGGTCTGCACATTCGCCGGTCTGCGCATTCCAGAGGAGAGACGTCATAGCCGCGGCAGAAGCACTGGCGCCGTCGCGTGCCCAGCTGTGCCCCTCGGTTGCGCAGTAGCCAAGTCTGACGCTGCGCCGGAGCCGCTTGATAGCCGTTTCGCGTGGCTTCTGGAGAGCCGTGCTGGGCATGCGCGAGGAGCAATGACTGGACTGGACTGGACTGGATTGAATTGGATTGGATTGGATTTGAAATCATCTTAGCAGCAGTAAGCATGATAATCAGCTGATCTTAGACAACCAGGAAACCTAAGAATAACCAGCTGAACCTTAGCTCACGCTGCGTATATCCTGGCATAGCCGAGCTAAGCCACTGCTAATTTTTTTCAATAGCTTTATTTTTTCCTTTTATTATTCAATGGGCTGAACACTTCTCATAGGCTCTCTAATGTGTTATAGGGTTAGCAGCTGCTGTAGCTGCATCGCGTCACTCTGAGGCGTCAGTTCTGGTAATAAAGGGAAACAAAGCTGCTGAGCCCGAGAGGGCTTTTGGAGAAAAGAAGAAACGAATGGCATTGTGTATGAAGGCCCTATTCATTATTCCACTTCAGGGCTCCTTTGGAAGTACTGACTTTTTCTTTTTTTGCCGCAAGTATGCTTAATTTAACGTTTATCAAACATTTTTTCCTCGACATGTACGCTTGTTAACCCTCGATAGTTCTATATGGAACTTTGAAGTAATACTTGTCCTAGCTTCTTTTACTGCGATTGTACCCTGGGAAAACTCCCTATGGGGCACTCTTGGCGGGAGGCGCAGTTTACGTTGGCAGAAAAGTTAATAGCTGATCTGTGCTCCGAAAATATGTGAGCGAATATATAGGGGCATTGGCCAAAGCTCCATAAACATGGCTCATATAAAGCTGCGCCTAAATAAACCAATCTACCGATTTCAATTGAGAAATTTATCGTTAAATTCGAACCAGCCAATAGTTTCAACCAATAGTAACCTAAAGTTCCGCAGAAATCCACGCCGCACCCCTCAGGGATAGTATTTCTCTTTTTAATATCTGATTGATTGTACGTTTTAACGCACCGACGCAACGCAGACGATGACGCGCGCTGTAATGGAGGGCTCCGGATGAATTTTGACCGCCTGGGAATCTTTAACGTGCGGCAAAATCTCGTACACACGGGCGTTTTTGCTTTTTTGCCTCCATCATAAAAGCGACCGCCGCGGCAAGGAATCGAACCCGCGTCTTATTTATCTCGTTCGTCCCATCATGGACGTACATTTTAAAAATGCGGTGGTTGCAACACAAGTGGGCGTTTGGGGCTGCTTGAACGTCGTCATACGTAGCAGTGGGCCTAACGACACCAAAGTCGCACGAAGCCCCCGCATCCAGCAAGCGCATTTCGTTATTCGCGGCATCTTTGCCAGTAAAGTGGCAGTGGCCCATAACAGAAGATCTCCGAGGGTCTTTGGTTATGGGCACAGTGGGCATGGCCGGTATGTGGGCCGGTTTGTAACTCCTAGTGGTGTAGAAGAAAAATTTACCACCCCTTTTCAAAAGAAAGTCAAAGCTTTCGTCAAGTCAAAAGTCAAGTCAAGTCAAAGTCAAAAACGCCAAAGCTTTCGAACATCATAAGTGCGCCAAAACCTTCGCTCAAAGTGCGCCCAACCTTCACTGAAAGTGCGTCCAAAACCCCAATAGCAAACGAAGCGAACCCATGCGACGATTTTTCCCGCGCTAAGCAAACGCATCTACGAGCCCTACGTGGTTTATTAGGTAAAAATGTGCCATTTCACTCCTTCTTCATGATCGATGCGTGTATTGCCTTATCCAGAACCACTCCTTTTTAGCGATTTTCAAGTTTTGACGCAATGGAAGCCCGGGTTGGCGCACACACCGTGTGTCCAGAGATCTTATCAGGGCTTTTGGTTCGACCTACGGCTCTATGGGGAAATGCACTAGTGTTTAGACAGGACGCCATCGGTCCCACTGAGAAAGCTTTCGCTTTAAAAAAATTGGACCCCATTTGCTCGCGTCGCTGCAATGTCGTAGAAAGACGATAGTGTTTTGCCGCCACTGCCCCGTAACTGCCTCTGCTGTCTCACCCGCCCACATTTCACGCGGTTGCCCTCCTGTCCAAGTGGAGTTTCGCGAAGTTCAATTTTGACGTGCTCACACTGCTGTGCCATCTGCTGGGACTGCAGATATCTAATAAATCTAGAATCATGCTCCATATTTGCCAAAAACAGCTTTTAGCAAATGAGCCTTAATCAAAGCTCGGCGCTTTTTCCTTCACCTGCCCCTATGGTCTTTATATTTGGATTTTGTTCACAGCTATTTTAACACGGAAGTGTTTTATGCCAGGATACACAATGATTTTACCGACGTCATTACCATCACGGAAATGACGCCTGTACAGCGAACGCAGGAGAAACGACAGAAAAGCTTTTATTGACGCGGACGGTGCTGCCGTCTAGGAGAGGTGAAGCGAAGTAGTGCGTCATTACGCTAACAAGCGCCGACAGTTGGCGCCTCAGTCGGGCAGCGCAAGCTGCGTCACTGCTCAGCGGGATGGCGTCAAGGCAACGACGCCGACGGGCGAATACTGCGAACGTGACGGATTTGGTGCGAAGAGAAACGCCAGCGGGAAGCGGAATGCGTTCGCACGTCACGGCCTAAGCTGCGAACTCTGCCTCTCGCGTTCCACAAGCTGAGCTCTTCGCAACGCTACCGTCTGCCGCACACGCCACGAAGCAGGACCGAAGTGGCCGCACCTTTGCCGAAGCGACCCACCAGCAGGACGTCGCTCACCAAGCACACCCACAAGACAGCCGCTGACCCGCGAATAATGTTCGTTTCACTGCAGATTTCGCTGCACATTTCATTTTCGTGTTTTACTGATTCCTATGACCGAGGAGTCAACGACAGGTTTTTATTGTGACATTTTTCATGGGGCAACACGTATCCTCTGACGTTTCATCTGTTCAGCATAGTTCAAATCAGTGTATTCGCGTTGTAACATTTAGTCCACCGCTCCTCTGCCTCATGACTTCTAAGTCAGAATAATGTACTAATTTTATTGCGCTGTTTCACTATACATTCGGTATTTCTTCTTTACAAACTGTTCCACGGTAACCTTTCATATGATATCACTGATGTTGCTATTTCACGCAGTAAAAGCGTCACCAGGTTTTCAAGTAATTATTTCATACTACCAACTGCACACTATTACGGTAATAAAACCACTTTTTTCACAGCGGTTACTTCGCAAGGGAATAAAAATTGGTCCCGGTGCTTGATTTCGCCGTGGGTCCACCACCCATCGACATCATGCAGTCGATTTCTCGACTAAACTTATAACCAGGAGGCTAGCCGTTTGTAGCGCGAGCGTGAGCGTAGGGTATCATCGGTGGGTTCCCGTGTTATCTGCTTCGTTGTGCGTTTTCTTTCTGCTCATGCACTATCGAAGAACGCCTGTCTCAGAGAAGGAAGCGGCTGTCCTGCGAGGTGAGCTCCATACAACCGTCCGACACTGCTACGACAAAGGCCTGCCCCGGCTCGCTAAGCCTACTGCCTGCAACCCCGCTCGGTTCTAAACTTTCTGCTGGTCGGGCTCCTTCTGCTCTCCGGCGATATCCACTGTAACCCCGGGCCCTTCCGCCTGCAGTACTACAATGCGCGAAGCCTTCTGAACAAGATCCCTGAACTCCAGTCCGACCTGAGCTGCAACCCCGCTGACGCTGTGTGTGTGAGTGAAACGTGGCTCGGCGACTCCGTCCGGGATCACGAAATATTTGGTCCCGTATACGCCGTATTTAGAAAAGATCGTCGTGGACGCGGAGGTGGTGTTTTGATTGCCGTCAAGCACAAATTTTCCCCTACGCGCTGCGCAGACCTTGAAAGCCCCAATTCCGAACTGGTATGGACGCAACTCAACTGCCGCGGTCGGAAGCTGCTACTCGGCTCACTCTACAGGCCCCCTACCTCGGGGCACGGTGTCTTCTCCGAGCTTTGTGAGGTTTTCGATCGTATCGGCGCTCAAGGGGACCTCTTCATGAACATTCTACTAACTGGCGACTTCAAACTTCATATCAACTGGAACTCCGCGGACCCGATCCCAACTAACGACACAGAGGCTAAGTTCCTAGACTGGATGCAGTACGCTAACCTGACGCAGGTTGTTTGCTTCCCAACACACATTCATGGCGGCAATCTCAATCTCCATCACACCCTGGATCTTGTGCTTTGCCGGAACCCGGCTCAGCTACAATCGGTATCGGACACACCTCCCTTATCAAACTCCGACCACATCGGGATCTCATCTTCATGGTACCTTGGTTGTACAGGCAAACGCTTCGTCTCAAAGCAGGTTCTCCTGTTCAACAGGGACGGACGCGAAACTCTGAATCGCTCGGTGGCCGCTGCCCCCTGGTTCATCTGCATGAACTTTCTGTCGGACTACAATCCTTGGGACTTGTTCTACGACTTGTTCTCGGCAGCCTGCAAGGACTCCACGTACTCAAAACTAACCTCAAAGAAGAATAAAGTTAAACCTTGGATAACTGGTCCCATCAGGAAATTATCAAACAAAACGAAGCGCCTCTTCAGAAAGGCAGTGAAAAGTCAAGACCCAAAACATTGGTCTGAATACAAGCATTTTCCCCGATCGCTAAAAAAGGAGATACGAGAGTCTTACCAGAGATACCTTTGTGACATCGCCAGCCAGGCCAGAACATGCCCCAAACTGTTCTGGCAGTTCTTCGGCTCCCAGCAGAGAAATAGCACCGCCACTCGACTCCATCTTGAACGTGGCCTCTCTGACAATCCACAGGACATTGCGAACTCCTTTTGGCGTATATTTCAGCGAGGTAGTACTGTCCCTCAACAACCCATGCCCGACCCCGCATGGGGACCGCCACTCGGCGGACCAGCGCTCTCACTTGCAGGCCACTCCTGTGTTCGATCCTCCCTTGGTGAAAGCAAACGAGGTTAAATCTGCCATCTGCAAACTGAAGAACAGTGCCTCACCTGGCCCAGGTGGCATACCCCCCCTTCTACTCAAGGCCTGTGCTCCTACTATCTCCCTTCTTCTGGCCACTCTGTACAACTACACGTTCCCCAGGGCCCTCATCCCTCAGGTGTGGAAACTGGCACACGTTATCCCTGTCCACAAAGGGTCAGGTAAACCCTTGAACGCTCTAGAAAACTACCGTCCAATTAGTCTCACCTCCATTCTATGCAAAATTTTTGAAACTCTCATCTGCAGCAAAATCTGCGGACACCTAGAAATGAACAATCTCGTTTGCAACACCCAGCATGGTTTCAGAAAAGGACGAAGCTGTGAAACCTTGCTCTCCATCTTGCACCACGACCTGAGTGGCGCCCTCTATAGCTCCAAAGAAGCCGATGTTCTTTCCCTGGATTTCTCCAGTGCATTCATTCGACAGCATTAACCACAACCTCCTCATCACCAAGCTCCCAGCATTTGGCATAACTGAAACGACCCTGCAATGGATAACAGCCTTCCTCACAAACCGCCGCCAGCAGGTCCACTACCGGGGTGCTACTGGTCAGTGGCACACAGTGAAAACGGGCTGCGCCTCAGGGATCCGTGATTGGCCCACTCCTATTTAACCTGTAGGTCAACGACCTCGCGTCCGACATTGAATCAAACATTCTAAGATACGCTGACGACCACATACTTTACCGCACTATCCATACCACTAAAAACCGGCAGATCTTGCAGTCGACCTCCTCAAGATTTCCAGATGGAGTGATCGTAATGGATTATTCCTCAACCCACGCAAGTCACTATACCTTCGGATATATTGCAAACGAACACCGGCGGACGTGCCCTACATGGCCAATGGCCCACGCCTGCAGGAGGTCACCGAGACAAATCTCCTTGGGGTCTGTTTTGATCGCAGCCTGTCTTTCAGACCTCTCACGTAGACTATGTCTGCAAAAGAACTAACAGGCTAAGGGGGTTCATTACCCGAACGTCAAGGGCCATGCCACACCATGCCTTCTGTGCGCTGTTCACAGCCCTTGTACTTCCAGTCCTGAAATACTGTTCCACCATCTGGAGCCCCCACCAGATTGACCTCCAAAAGCGGCTCGAGTCCGTTCAACGGAAAGCATCAAAGACGGCGCTTCATATCATGGACAGGACAACCAAACTTCCCTACGAGGAACGGTTGCAGACCCTGAGGTGGTCTCGACTTGACGGACGCAGACTATTCTCCAGGCGGGTACTCCTGTACAAGTTTCTGCACAGCGACTGTCCCATCCCAGAGGGTTACCTGCGCCGTTCAAGACGGGACCCACTGAGACTCGAGCAGCGCCTCGCAAGCACCACCAGTGCCTCCTACTCCCTCTTCATCCAAGCCCCTGAGCTATGGAACTCCTTGCCTGTCGGCGCTAGGAGGGCCCAAAGTGTCGGTGAATTCAAAGACTTGGTGTGGTACAGAGATGTGTGAGCAACTGCACTGCACCTCCCCTCACCCGTATATACTACTGTATATAAAACTATAACTCCCCTCATCTGTATATATGTTATAATCATTTTCACATATCCTATATATTGTTAACACTGATACAGCTGAGGAGGCAGCCACCACTCTGGTGTATAGGCTCCTGCCTTTTGGCTGCCTCTGGCTCTCAGCTGTATGGAAGTTATGCCAATAAACTCCTATTGAACCTATTGGTTGTGAGCACTTCCGCTCTCGTATAGGCTCGAGGCAGGAGCACGGATATATGGTTAGCAACCGCCACCAACATGTTACGGAGAGGAAGACGTGAAACGAATATGTATTTACAAGGCGTTGTTACACCCGCCGTGGTGGCTCAGTGGCTAAGGCGTTGTGCTGCTGGGCACGAGAACGCTGGTTCGATTCCCGGCCGCTGCGGCCTCTTTTCTGATGGAGGCGAAAAGCAAAAACGCCCATGCGTACGAGATTTCGGCGCACGTTAAAGATCCCCAGGTGGTCAAAATTAATCCGGAATCCCCCACCACGGCGCGCCTCATCGCCTGCGTTCCATTGGCGCGTTAAACCCTACAATCCATCAACCAACAAGGCGTATTTACAGAAAAGAAGGATCCACGCAGACCAAGAACGCCAGAGCTTCGGCTACTTCCTTTTCAATACATGTACACCTCAGAGTCGATCTGAGGCCACCCAGCCTCTTGGTTTAGCACATGTCCGAGCAGGCTAGGCACTGGCGTTCGTGTCTTCTTCCTCTGTGGCTGATCACCATAACAATACTGTTGTACTTTATATGGCTAATACGAAACAAAATAACGTCATTGCATGCGACTTATGCCAACGGGCATTCTATCGCAAAAAAAAAAAAATAAAATAACGCGAAACTGCGGTGTCGCAGTTTCGCGTTGTATGCGCAGGGCAACTCTGGCTTTCACTGTAGGTGTGAGTTCGTTACAAATCTACCAAATTATCCAATAGGTGTTAATTCGATCGCCGCATTGATTAGTAGCTCTCACATTTTTGTTTTCTGCTTCAATAGCGCTGAATTCGCGGTGCAAACGTGACAGGGATGTAAAAATTGCGCATAACACTGTGAATTCCTATTCATTTTTCGAGTATTACTGTTTTTTAAAATAAATTTCACTTCATGATGCTTACTGAAAATAGTTAAAAGCGTGTTTTCGTGTATATTTCAAGTCACCTGCATTTGACTTGGAAATCGTTGTTTCCCGGCAACAAGTGTATTTCTCGATGACTCAAAGCACCTTCTGCTGCTCTGTGTTGTCGCTCTTCCTTGCGCTCGGTGCAGATGACAGAAAAGAAAAATACCAGGCAGCCTCACGCCGGAATACAAGACACAAGAACAGGCTTTTGACGCAGGTCCCTTGCAGGTCTTTAGAGGGGGAGCAAGCCCCCACCCGCCGCGCGCACCCGCATGAAACACGCCTTGCAAAGTGAGGGGAGCGGCGGTGGGCAACAATAGGACTGGTCATGAATGGGACCGGTTGTTGACGGAGCTATTTCTTCAATTGAACCAGAGTCCTTCAATGACTCTGATTGAACTGAGGGAACAAAAGGCAACTGAGGGGAAAGTTGCCTTGCCTGAGAAATGTTTCGCGCGGTCTCGCAGCGGTTAAAACAACAACTGACGCTGTAATTTATCCTCCTCAACACGTTGGCCTGCCCATGTCCTGGGCTGGGCTGGGCTCATAACACAAAATAAACACGCGCGCATACACACTTACAACCTTTGTCTCAGCGCATCTCCGGCGTCAAAATGCAGTCAAGCACTGAAACAATGCGGCTGCGATTTTTAAAAGCATTGGCGTAGCCAGGATTTTATATCGGGGGGGGGGGGGGAGGTGTTTGTTAGCCTCCCTTCCCGCCCCCACCCGTAAAGCTGACCCCCTAAACTGCCTTTCTGTCTCTTCGTCAAGATGCCTGATAAGAATAAACAGTTGGTTTAATTGGCCTAGAGCGTCCTTTTTATTTATTTCAAGCCTAATTCGAGATAGGTGATTATGTATACTCTTCCAACCAATTTAAAAATGTAACAAGCGGGGACCTTATTTCAGGTCATAACATATAAGTTACGCCAGGGCTCGCGAGTTGAAGAAGTGGAAGGAGTTCGGACACAAGAAGCGCGGCGCATTTACGCATTCGGAACAATTTCAAACAGCGGCCTCTCCCTGCACATTGACTAGAGCTTTGATCTTTCTAATGTCAGGGGCGCAAACAGACATCTGTCCTCCCTAATTGTCTCTCCAGACATGGACCAAGACTTGTGATGCTTTATCGAACCCAATTTCCATGGCGCAACGCATGCTTTAGGAGCTGTGACGGGAGGTAACGGAGGTTGCGTGAAGGCTGCGGAAAAGATTAAAACGAAAAGCTGAGGGAGGCACGCGTCGATCGCGGAAAAGAAGATAAAAAGGTGGCCTCTTAGCTGTGCGATACTTGGTACAAAAAATATATACGGGACTGGTTGAACATGCTCGTGGAAGCCACATGTGGCTTCCACGAGCATGTGGCTGCTGAGAACGGGGACGCGGGTTCGAGTCCCGGCAGCGGCGGCCGCTTTTCTAGTGGATACGGAGAGCCAAACCACCCGTGTATATACGAGATTTCGGCGCATGTTAAAGATCCCCAGGTGGTCAAAATCAATCCGGAGCCCTCCACTATACGGCGCGCCTCATCGCCTTCATTTTGTCGGCGCGTTGAACCTTACAATCAATCAATCAATCATATCAATCAATGACTCGTACGCAGTAGCATTTGTGTTCCCGCGCAGTCGACTGTTTCTTCAAGACGTGGCGTTTTTTATTCGGTTTCAAAAGCCGCGGAAGACGGCCGGTAACGGCCGCATGATCGATAGGACCGTGCAATCGCGCCAGCCGAAGCCCCTAGCCGACATGAAGAACCACAAAGCCAGAAGGTTATCTTGCTCCGTGACGCAGCATAAAATGCCTTGTCATGCATGCTCCGGTGGCCGCGCGGCTGCGACTTGATGCGATAACGTTTTCGTTTTGTTTTACAACTGGCAGAATGTTCTGGAAGACGATATCGATGTGAAAGAGTGGAAGGGTAGGCGGTAGCCGACCAAAAGCAGCGCTCTGTAACGCCAGGATAAGCGCGTTTTAGAAGAAGGGGTACGCCAGCCTGCTTGTTGCGCATCGGGCGCATAGTAGATGGCGGCTCGGTGACGGCGGCGATGGACAGGTGAGTTTTTTTTCACGCGGTATACTGTCTATTGGGCAAGTTTGGTTCGCGCTAAGAGGTGTTTTAATGCCATAAGTGTTGTCGTTTTCGTTTCCTTCAGTCGTTTTTAGTTGTGCCTGTGCCATCCCCGCTCCCAACCGGCTCGCTCCGACAAGCGAATACCCACGAGGGCCTCACGGACTTCCTTCACTGTATGCTGCTTCACAGTCTTCACCGACGACTCTTCCAAGTGGTGAGTTCCGTGGCTGAAGGCCCGGTGCGACGTGCGGCGTGCCCACGAAACCGGCTTTCGTATCATTTTTTTCGCGACGCTGAACGTTTGCGTATTTGAATTTTCCTAACCGAGCGCAATTAGCCTCGGAGCCGGACGTTTCCTGGGCCGTCGCGACGCAGGGATTCCGACTGTCGCCAAAACTTTGCGGTGAGCGTTAGGCTGTAGCTTTCGGGACAGCGGCGCAGTGGCGGTGTTGGAGCCCTTCGCCACTGCCTCTAGCGTCGGACTCAGCTCGGAAGCCCCGTTAGGTTGTGGTGATAGTCGGTCTTCCTTTCCGAACGCCGCGGTAGCCGAGGTATACGCACTTCGATAATGCCTTCCGCTCGCACGTCCTCGGTTCGCGCGGCGTTCGGAATACAGTCGCCACCTTCAACGAGCATCACTGAAGCACGGAACGCAGCTCTGCGGTCCGCGGCTCCAAATTGGGGTCGTGGCAAAGGCGAGTGATGGAATTGGTGTCCTTGGTTCCTTTTCAGGTTCGCGTCCGGAACCGCCTCCGCCCTCCCCTTTCCCTGACCCTTGCGTCGTGTCTTATTGCACTTGCTCCTTCCCGCAAACATGCACTACTCATCTGGCTAGGCAGGTACACGTCTCCATCTGTCCTATCTACTGAGCTCGACGACGCGTGTTTTGTACAGAGGTGTTCTGGTAATAAAAGTGGTTCTGTGGCTGTTCGTCTGTTACTTTGCCTTTCAGCGTCCCTTCCCGTTCCTGCCAGGCGTAATCATGGTCCCCGCATTCGGTAAGCCGTGATTACCTTCGAAATTGCAACATTTCTAACGTGATTTGCCTTTTGTTCCAGACCGCCTCCTGCCTATGCGTACCGGCCACCGCCGAGCAGTGCGGGGCCGTCATCGAGACGTCCAGAATGCCGTTCGAGTCGAGCTGTACATGGCTGCGCCTGTCTTGAAATCAATAAACCCTGTTTGCAATCGGTAAGAAATGGTGATCTCCCTAAACGTAACATTTTTAACGTGATTTGCCTCTTGGTGCAGACCGCCTCCTATGTATGCGTCCTGATTACCACCTTGGAGGACGGTGCCGTCATCGAGCCTTCACGGATGCCGTTCGAGTCGAGCTGTTACATGGCTGCGCCTGTCTTGAAATCATTAAACCCTGTTTGCAATCGGTAAGGAATGGTGATCTCCCTCAACGTAACATTTTTAACGTGATTTGCCTCTTGGTGCAGACCGCCTCCTATGTATGCGTCCTGATTACCACCTTGGAGGACGGTGCCGTCATCGAGCCTTCACGGATGCCGTTCGAGTCGAGCTGTTCATGTCTGCGCCTGTCTTGAAATCATTAAACCCTGTTTGCAATCGGTAAGGAATGGTGATCTCCCTCAACGTAACATTTTTAACGTGATTTGCCTCTTGGTGCAGACCGCCTCCTATGTATGCGTCCTGATTACCACCTTGGAGGACGGTGCCGTCATCGAGCCTTCACGGATGCCGTTCGAGTCGAGCTGTACATGGCTGCGCCTGTCTTCAAATCATTAAACCCTGTTTGCAATCGGTAAGGAATGGTGATCTCCCTCAACGTAACATTTTTAACGTGATTTGCCTCTTGGTGCAGACCGCCTCCTATGTATGCGTCCTGATTACCACCTTGGGGGACGGTGCCGTCATCGAGCCTTCACGGATGCCGTTCGAGTCGAGCTGTTACATGGCTGCGCCTGTCTTCAAATCATTAAACCCTGTTTGCAATCGGTAAGGAATGGTGATCTCCCTCAACGTAACATTTTTAACGTGATTTGCCTCTTGGTGCAGACCGCCTCCTATGTATGCGTCCTGATTACCACCTTGGGGGACGGTGCCGTCATCGAGCCTTCACGGATGCCGTTCGAGTCGAGCTGTACATGGCTGCGCCTGTCTTCAAATCATTAAACCCTGTTTGCAATCGGTAAGAATGGTGATCTCCCTAAACGTAACATTTTTAACGTGATTTGCCTCTTGGTGCAGACCTCCTCCTATGTATGCGTCCTGATTACCACCTTGGAGGACGGTGCCGTCATCGAGCCTTCACGGATGCCGTTCGAGTCGAGCTGTTCATGTCTGCGCCTGTCTTGAAATCATTAAACCCTGTTTGCAATCGGTAAGGAAGGGTGATCTCCCTAAACGTAACATTTTTAACATGATTTGCCTCTTGGTGCAGACCGCCTCCTATGTATGCGTCCTGATTACCACCTTGGAGGATGGTGCCGTCATCGAGCCTTCACGGATGCCGTTCGAGCCGAGCTGTTCATGTCTGCGCCTGTCTTGAAATCATTAAACCCTGTTTGCAATCGGTAAGGAATGGTGATCTCCCTAAACGTAACATTTTTAACATGATTTGCCTCTTGGTGCAGACCTCCTCCTATGTATGCGTCCTGATTACCACCTTGGAGGATGGTGCCGTCATCGAGCCTTCACGGATGCCGTTCGAGTCGAGCTGTTCATGTCTGCGCCTGTCTTGAAATCATTAAACCCTGTTTGCAATCGGTAAGGAATGGTGATCTCCCTCAACGTAACATTTTTAACGTGATTTGCCTCTTGGTGCAGACCGCCTCCTATGTATGCGTCCTGATTACCACCTTGGAGGACGGTGCCGTCATCGAGCCTTCACGGATGCCGTTCGAGTCGAGCTGTTCATGTCTGCGCCTGTCTTGAAATCATTAAACCCTGTTTGCAATCGGTAAGGAATGGTGATCTCCCTAAACGTAACATTTTTAACATGATTTGCCTCTTGGTGCAGACCGCCTCCTATGTATGCGTCCTGATTACCACCTTGGAGGATGGTGCCGTCATCGAGCCTTCACGGATGCCGTTCGAGTCGAGCTGTTCATGTCTGCGCCTGTCTTGAAATCATTAAACCCTGTTTGCAATCGGTAAGGAATGGTGATCTCCCTCAACGTAACATTTTTAACGTGATTTGCCTCTTGGTGCAGACCGCCTCCTATGTATGCGTCCTGGTTACCACCTTGGAGGACGGTGCCGTCATCGAGCCTTCACGGATGCCGTTCGAGTCAAACTGTCCGTCGCTGCGCCTGTGTTGGAATTAAACCCTGGTCGAAACCGGAGTACTGCCTTTGTCGTTTGTACACAGTCGATGCGGCTCGCTGGCTCTGTCGGCTCGAGCGACATCAAGTACTGTGTCGGTCTCTTGTATCTCGTTTCAAACAGTATTTTAGCAAATCCTAGTTGTCATAATGGCGCTTATTAAAGTTGGGAGAGAAAAAAAAAGAGCGAACAAGTTCGCACTCCTAGTGAGCATAATTCCAAAAATGATTCGCTAGGAGTGCGGTTAGGGACAGCCCTTTACCCCGTATGAACGTCCCACCGTTCATGAAGCGAAGTTCTTACTCGGGTACTTTGTCCTCTGGCTGGTGTGAAAGTGTTCATTCTTGGCAACGTGTCCTCTCAGGATATGGCCCCGGACGGCGAAAAAGGTAAACGAACTTTTGTGAGTAACTTGCTTCGGTTCGGTGTAGCCACCGGCAAAGTAGCATGCGGACAGAAGTCTGACCATTCTTGTCGTCACTCGTAGAGTTGAGTGTAATACTCGGCGTACTGTTTAGTTTTCTCAGTGGCTCTTACTGCACCAATTTGTGTCAGATAAACCATGGCGTGCCATACCAGAGTGTTATCAGATGTAGCTGCTCAAAGATTAGCGATTCAGTATCAAGTGTTGTACATAAATGTGCAGTGAAGGGCTCGATTATGCATGGTGGCAATGCTAAAAACTGTCGCAAAGCGCCTCAGTGACGCTACGCCCCAAGCAGATCGTGACATAGGAGCCTAGCAGCCCTGCCAGAGTGGTGCATTACCTGTGCGAAAGATGTGAGCCTGTGGGGAACCCCGACTGAGTTTTCCCCCCCAGAGGGACGTTTGCTTCAAACTCACCGGAAATAAACAGTGTGCGCGCGTTCCGGTGTTCGTTAGTGATGGCGGCGTCAGTGCCTGTTGACGCTGCCAAGAGTCAAAGGACGTTTGGTTATGTCTCCCGCCTACTTGCTTGGCCAGCGGGCTCCTTCATCTCGAAAGCAAGTGTGCCCTGGCAGAGAATTTCCTTCGTGGTCAATAAAAATGCATAAAGTGATTCACGGTTGTTGTCCTCCCTTGCTCCACTCACCAAAGCGTTCGGCACTAATCAGAGGCATCGAAAGCACAGCGGCAAACAAATAATGTTCACATACGGCCATAATTTCGCTTCAAACCAGAGGAGTCATATTCGACGATAGAATATATACATGTACTGAATTAAGTAAAGAAACAGTAATGCGATAACAGACCAAGTAAAAGAAATGAAAGAGAAAGGAACAAAAGTGAAAAAAATTGCTGAAAAGGTACTGAATCAGGCTTACGGCTTATGCGCGGGGCCCAATCTCTGACAAGACGACGGAATCTGCCGGCCACTGTATACCGCCATCTAACCTCCACACGTCATTGGCGCAGAGAAACGCCCTCTCACGGACAGACTCCGCCATTAAATGGCTCTAATAATGTTCCCTAATGCGCGTGGAACTAAACACATGAGTAATTTGCCTGGTCAAGCTAAGGCCGAAAGCTTCAGAACTAGCGCTACTAGCCATGGGTGTACTAATGAGGACGAAATACGTACGTCTCAACTCAGCCCGCATGCAGTCTTTGCCTCAACGGGCGCTTTCTAACCATTCCGACGGCGCCGAAAAGGGCAAGGAAGGCGCCAAGAGGCACGATTTGCGTCGCCGTTATCAGGAAAATCTTTTGCTGATAAGGGGGGTATTTTCAAGCATTCTTTAGCAAAACTTTTCACTCGAAGGTGTAACCATGGTGTAACATTAGGCTTCGCGAAAAGGTGTAAATTTTGACTCCCTTTAGGGTGTACGTGCTGACTCTCTTTTGCAGGGTATAACTACACCCTTTGAGGGAAAAAAGTTTCGCTGAAAAGACCCCTCTTATCAGCAAAAGATTTTCTTGATAACGGCGACGCAAATCGTGCCTCTTAGCGCCTTTCTTGTGCCTTTTGGTGCCTTCAGAATGGTTAGACAACGCCCGTTCAGGCCAAAGATTTTCGGGACGCGTTCTTTAGTTAAACTTTTCACTGGAACTGTGGAAGTATAAGCCCCGCAGAAGGGTGTCAGTCCTCGCACCCGAGAGAGAGAAATATGTTTATTGGCGAGGTTGGCCTAGGAAAGTCAGAATTTGCTCCCTTGCGTGCAGCGTAATGTTAGACCTTTTGAGGGAAACGTTCACATGACATGTGTAAGTTTTCTCTTCGATGTGAGTTTTCATGTGATCTTATTTATTCGTATTCAGAGATCTTAGTGAGTGAGGGTTTGTTCTAAAACGTAGTTTCCCATCCAAATTCCCTTTCATAGTCATATTTTTAATTTTTTTTTTCTTTTCAATTCTGTACATGCACGCCACTGTGCTCAAGCTGGCGTAGCCAGCGAGCTCAGGAGCTTTGATAGAGGCAGCAAATATTTAGAAAACGCTTTTATTTTCGCAATTGAAGCAAGGAGTATGAGTGACATGGCGAGATGCTACGACGTCATGTTTTGGCGGCGTGAAGGATTGCAAGCTTGTACAGAACACAGGCAGGCTTGGACGCGCTTCGGGTTTGGAACTTCCAAGAGGCGTCCTGACTTGTCGAACAAGGCCAGCGCGCTGAAGCCAAGTGAATGCAACATCTGAAAAACAAAGAAGAACAAGAAGAAAAAGCCAAAGTTACACATATGCAGTAGTCAGGAACGGAAGCAGCTGCGGGCTGGCGACCCGGTTTATTACAGCTCCATAGCAGGGAAGGGAGCAGGCCGATAAGCATCCTTAGGCACCACAGATTACATGAAATTAGTTTTATAGACTTTCAGTCATGCTTCTACGAGGTCGCGGCTTCGATTCCCAGCCGCAGCGGCCGCTTTTCTGATGGAGGCGAAAAGCAAAAACACCCGTGTGTACGAGATTTCGGCGCACGTTAAAAAAAATGGCAGCATCTCAACTCCGTGGATAATGGCGAGGGTGCGGAGTACGGGGACCGTGACATCCAAGTTGCACCTCGAGTGAAATCCGATTTGCGCCCCGACCGTCATTCGATTTTAGTCACTTTGCCTCCGCTTGCCGCGGTTTCATATTCGGGGAAGCTCGTTGTCTTCGTAGACGTTAGCAGCTGCGTGACGCGTCTTACGTTTGTTTCCGTCCATGGCGGGAAGAGGGTATGGGATTTTCAGAACCCGCTTACATACGCGGTGCACCGCGGCGCCATCTCGTGTTTCCGCGTAGCGCCATTTAGCGTAGTTCGATGCAGTCACTGTGCACGTATTACAACTTGATCACAACCTGACTGCACCGGTGCTTTTGCGCGTTTTCTCGAATGGACACCAGGCCATTCTTCCCTCGAGGGAAACGAGGCGGCACACGCCGCTGCCCGTGCTCTTACATTCCGGGCGTTTTCGTCGACGGAAGAGGCGGTCTCTCCCCGATACACTGAAATCTTGTATCATTATCGCCAACTGCGGCTTCAATACCCTCCTCCTCACCCATCCCTCAGCACACAGGCGGCTCGCATTTGGCGTCGACTGCAGACCAACACATTCTACACCACGATACTCCACTACATCTCTCCCTCCATTTACCCCTACAACTGCCCTTCTTGCTCCTTCCCAAACACTACCTACCACCTGGTGTGGGAATGCCCCTACGCGCCAAACCCCCTCTTTTCCCCATCCCCTGAGCAGTAGGAGCGCGAGTTGGCCAGCTCACGGTGCGAGGAGCTGGCCTCATCACTCGCGCCCAAGCAGCTGCGCTAGCTAGCGGCTATCTGGACTGAGCAAGCCACCCACTTTTATGCTCAATAAATGTTTTCCAATCCAATCCAATCCAATCGCGTTGCTAGATTATGTTAGTGCCTGTTTTCGAGTGTTTTGGAGTGCTCTTGTACCCTTTTAGATAGTTTCCGCACAGATTTTCGCTTAATGGTGGTGTGCGCACGGATTGGCGCGGACGGAGATTGGGAGGTCCTAAGGTACTCCGCACCCTTACTGGCGAGGGAGTAAGCTGTTTGGCTCTCGGGTACTAACTCACGGTCGTAGCCCAATGGGTAAGACGACTGACACTACCTCTGTCTGGTCTACCAAACACAGGCTCGAATCCTGCCGGTGCCTGTGTGATTTTTTGCGATTTTAAATGTTATGCGCACGGACGCGGACGGACATTGTGAGGTCCTAAGGTGCTCCGCACCTAAAAAACGCGTCTCGTCGCCTGCGTTGCGTCGGCGCGTTAAGTGATACAATCAAGCTTTACAGCGCAGGGTATACAGAGCAACACTTCGCCTTCCAGCCAACCCCTCTACAATACGCTTACTCTCAACTGGCACCGTTAACACGATCCCCCAGCCCCTCGAAGACCACCGCCTTAGCCAACTTGCTTGTCTATCCACAACCTCCTAAGGTTCGTTCCTCCTGCATTAACTGAACTTCACTGCTCCACTTCGACAAGGCCACTGAATTCTCATATGGATGACTTTTGAAATGCACGCTGGCTTTCTCTCATGCTACCTTTTACGGCCCTTACGAAAGAATTTATTCGGTAAGTTGGTCATTCGGTAAGTTGGCTTTCCGAATACGGGGTTGGTGAGCCTCACTATGTTGGAACGGAAGCGCACCAAAGGAGCATCGTACCTATGCGCCTCCTTAACAACGTCGAGAAGGCAGAGAGGGGGCCAGCTGGCAGGCGCCTCTGCAGCATCCCAGGAGGCTGTTGATGCGGCGACCCAGCCTCGCGTGCATGGCCTTCGCATATCGCAGTCCAAGTCTGACGCCCACGATGGAGAGCCTGTGTGTGCATGGTAACCACAGAGAGGTGTTTTACTTAAGCTTTGCCATTGCCGCAACAGTGCCGCAAATGGCTATGAACCAGCCCATCTGGTCCACATCGCGTGCATCTCACAGGGAGTGAACCAGCTGCTGGCAAGGGCGGCAGGGGGTACTCACACCAATGAGCCCTCTCCATTACCAAGCATGTACGGGCTACCAGCACTACCTTCTGGGCCGAGGCGATCCGACACGTCCGCACACGGGGCTCCCCAGGCGCAGAACCTTTGCCCGAAACAGGCAGCAGGCACGCCCAGCTCCAAGCCCTCCAGGTGGCCCTGCGACATGTATATATAGAGCGACTTCAGGTGAACCACGGTGTACCCGATTGCGACCAGCCCACGTCCCCGGGACCATCGCCATACCTCGACTCCAAAGGTAACCCAAGAGAAAATGTAACTGGTCCCAGGTGGTGTATGGCTAAATTCCCATTTGGGCCCAGCTGGTTCTTGCTGGTCCCAACTGGTACCACCTAGTTCCAGCTGGGAATTTAACCATAAAACAGTGGTACCAACTACTATTTTCTCTTGGGAAGGTCACAGTTCTGCAGCAAGAATGATATTTTTTCATTTACTTGTTCTTGTCCCAAATGCAATAGAAAATTTTTGCCATATAAGCATTCTACGCCCGTACAGCATCTTCCAGTGCAAGGCCAATGGAGCTCATTCTGTGCAGTCTGCATGGAATTTATGCACTTACGTTATAACATAATTTACGTTATTACGTTACTTTAGCCTCTCGTTGTCTTTTTAAGATAAGACCTGCATTACAAATATATGTGTAGCGCAGGTGCTTCCTAACAGGACAATTTCTGTAGTATGTCGTTTGTCGTATTTTTGCGTGTCGTACAGTCGTCTTGTCGTACAGTCGTCGTGTTGTGTCGTCATGCTGACATTTGTCGTGTGTAGTATTCCTGTAGCAATTTTGTTATTTTATCGTGTGTTGTAGTCCTGTAGTGATCCTGTAGTATGTCATAGTCCTGTAGTAATCCTGTAGTGATACTGTAGTATGTCGTAGCCTGTAGTAATCCTGTAGTATGTCGTAGTCAGGCTGTAGTAATCCTGTAGTATGTCACAGTTCTGATGCTCTACTGCGAGAATCATGCCTGTCTTGTCGAAGTCCTGATGCTGTGTTATGTATTCCTGGCGTCTTGCAGTCCTGACCTGTCGCACAATGCATTCATAACAATTCTGTTGCAGCAAATATCAGTATTTTTGAATCCAGCCATGCACTGTATTTGGGCTGTCCACTGTAAGTAAACAGTTAAGACAGCCCAAATATGCCACGGGCCCATGCACAGGCAAACTGAAGAGAACACAAAAATTTTATTTTAGTTTGCTTCATGCACACGCAGCTCCAGGCTGGAAAAAACAAGTCCAAGTACCATTATAATTGGCTTGCCGAAGGACAGAAGTGCACCGTCCCTAACTACAAGCATTATGGATGATCCGCAGCATTCTAACGCTGCAAAGTTGTCTGAAGCTGCAAAAACCTTATAGTAAATACACTACATTCCCAGGGAAAAACCACCAATAGCTATAGGCTGCCAGTAATGAATTATACAGCTGCAGAAAGCCACAGAAAGACACAAAAAAACTATCAATGCACACCTCATGAAGCACAAAAACGACATTGCAAATTACACCCACCATTAAAAATGCCGCAATTTCTCACAATGACTGTTTAGGATTAAAACGGTAGAGACACTGGCTCTGGCGTTCACACCAGCCAAATTGGCAAACAAGCCCATGTACCTCCTATCGGTGCAGATCAGCGAAATTCTGCGCGAGATATCTAGCCAGAAGCTTGTGGCGCTTGTGCATTTCACCTAGCTCGCAGACCTTCACTCGGAGGTAATGCCAGAAGGAACCTGCATCGATAGAACAAAAAAACAAAACAAACATTGATGCAAGACAATGACAGACAGCACAAAAAGACTGAAAATCATACTGCTAATTAAACTGCGCCATTTTATAAAACTAAACACGTCTCTGCATGCTGAGCAATAAGTGCTCTATTGCTGATAAAGTGCTTTTCACATTACTGTGCCTATTCAAAATCGTTCAATTTAAACGATACCTTGCAAGCCCCTTTTCACAGCATTCCTGGCTTTTCTGGAACAAGGAAAGCCATTAGGACTTAGCTCAGAAACTGTCCTTTCAAAATCAGTTTTGTTTTCATTTTGCAACAAAAACGTGATTTTTGACATGCATTTTCATCACATGGGTGCAGAAAGGGGAGTGGTCTTTGCGCGTCACTGCTATTAAAGAATAATGCATGCCAACCGTAGGTACTCTGCATCAGCGTTTGGTTTTTATTATCAGGGCATGAAGGGTGAATCAGAAGATAATTTTTAAATGCCAGGTTTGCAGTCACAAAGTAATAACCCCTGAAATCGGCTAAAAATATCAAGCAGTGCCCGTTTGCAAAGTTACTTCACGATTTTAGGCAGTCTTATTTCCTTTGCGCACATTGTTCTCAGTTGTGTTGTAGTTCTACTTACCACAGGACCATTCAAACAGTTAACAACAGTTTCGGTTTTGTTTCTGCATCGCGAAATTCATATTAAGTGTTACTCTGCAGTTACTCAACTTCAAGCCCACCTGCCATGGTGCCTTGAGCGTCCGCTACACATCCTAAAAAAAAAAGCATGCCACTCCTGATTTCCCCCCCACCCTAAAACGCTTTCTGCAATAAGAACTTCAAATGCAAGTCAAAAGATAACACTCAGTCACCAGATATCAGTTCCGACGAGGAGAGCACTTCAAACCGGCTTTACACACCCCCAGCTGTCCGCCTGCCACTTTCGTTTCCATACAAGGGTATCTCCAGAGGTCTAGTGTTGCTCCTTAATTGAAATGTCTATTTGGATGGAGTCTCCAATACCTTTTGTACTGTTTCATTTCAAAAATGTTAGGTGCGCTGCAATGCAGGAGGCTCGTACTGCTGATCTTTATTATCGCACAAGAGCTACTTGGGCAAAGTTTCCGGGGCACGATTTTAGCGCATTGCCCCGCATTCCTGTAAGCAAGGCTACAATAGCGAGTCAGAAGATGATAATAAACCGCAAGTTTATGTTTTTAGAGATAACTGACAGTGAACGTCAACAAGCATCAACCACGGAGTTTCGTTTTAAAATCCATGCATACTTTTCCGTGTCGCGTGCTTGTCCCGAATACTGTGCTGGCTGTAAATGCAAAGTCAGTCACTGACAAAATGTTTTTACGTCACACGAAGACACATTGGTGCTTCTGATAATGTCAAATAGCCAGATTTCTTCCAGGGAACCACCCAAAATTGCCCATTTGAAATGCAGGTTGGGCTTCACCGCATGGCACGGGCACCACGCGTGGTAATTTTTTTTATCTCTGCAAACTTTTCCACGCAAGCCAACAATTTTTCTAGGACGTGTTTTTGGAATGTTCCCCACAAAATGTATATCCAAAATTTTTTCTACTGTCTGCGGTCTGTTGTACACAACTCCTTTTTTATCATTTTCTTTGACAACTTGACAAAAATTTTGATTTTGATATTTTTTTAAACTATGTGTGAAAACAATTTAAAAACTGGTGTTTTTGGAAAAGGCATTAAATATTTTGCATTTTGTGTTCCTGTAATTAGCTCTTACCAATGATTTTTGCAGAAAAGAAATGTTTTCTTGGACCCCTAAAAATCGGTCAATTTTCCAGCGCTAACGAGAGTTAAATTACTACAGCGTGACATCATACTTATAAAACTTTCCCCAAAGAGTATAAGCCAGCTCATAAATCTAAGTGAAGTTTAAGCAATGATAAAAGTTCAGCAAATTAAAAACACATTTAAAAAAATGCCGATACTCCCTAATGCAAAATTTGCGCGCAGCGCGAACTGCAGTCTTCTCGGTCGAGGCGCATAGTTGCTGTGTCAATTTAGACAATCAAACTATCAATGCAGACAATCAAAAATGTCTCTATTTCAGTAACTGACCATTTTGGATTAAAAGAACCCTGCAAAACTCTTTAAACAGTGCCAGTAAACCTGCACGATGTTTATATTACACTGCCAGAAATACCTGAGCCAAATATTACAAGTTCATGTGAAGCGGTGAGCACGGAAATCATTGTGAAAGACGCGAAAAAACCAACCGCGCTCTCTTCAATTTTGCTCATTATGCACTCCTGGCATGGCCTAAACGACATCATAGCGGCCATGGCTGTTGAATTGGCTGTCGCTGGTCAACTTTGCGACTCATTTCTCACATTTCTTGTGAGGATTCGCCGTCATCGGCGCTGTGTACCAACCTCTTCTATGCCTGAACCTGCACGCGCAGTTTGGTATTTCTTTTGTTGAGTGCGCTAGGAGTTTGAGTGAAAAAATCAATACTCTCCTTTCAACGAGACCACTAGGCAGCAATTGCTTATTGCTTCAAAAACGCCCTACCAGTGCAAGCAGGCAGCCATGCCGGCTTTTTTGTGGCACCAAACCAGAATTGACTCCCCCCCCCCCCCCCCACACACACACACACACATTGCGGAGAATACTCCCCAGCCTATGATATGTCCAAGGACGCTGAAGAGAACGAACACCGCAAGCCGCCCCCCTCTCCAGGAGAGAGCACACAGCTTTCGTTGCGTTGTCCGCAGTCGAGTTGAGAGAGAACAACTATGCGCGATTTCTGATCGTGCATAGTTTCGGTGACAGTAAAGGGCTTTTCATAATTCTTGGAGGGGCCATTTCTAGGACAATGGACTTTACCCCAAACTACAATCCAAGTAGTCGATGGCAAGTGCTGCAGGGTCCCTTTAAAACAGTAGAGACACTGGCCTAGGTTTCCAGCAACCAAACTGGTAAACATGTACCTTCTTATTGGTGCAGATCCGCGGACCCTCGTGCTAGATATCTCGCTAGCAGCATGTGTCGCTTGTGCATGTCCCCTGGTTCGCAGCCCTTCATCTGCAGGTAGTGCCACAAGGGATCTGCATCGATAGAACAAAACGATACATGTAATGCAAGACAATGGCAAACAACGTAAAAAGACTGCAAATTAGAATGCCAAAACTGCGTCCTTAACCTCTGCCATTTCATGGAACTGAACACAATGGCTCCACATAGATGAGCTGCGAAGCCGGGCGCACTCGACCAAGTGCACGAAACAAACCATGTTTGTTCATAATTTGCAAGGCAGCATACTTACTAGTCGTTTTACTGAATTAAACTTGGACAGACTCGAGCTTTATTCTAGCGAACAAACATGGGGCTGTCTGTTTCCCTTACTGTGTGCGTAGCACACAACCCAATTTGCTCGACCAGTGAAGACACCAGACAGGTCGCATTTGGCTGTTCGACGACCATGTGTAAGACTCCACATGTAAGAGGGTGTGAAACCTATAGTTTTGCATGCACGACCTACCCTCCTTCCTCCGGTCCCCGCATGTGCACGCGTAAACCAGCAACCGCTTATGTGTGTGTGCTTAGCAAAAAAGACAAGAGTAAGCGGCACCCAGAAAATGGCTTCACTGGAATGAAACCGGGGCGTGTGGAGACACAGACTGCTTCGCAGTAAAAAGAATGCTCCCCATGCTGAAAAAGTGGTGCCTTTCACATTTATATTACTGCAGAGCATAACATTACACTCATAAAACTTCCCTCCAAAAGTATATGCCAGCTTGTAAAACTTTAAGCTAAAGGGGCCATGCAGACACAACACAAGCTTGGTTCATTCGAAAGATCGCCACGTTAAAATCATAGTGACACCACTTTTAATGTGCACTTCACCCAAATAAGCTATATAATTAGGAAAAAAGGGAATGGCCATGCCACCCACTAGCTCATTTCCTGCAACAGAACCTACATGTCCTATGTGCCCAGCTGTGCGATTGGCTGAGGCCGGCAAAAGCAAACACAAATTAGGTACGGCTTGCAAGCTTTCCAGATGAGCTATTTGCGTATAAATGTAATGCATATTCATTTTACAGTAGTACGAATGGTGCGCAATAAAAGTACAAAATACACATAAGCATAGAAATACCGATGAGCACTGCTGTTGGTACTGGGCACACTATGCTTGTTGTAGCTGCACAGCAGTCCGCCGCTTTGGAGTTGTCTTACGTGACCCTGTTTGTCGAGCATACCCCATGTTTCACAAAAGGATTACTTTCTACAGTAGCAAAAACAAGCCAAGTTCTGGGACTAACAGAAAGAAAGCGTTAAGCACCTACTTTCTTCACAGCCAGCACCGTAGACGGCTCGCGCTGGTGGTGCCGCCAGGCTTGTGCTGGCGCAGCTGGTGTCGGGTGCTGGGGGTTCTGCAGGGCTCATGCTGGCAGGGAGCTGCAGGCCATGTCCACTCTTTTCACTCCCTGGAGAGGTGCCTGAGTCACATGAAAAAGTGTTGCACTCTTAAAACAATACGCAGTACAGGCAATCAGTTTTAATAAATTGCTCCGCTTTTAAAGGAATTTAAAGGTTGGTCAATACCATTCTCAGCACACACAAAATCGCAAACAAGTCATTCTACATAGGTGCAGATTGTCCTTTTATGAGACTAACAAGTCACTTTTAGGGTTGGGGCTGTATCAAAAATATAGAGCAATAAGTTGTGTTGCCCACTCATAGTCACATTGTTAGCAAGTCTGCTACAAAACATAAAGCAGCATTGCCGTGTTCCTGCACTTTCACTAGAATTGCAGTTTTATTAATTTTTTACTAGGCCTTCTCTTCCAAACAATCTCATTGTCAAAATCCTTTACAGCGAGTAAAGCACTTTCAACGGGCAGTAATTTATGCAGTGCCTGCAAAAAGGCAATGACTAGCAACTAGATAAACCAATAGCTCAAAATCTTCATATATAAGCCACGTGACAAGGTCATGCTGCAGGGCAGTTTTGTTTTCACCCGCCCAAAGAAAGGAACCTGTTCAATCAGGGTGTAGGCTCCGTAGATGGTTAAGCCGCATGTTTGAGGAAGTGAAACCTTCCTTGCAACAGTTGACATTACAGCCAACTAAGCATGATAGCAACTGCAGTATCTGGTACGTTGCTTAGCTCATAATAGTGATAAGAAGCCATGCACACAGATGGAGCATTGTTTACGCACTGGTGAAAAGAACTTGCCGGCCGCTCCATGGTGAGTGATCGCAGCCCCCGCATCTCGGCCTCCAATTTCACGACCCTCTTCCTTAAAACTGCTACAGGGTCTTGGTCCCTTGCGGCAGCTCGAAGAATGATGTCGACCTTCGCTGATCTTTTCTCTGCCTTCGCAGTTTTTTTGTCTGCCTGCAATGAGAGGTCAAGAGATAACATGCCATACTTGTTCCGAGCCTTTTCAACCAAAACGACACCTATTTAGAGCAACAAGCACACTTCAGTGTCATTTTACACGTGTTTAATGATAGCTATGAGGTCAACTTTCACGCAAATATTGACTTCCCCTAATATACATACCTGAAAGTGGTGGCTATTCTAGCGCCTTGGCATTAATGTGCGTCATGTTCGATAAGAGCATTTACAAATAACATTACTGCAGTGGCTGCTGGCAAGACGGCCTTCACAGAAAAGCCACGATTTCGAAGCTCGTACAGTCGGCAAAAGGCTTGTCTATAACGCGCGAGCGGCGTGCTCTTAGTGGTAACGCCTGGTTTCACACCGGTAGAATGTGAGCATGCGCGACCCGCATCAGCGCGATGGCTCTTTCCCTTGTCGCTGTGCCCGTCGCCTTGACTTCCGTACCTTCTTTCGTCATAAGAAGCGCTGCCTGCACTGCTGGGCCGGGAAACAATAGCAGCAATGAGCGATTGGTAGTAGAGCGTTGGCTGCGTTTAACTACGTGCAACGCTTTTTTTGCGGCGCCCTACACAATTTAGACAGGAGTGTTTTCCTGTGTGCGAGACAACGAACGACAATAGCAGAAAACGCATCGCTGCCGGTGTTTTATAGTGACTAGATATCGGTCCGTGATCGCTTGCACAGTGCATTAAGTATTGTGGCGTGAGCCCGTCAGCAGTGACATGCAAAGCCGAGCCCAGAAACCGGACAGTGGCGTTCACGGGACTCATGCAGCTATTGGCGGAACGATAACGCAATGAACAGATGTGCGCCAAGGCTAATGCAGACGAAAAACTGGCACAACGCGCGTGAAGCCGGGTAATCTTCGGTTTTGTTTCCCGGCCCAGCAGCGCAGGCATGCAGCGCTATTACAGTCAAAGAAGGCGTGGAGGCCAAGGCGACGGGTACAGCGAGGAGGGACACAGCCATCGCGCTGATACGGGCCTCGCATGCACACATTCTACCTATCTCAAACCAGGCGTTATCACTACGTGTCTCCCGCGCACTCTTTTGCCGAGTGACTGTACGTGAGAATGTGGCTTGGCGACTACTCGACGCCGACACGAACAATGCAGATGAATTCCTAACCCGACCAACTTGTAGCCAGCACAGCCCTGAATAGAGCGTGTTACGTGGAATAATGTGCAAGGTGGTAATATGAGCCATTTTCTTCGGCGTCGGCGCCATATACGGCGAAGCGGATCTCCGCGCCTTCCGACGGCTCCGCCGGCACGCCGACATTAATTCCGTACTTTCTGCGGTTAGTGGCAGATGTAAAACTGCTAAAGAGCGCTCAGACACTGTTATGCACAATTTAAGGGTAAGAACACTTACCGGTCATGTGAACGATGGTGCCCTCGAATAATCTCCCCGCGTCTAGCTGTCATGAGCCAAAACACTTCACACGCCACGCTCGTAGTCGTCGACGTCCACAAGAAAAAAATTACGCTCGTCCGTAGGCCCAACGACTTCTCTTCTACCTTCCAAAACATACTGAACGAAAACGTTACATGGTTACGCTTTGTTACACGGTCACACTACGTGTATACGACAACGATCGACCAGCGCAAGAAAAGAAACGTGCGTAGTGCTTGTTGCAACAGTGAGGGCTCAACTATGGCTGGCTACGGCTTCAAACTAGAGCTGCAGGGAGGAGATTATTAGAGTCGCTCTTTCCAGCGACGCTAGTGACGCCGCGCGGAATTTGTTCGAAGCCGGGAGATGGTGATCGGCGGACCGGTCGCTCCGGCGAAGGCGGACGGCGGCATCCGCGCGGGCTCGCAGAAGCGACAGGAAAAATGTAATTGCATATATAGTACTCGACAATGCCGTATAAATAATAGGAAAATATAGACTGAACGAGCGTTCATATTCTCTCAACTTTATTAAAGCTATATAAGCTGCATGTAAACGAAAGAGTTTTGAGACTCATCGGTGTCTGCTGCGGAGAAAAATGGAAGTCCTTCGGACCCACGCGTGCGTACGTGGGGCCTTAATTATTCTTTACTGAATTACGCCTGCCACATTTAATAGTTATTTGCGGTGAGGACGCTGATTTTGTAGGCTTTTTTGTACCTTGTGATCGTCTTTTTCGGGTACTATTGACATTCACTGCTGCATAATATGTCAACCGATCTTCGCTTATCTGTTATTAAATTGGCTCAATTCCACTGCTTCCGAACATAAGCAGCAGAGGCTGTCCAATCCGCTTGCTTTTATTTCAATAAAGAAACAACTTAAAACTTTTTGCACGCGAAGGCGAGAAGCAAATGTGGGGATGTGTTTATTGAATAATCATGGAATATCGAAATAAGGGTGTCTAAGCGAGATGTTTTAGAAACGACAATACTGTAACTGGGTCTGGTAGTTCAAATGCGAGCTCTTGAATGCATTTGGTAGCCCCCGTTTCTGTTTTGGTAATAAGGATCGACGCACTTAAAAATCTTACCGGCAGTCAAATCAACATAACGTAATTTCAGCCGTAAATTAGTTTTTAACGTAAATTAGTTATCACAAGACAGTAGCACACCTGTAAAGTACTGCCTGTAGTTTAACAGTGTACGCTTCAATATCACACGCCAGTGTATGCTACATGCACGCGTAAATATGTGGGCTTACAATATATTTTTTTCATATAATGCTAACACGTTCGTTTGTACACCACTTGATACGACGTAATGGGAGCCTCTTTTTCGCCGTTTGACTACTCAATGTCGTAACTAGGTTTTACTTCACCGAAGCAAAACACCGCAATACGCACATATCGCCCGCGCATGGTGCGCAGGGGCTTCTGCTTAGTGTGTATGAACTATGAACGGAAACGAACACGCCTTGTAAAACGTACACTGATGGACGTACACTGCAATAATGTCCCAAAACTTAGCGTTGCACATTCTGTTGCAGGTTGTTTGCCCAATAAGACAGGGTTGTTCTCAAACCACTTCCGTGCGGCCTGGGCCATGCACAGCGGATTGCCTCGCACACAGCGCTTTCTACACCGCAACAGACACCCTGAAACGAATCGAATGTTGTCTCGCGATCAGCAAAGTATGCATGCATTCATTTTTCAAGCAAGTAATAATTTCTAGCCGGAATACAGGCTTTGAGGCCGCTACTGATGCTGGCGCGCATGCTGCTACGGGGGCCCCCTTTTCTTTCCTCCATGGGGGGCCCGATCACCGTCTCGTCCGCCATTGCCGTTTTCCGCAGCGCCACCTGTAGGGGCTGGAAAGAGCGGAGGGGCGCCTGATGAGTGCAGTACAGCTGGTACAGCGTTGTGAGAACACAGTGGTAGGGCCACGCGCGAGTCACAGCCGTTGCCAGCGTTGCATTTCTTTCGCTTTGAACTTTTGCAGGGCTTGGCATCCCTTTTGCAGTGAGTCGCGAAAGCCTGTGTCGCTATCTGGTTCCCCCATCGTGCTCACGGTCCATTCAGCTTTTGCCATAAAGTGCCGCCAGGCAGGCTTGGGGCTCCTAGCGCACTCCACTGCGTCTACTCTGGCCCTCCACAGAGAGTGGAGCCCGGTGACAAGCACGCAGTCTCGAAGCGCCCGGTTCGGATCCTTGTAGGTGCGCTCAGGCGCTGGAGGCCTGACCACGACAGGTCCCATCGCTCAGTGAACGCAGTCTGTAGCTCGTCCCAGAAGACGGCCGCGCTGTTGCACTCAATAAGGACGTGTTCGGCCGTTTCCCGCTTTCCGCAGAGAAGGCATCCCGCGCCGCCATGGAGAAACTTCGCAGTTGAAGAAAAATTAATCCTGGACCAGGACGAATTTTTCTTCAGAAACTGCTTCCTCAGAAACTGCGAAGTTTCTGAGGAAGCTGTATAGCTTTCCTTTGTAGCCATACGGCTGCATTTAGGTGGATGTCAAATTTTCCTTCGTAGAAACTTCCTCCACCTTGGGGAGTTCCTTTAAATCTGGTCGATTAACACCTGTCCTTCACTTCGAGTTGTTGATCAATTCGCTCTCGCGCTACTAACGACTGGCCTCTTGGTTAGCTGAATTGGTAGAGCGACTGCTCCAGTTAAGCGGTGGTCCCGGATCCTGGACCAGGACGAATTTTTCTTCAACTGCGAAGTTTCTGAGGAAGCTGTATAGCTGTCCTTAGTAGCCATACGGCTGCATTTAGGTGGATGTCAAATTTTCGTTCGTGATTTCTTTTGCTGTAATGAAGATCCTGCTCTCTGTTGTTTTTGTTGTCTACTATACCTGACGTTTTCATATATGCTTTGCTTCCTTTGCGTTGTTTACGAAGTGATTGTACCGCTTTTTGTATTAGATTACGCTACCTTTGTGAGTGTGTGTACACAACAGGCTAATTTCTCTTCTCTTTTATATTGCGTACTCATTTTTTGGGCTCTCAGAACCTCTGTTGCTTCCACACAAATCATTCGATGTATTCATAATCGAGGGTCCCCTTACATCTTTAGGTCCCTTGTCTATGCACTGATATGTTTGTATTCCTTTTTCGTAAGACACTTTCACTTAAAAAATAAAAGTATATCTTTGTTCGATTTTTGCGAGAGCAAATTAAAAAAAAAACGCGTTAAACAACGTTTTAACCACAAATTACCCAACAGGGCTGGCACCCAAGCCTCGCACTCATGGTTCGGGCGTTATGTCCCATTAGTCCCAACAGATGGCGCAGCAGTGTGAACGCGGCAAAATTCATTTAGCTCCGCAAATCTCCAATGGGTGGACCGATCGAGACAGGAGGGAAACAGCGTGAAAGGTGGGCGAATGAGACAGGAGAGGCAGTCACGTGGACGGGGTGGTAGAAAACTGTTGTCTTTCGATGACATTTGCAACGACGCGCGCAGATGTGCGAGCATTTTTTTGATACGAAAGCTTTCTTAGTCGTACTGGTGGTATGCTGCCAAAAATCTAAGGCATTCCCCGATAGACCGATCGGTTGACCCAAAGCTCTGATGAGATCTCTGGACACACGACGCGGGCATGAAACCGGGAATCCATTGTGTCAAAACGGTTGCATAAAAAAAATGGCCGCGTGTCTGCTCCTTTCGTCGCAAATGTCCACGCAAGACAATAGTCTACTGGCACACCTGGCAAGTAAATGCATCCCTTCTCTTTCCCGCTCACCTCTGATGCTGTTCCACTGCTCCAATTCGGGTGCCTGGATGCCAGCGCTGCCGTACGGCGCAGACGCGCATGAATCGAGGCACCCGACTACAACGCTTGTAGAACCACGATGCTCTACTCAACGAGGGACGAGGGTTCCAAGCTGAACGCAGAAAGTCTAGTGGAACCTTTCGTTGCTGTTGCCGTTTGATTTTTCGAATTCCACCCGGCAGCGCGGGCAACAGTAGGCGACGGTTTTCTTGAGTTGTAGCATTTTATTTGCTATCGCAAAAAGCAAACACTCATAATTTTAATAAAGGAACACTGCAAGTATTACTCATGTATTGATTTTCTGCCTTATATTTGCGTAATGTTTCGTTCTTGTTCAACAATGTTGACAAGTATGAACATTAAAACCGGATTTGGGCGTTCAGATTTGGCTGTGAGTACATAAGACCATTGCGCAGCATATGCTCAGTTTGGCCGGCTGGCTGAATCGAGTGACAATCAAACAGACATACAGACAAAGATACGAAAATTTTCCCGTTCAAGTAGCCCGAGAAAGACTATCGTCACTATCGTGTTTACAATCGTGAAAAAGGAGTGGTGCCGCCATCTACCGGACGAAAAACGAAACGGGCTGGTCCCCCTACGAAGTCAGAGAGGCGAGGGCAAAACTACACTATGCTGGCAGGAACAAATTCATGGCGACCAAAAACTACTGCAAACGCATATACATACACCTTCGATACAGAAATCTGAAAACTGAATGGATAAAAAGACTCACCAGCCTCGAAATGAAATACAGCCAAAATTCGACAAAACATGAAGCTAAAAGTGGCAACAAATCGTCAACAAAGCGCTAGCAAGCGCGAGCAAATTAACCTGGCGCGTAGCGGTCTCCAGAAAGTAAAGCCTCGCCGAATACCTCCAACATAGGGAAGAACCAGCGCCGATGCCATATTACCGTGGCGACAGAGACAGTGCCCTGCTGTTCCAGGCACGCACGGGATCCCTGCTCACGCAGCAAAGGCGACACGAGCTATTCGGCGCGGACCCAACGTGTCGGCTGTGCGGAGCGCAGAGCGAGACGATACAGCATGTGATCCAGGAATGTACAAAACTAAACGACGAACATCAGGAAGCGACGACATTAGCCGATAGCCTGGCATTCACGGGCGCCTCTGAAAAAACAAAAGAGCAGCAAGCATCGCACACCAAACGACGACTGCGTCGTTGGGAGCAGTACTGCCGAAGTTTAGGAAAGGTCCACTCGGCGTATTTCCTGCATAGATCAAGTGGGGAACTGAGTGGACCGACCCGCCGGGCCTACCGATGGCCTCACTTCTCTGCCACAACCGGACCGGCCGTGGTGGGACCGGCATTTCCACGCGTGTGTGCGAGCGTGCGAGCGTGCGCGTGCTCGGTGTGTACGTGCGTAGTGTGTGTACTGTGTACCCTGACACGCGTGGTGCCTCCTGACGGTGCAAAAGAAAACTACTGTGCCAGGAGAAGCTCTGGTGGCGCTGGCGCAAATACCGTAATTACACGATTCTAGCGCGCCCCCGATTCTAACGCGCACCCTATTTTCCAGGCAAAAAAAACCGAAAAAACTGGAAACTCCGTTTGTAACGCGCAAGGAATTTTGTGAGCAAGAAAAATGAATGCGAGAGAAACGGGCGATTTATTCCCCGAAGTAATCTCACTCATCTCACTCCTCATCGCTCTCCGAGAGCTCCTTGTCGCCTTCCGCTGACCGCAACATCTCGTCATTGGTGCCGTCAAGCGCGTTCGCAATGCCACACTTCTGAACGAACGTTCAACCATGTTCGATGGGATCGTGCCCATGCCTCGCATGCCCATCCCGAGAGCTTCCCCAAGGCATACGCTTCAGCCAACCACTCGTTGTGAACGCGTGGGAGCCGCTCGTAAGCCGCGGAAGCCGCGCACCTTCGTTGCCGCTGCTGCCATTGCTGTTATCAAGCACTCAAGTGGAATAATTTGACGATTTGTGTGAACGCCGAAAGAAAAGCCTAGGCGCCTGATCCGAAAAATTGTTGCTAAAAGCTTTGGCGCCATCTTCAGATAGCGATGGCGATGGGTGGAACAAAATTTCAGCTGTTTTGGCAGTTTCGGTTTCGTATCCGATTCTAACGCGCATGTGATTTTCCGGCCTATTTTTGCGGGGAAAAAGGTGCGCGTTACAATCGGGTAAGTACGGTACTCGATCCCAAACACCACACTACGGTGGCAACAATTTCTTAACAATTTCTCCGTATGTGCAAACATGTGTTCGAACTTCCTGTGGCGCTTGATGCTCCTGCCCTGTGTCAAAAGGGATCAGGACCACGAACTTACTAAACGAGCGCGAGACGCCATGTTGGGGGATGGCGGTCGCGGAATTGCTTGGTACGGAGCGTGTGAGGGGCTTTCTCGGCATGGCGATCCTTTTATTTTCAGATTTAAGCGCGGCATAATGAGCGACCAGTGGTCTATGGACCTTTCTCTGTTCCCTACATTTCCGAGCGACGTCGTAAACAGGCATTATGCATCGAAAAAGCAGTCAGAAAGGCACAGGCAGGGAAGCTTTCGGGGGCTGTCGCATTTCTTTTTTTTTTGACTTTGAGAACAGAGTTGGTGTTCGCATCCTGCGGGTTTCTCAAAAAGTCATTCCTTAAACGCCTCGAGCTAATGCGGGCCGTCCTGAGGTTGATATGGGGAGGGAGGGGGGGGGGGGGGGGGGGGGGGGCACTCCGCGATATAGCTATACTTTAAGAGGAAATTTGCAAAAGAAAAAAAATGTACCTAATAAAATAAATTACTTACCTGGAAACATTTTTTAACAGCGAAACTGTTTAGCTGGCCGTACGTAGTGTGTAGAGCGTAACGCGTTTGGCGTGTAACGCGTTAAACTTTGCCAATAAATTGCCAATGAATAATTAAATTACTAATAAATCGGCGAGCGCATGACTCGAGGCGACCGCCGAGCGTCCCCATCACGCGCAGAGGCTTTAGTAAAAAAAAAAAAAAGAAAGAAACTGCCAGAACCTTGAAGAGCGAGGAAATGCCGAGTGCTCGTGATCGCGTGCCTCGCGGCGACCACCGAGCTATCCTCTGCTCGCGCCTGGACAACAAAACTGGGTGCCCACTACCGCTTAGAAAATTCCGCTAGAAAAATTTGATCTTGGGAAAATAGGCTACGGTCGAACAGCAGGCGACAAGCGGTAAATGACCAATACACGGGTTACTACGTACGTTACTTGCGCTACTCATGGCGCTACGTAAAGTGTTACAACTCTCGCGGATCCCTTAATTTCTGCAACGTTTGGCAAACGAAAGAATGCGTATTACTTCCGTAAAAGCCCAGCGAACGTCCAGAATAAAAAGAAAACACGGGCGCGCAAAGCACGAACGGCAGGCTTAAAACTCATCCCACACGATAAGTACGAGCTGACCGATGCAGTGCGCCTTAACTACCAGCAGACAGGAGTGCTCGGCGGCAAATACAGGGCTAGAAAATAGCTCACTCTGGGACCTTTTTAGTCCTGCACATATTCGTTTCGTGACTATGCATGCGATCTATGCATGATTCGTGATACTGCGCGAAGGGAAGTCGACACCCGCAAGCGACTTCACGCAGGGCTCGAATCATGCTTCCGTTGAGAAAAAAAAAAAAAAGATGTGTAAGCTATTTCTGTTGTCCTCGTATCATCTTTGTGCACAGCAAGTCACACGGCAGTATTTAAGCATCTTGGACAACGATAAATGCGACGTGCCCGTCGCTAACCCCGGGCTATCGGTATCCGGAGATCCGGGAATTCCCCCAACACGTCGGAAGCGCACGCGATCACCTCATGAGGGCGCCAGTTTTTGCATAAGGTCTATAGAGTCTTTCATCTCATAAACCAGGTATACACTTACGTCGTTCGTGCATGCGTTTATTTAGCGCGCAAAAATCGTCGCATGGTTCATATTTCGTTCGCGATTTGGGTTTTGGATGGTTTCAATATCGATTGGACGCACTTTGGGCGAAGGTTGGACGCACTTTCAGTGAAGGTTTTGACGCACTTTTGGCGCTCTTTTGATGTTTAAAAGCTTTCTCGCTTCTCTCAGCTTTCTTGAGGAAGGGGTGGGAAATTTTTGTTCTCGACCAATAGCAGTTACCAACCGGCCCACATACACGAGCCGTTCGTTTTCACTTAACCCACTGTGCCCATAACGGAAACCCCGCGGAGGCTTTCGGTTATAAGCACAGTGGGTTATGTGAAAGCGGCATGGCTAGCCGCGTCATTGAATTGGATTACGCGCCTATACCGGTGTCTATATGTACTGTAGAATCGGGCAGAGAACGCCGATTTCTCGTAAACTGTTCAGCACTCGTCACTTTGTCGGCTCAGCTTCCATTTTTTTTCTGCTACCCTGGCTGTAAATGCCATTTTGCTTCGGTTGCCGACGAACACGTATCATGTTTCCCAATCTGAGTGACCAACGTGAAACGCAGTAGCGTTCCCTAGAAGTCTTGTCATCAGCTTGCGTATGGTCGTAACTAAAGCTGTTACGGACATCCGATTTGCTGTATTTCGTACAGCATTGTTGTCTTTCGTGTGTGTTCTAGGTACGCTTTGTATTTTCCTCTTCAAGCTGACAGTAGCGCAGCAACACAACGATAACATGAAAGCTGATAGCGATAATGCCCCGCAAAGCCGTGATAAGCTGGTGGCTGCATTTCTGGAAGGGTGCACACGTGTGTTCAACTCTCGATAACAGTTATTTCACTCCCCAGTGGAAGTAACAGTAATAACTTCATTAATCGAAAGGTGGCACAAGCGCCCCGGAGGGGGGGGGGGGAGCCGGGGATGAAGCGTATACGGGAAGATAAAACACCTCAGAAGTTCAGAAGTTCACATAAAGAGTCCTCACTTATATTCAAGTACATTCAGGAGTGGCCGGTCTTACGTGGCTTCGTGTAGAGAAGTTGAAGCAATCATGAGGCAAGTCGGTGCACGTCATTACAACAGTTTGTACAGACCGCTAGCTACGGCGTATTCGGATAACTGTTCAAGAATGGACGGGCCTGTTCTTACTCGCTGCAAATGCGCTACTTCTATCGCGGGTGGGGAGCCCTTGCGTATAGGAGTCGCGCACGACCGTCGTTGAAATTAGCGCTTTCCAAAGTAAATGGAACAAGTTCGACGTGCAACAAGTTCGACGTGCAGGGAAAACGTTGCTGGACGACTAGAAGTTCGGTTATTGAAGTGAAAGCTTTCTTTGTCGGACAAATGACCTTCTGTGGAAAAACTACTGCATTCCCCCATAGCCCCGTTGGCCAACCGATAAGTCCGATAAGCTTCTCTGGACGGGCTTTCATTGGGTCAAAACGGTTACTTGAAAATCGAGAAAAGGAACGGTTCTAGATAACACAATACATGCATCGATTATGGAGAAGGAGTACAACAGATCGTTCGTAGAAGCGTTCACTTAGTGCACTAAAAATCGCCGCATGGGTTCGTTCCTCGTTTACGATTTGCGTCCTTGAAGGCTCGACGACAAATTCGACGCACTTTCAGCGAAGATTGGATGCAGTTCTAGCTTTCGCGCTTCTCTCAGCTTTCTTCAGGAAGGGATGGTAATTTTTTCTTTCTAAAGCTTAGAAATACTTAAGTTCCCTGACGCTGCAGTTGTTCGCAATTTCGACCCTTCAGCGAAACATGAACTAGAGAACCGGAAACCGTGAAGTCAGTGTGACACTATTGCGGCAGTTCGTGCTGCAGCCGGGAACGGCGGATTGAGGTTTAAGGCGTGTCCTGTTGAGCGATAGAGCTGCCACCAGCGTCGGGAAGGCGGGAAACGGCTATTTTGGAAGCGTTCCATAGCACGAGGCCTTCCATAGTTCGAGGTTAAACACGGCAGTAACAGAAGTGGTCGCCAAAGCCAGTACGCCGGAGATAAAGGAAGCGGAAGAACGCCTACAAAAGGGCCAACAGACAAGCAGCAAAATTCCCCATCGACGTCATTGCATGGCGGCAGGTACGAGCAGCAGGGCAACGCGTAGGCGTCAGATCGAAGCCAATAGAAAGAACTAGAGGATCGCGAAGCAAGGCGTCTCAAGCGCAAGATTACTAAGCCCTTCGACCACGCGAGGCGGAAGCAAGGCATCTTAGGTGTTCAACTGGACCCCACATCCTTTCGCCTTCACAAAGCATGAGAAATGCCTAGGGGCACCCAGACTATTACAGGAGCGCTGTAATTCTGTTCTCCAGCCCTGGTACTCACACACTAAAGATCCATATTTCCCCTCAATCGTCAAATCCCGCCCAATGCAGCCGCAACACAGACTTCAACATGTTCGTTTGACTTTTATAACGTCGCGTTGTACACTAAACAAAGTTTCACCCTCAATGTTGATAACTGCACGAGAGAACATTTAGGTACAATCAAGAACTTTATTGTAATCAGTCGGGAAAATATTGCGAAGCCCAGAAATTCTGGCATGAACATTGCATATTAAAGAAACGTTTTTTTTTCCCTTTAAAACATCATCTCGATGGCTATACAAGGACAGGATAGACTCCCTACTCTTCTCGGCAGTTCTAGAACAAGAAAATCCGTTTAAACCGTTCAGTAAAGGATAAAATTGCCCAGTGACAGAGTTGCAATAGGCTTAACCTTGTTGCCGAATCGGCGTAGTAGTTTCTCCTTCTTGGTGCCGTGGAGTTTTGCACACCGGTCGATTCAGGTCTGTCGAAATATGATCTATCGGCGACTACGCGGCCGTAATTGAGAAAGGTTCGTTGAGTGTGAAATGCGTGTCGGCTTTCCATACCAGTGTAAGAGGATGCATACAAAAACGCTGCAAAGAATCTGCCCTGTCAAAAAAAGAAGGTGCTTCTGGAATCCTGCAAAGGATGTACCTTTTACTTTTCGCGACCTGCATGCTGCGAGCTTTTTTCCTCTTTGAGATTGATTGATTGATTAATTAATTGTTTGAATGACCCACTGATCGATTAACTGATTGATTGATTGATTGATTGATTGATTGATTGATTGATTGATTGATTGATTGATTGATTGATTGATTGATTGATTGATTGATTGATTGATTGATTGATTGATTGATTGATTGATTCGAGGGAAGTGCGGCCCACTGGCTGCTGCATCCGATTTCGTTGTTTTCTTTTTTCTTTTAGTTAAAATAAACCACTAACTGAAATTCGAAGCAGGATTTTACAAATGCTCCTCTTAACACATTTATACGTTTGAAGGAGCCACAAGCCATGTTCACTTACTACTGAAATTGAAACTAGTGAACACGTTGCTAAAGTTTGCCTGAACCCCTCTGAACATACTACTTTCAGCATGAGAAGCACCGAGATCGCTTAAAGTATGATGCGAAGAGCTGCAGTACTTCCGCCGTTACCGTCATGCTAACATGTAAACGCCTGGCCTTTGAAAGCACCTACAAAAGTGCTTGCAGTAGAATTCGCGTGGCAACGACACTGAAGCGATACAACTCATGAGGTTTAAGTCTTTTATGGATGAATTGTCCGTAACCTTCACCATTTCTTCTTAAGTGAATCTATCTGTGAGTATTGGAAGTACTTCCCATGAAACAGTTCAATATTGAGGAGCTGACTGCGTAAGGAGTGCGTTAGCACATTAGCAAGAGACAAAGAGAAACGGGCGGATGGCTTAGAGGCTTCACAGCAAGGCTCGGGTGTAACGTTATAGTGGGGCTGGCGTAGGAAACTGGAGACCACTTGCATAAGGATCGAAACCTTAGACGAGACCCCGTCTACGTTACAAGCTAATTAGAACTTTACACCCAAGGAAATTGTATTAGAAAACCCGGACGTACAATTAGCAATCAATTAGAACACTGTGGCAATTGCACCGCTCTATTGCCTCCTTGTCTGAAGTTACACGCTTGCGCATAGCAGCAACACCACCACTTAATGCCGAAAATCGAGTCAGGTTACTTCCGCCTACACGGCACGCATTCGCTGGAACTAGCCCACAGGCTCGACGCAAGCTACAGCTAGGTTTGAGTCCTGCACCCAGCAATACCACTTGCCTTTCGAATTCACCCTGCTACTGAAAAAAAAAAAAATAGGTGGGGGCAAAGCCAAGCATGATGTGCGGTCAGCAGGCCTTCTTATCTCGGTAGCGTCAGCTAACGTTTCTGGTGCAACGTGTCTAAGAGGGCGACTTTGTGCAGTGTCGGGATACCGAAACACGGCACTGCCCACACTTGCCCAACGCAGACGTAACTTAATGCGGTGTCATCGGAGCACGCCTCGAAAGATTTCTTTCGGGTGTGCACGTACATGCCGAAAATCGGCTCCGCCGCAACCAGAATCAAATGTCCAAAAAGAGTCTACTCTGGGAGGCTCAAGGAATGCAAACCATACTACAGGGTGATCAAAGTTAAGTCGACAGGTTTTTTTTAAAATCAGGCGCTTGTATCTACGTAAAGACCACCTGAGTTTATGCACCAAGGGGGACACATAACTGCGTGGAAATTATTGATGTCGGTGGCCCAATTAATTAAAATTCACTAATTAACTTTTTACTGGCTGCGGTAAGCAGGCATGTTTGTATTGAAAAGTTAGACGGAATCGTGTTTCTACACTGTTTCATTTGGCAGAATTCTTCTAGCGCATCCACACTCAGAGATATCGAACTGCAAAGCTTAATTGCCGTTCCTAAGATTACGCATGCAAGGCCGCGAGAACCGGCACAACGCTCCTCCCTGTTGTGAATTGTGGTGTTTAGTTTGCCAACGGGGTGGATGCTTAGACAAAAGTGATAACTTGCACCCTTTCAGTGTCGGCTTGCGTAATCGCAAACTGTAGTGCTCGGAACCGCTGTTGTTCCGTGATTTCGCCAGCGGACAGTGAAAGGGTGCAAGTTATCACTTTTGCCAGAATTACCACCTAATTCTGTGTCTCCCTGGGCGCATAAGCTTACTGCAGAGGTGGTCTTCATGTAGATCTAAGCACAATTGTGGTCTTCATGTAGATCTAAGCATTGTCATTCGAACCACTTTCATTGGGTAGAAAAAAACAAGCTAAATCAGAAATGTGAGTCGTAAACGAACGCACCGCCCGCCCTTCATTATTTTCGCGTAATCATTCAACTCTTCAAAGTTAAAAAAGTGGGAAAAAATACCGTGGCGAGGCAACGTTTCGTCACACACATTCACGTGTACGAATTAAAATGTATTCATAAGTGTATACGACGCAAAACTTATCATGCATTATGACACCGTCGCTCCACGTTGAGGAAGAACAACAAAATGTCATAGGTCTGTGAGGTCACATCATCACTTTTGAAATGAAGTAATTGAGTCCGGACAAGTTGATCTGGTGTTCCTAGATTTTATTAAGGCCTTTGACAAAGCGCCTCATGATAAGCTTTTGTATAAACTCGAACTCTTCGCCTTCCTAATTGTCTTCTGAACTCGATTAGAGCTTATTTATCAAACAGAAGTAGTATGCTGATATTAATGGTTGTTTCTCTCATTCTCTTGCTGTTACATCGGGTGTACCCCAGGGGAGTGTATTGGAGCCACTGTTGTTCCTTGTTTATATATATGAATGATTTAGTGCGTGTAATTCCCGAAGCGGTGTCTGTTGGGCTGCTTGCCGATGATTGTATTGTTTTTAGAGAAATTCGCTCACCTGACGACTGTGTTGGGTTGCCAGAATCCCTGGTACAAATAGAGAGGTTGTGTGAGGAGTGTGGAATGATGTTGACTGCCGGAAAATGTGCCTTTTTGAGAATAACAAGTAAAAAAGTTTTTTTTCGTTCCCAATATTTGTTTCAGAACACTGCAATCGCAGATGTTGCAGAGTATAAATACCGCGGCCTCACTTTAAATTCTACTTTAACTTGTTCGTCCCATGTATCACGTATTTGTTCAGCTTCATTTACGAAATTGCGTTTTTTGAGGCGTAAATGAAGACATGCTCCAAGTCATGTCAAGCTACTAGCTTATAATACTTTTGTTAGAGCCAAACTGGAATATCCCTCCGTGATATGGGATCCGCACTTTAAATAACATATTTACATGCTAGAGCTCGTGCAAAGAAAAGCAGTACGGTTTATTTTTGGCAAATATGGTCGTTACGATCCTCCGTCGAAGCTCATGTCTAACAATAGCATTCAATCTCTTGAATTTCGAAGACGTGTGGCCCGTTTATCCTTCCTGAACAATATTGTTACGTCTAAAGGGAAAATAACTCCGTCGACTTTAGTTCAACCCTTAAGCACGAGAAGGACGCGACACACGCATGCTCAATCCCTTCAGCCTATTTTCGCAAAAACAAACCAGTTCAAGCATAGTTTTTTTTCCCACGTACCAAATTTCTGAATGGAATGCGCTTCCGGAAACAGTTATTCAGGCCAGAAATTTCTTCGAAGTGCTCCTTGAGAGCATTGGTCATTGAGTATATGCATTGTACGGTGTGCTATGCCTTTACCGATGTGCCTTGCATTTTTATTTTTGTGTGTTTCTTTTCTTATTTGCAAAAAATGTTTTTGATCGTTGTATAAATGTTGTCTATTGCCAATTGCCCCTCCTGCTTGGGCCAGAAAATCTGGCTAGCAGTATTCTCAATAAATTGGGCGAGTTGCTGGACCACCGTCGTAGAAAGAAGTACAAAGGACGGGGGACGAAACTGGGAGGAACGGATAAGGCCGGTGCAGGCACCTGTACTATCAATAATTGTACTGCCCTTGCGTCATGGCGGTCTTGCGTATACAAGTTCAGCCAAAGATGTATGACTGTGTGTGAACGCGCGAGCCTACCGTACTAAGGACCACGAGCCCATGTATGAAACAAACAGTGGCAAAGCAGATATTATTAGCGCAATCGACTGTTACCTTATGGGCCCCGGTTTCGCCATTTGAAGCACTACACAAAATATTCTCTAGCGCCTCGACAACAAAACGAAAACAGCTAGTTATCGTGGCAAGGGTTCTTCAAGAATGCCCCTTATGATAGACATCGCCATTGTTGCGACATCGCGGGGATGATATGAAAAAGAATAAGCTCCAGTAGACACAATGTATGGATGACGTGGCGGGTAAGGAAACTAAAATTCAGCTTAGTCAAAATGTCTCTCAATCTTTGAATAATTGCACTACCAGCTTTATTCTTTTCTTATACGCTCAGGGTGTCATAGCTTTTAAGGACAAAAAGGAGAACTTTCTTTTTTACCCGTAAGAAAAATTTTTAATAGCCTGAAGTCCTAATTTACTGTCATACCTGAATTTTATTTAAATACTTGCACTATCAGCGTGATTTTCCAATTCAGAAAACCCCATTCCTTACCCCAAATCCTCACCCAACGTACGAGCACAGTAGTGGGGAGGCCAGCTGGCCAGCTCCGACCTCTCAGTCCAGCGTAGCCTGGCGGAGAGGGCTAGGGCAGCCAGCGCGGAGCAGGGCTTCCCGGACTAGAGGAGGCCCCCCACCTGGCGGACACCCAACCATCGGCGCCTGAAGCTCGTCTACATAAAGTTTATCCACTCCACTCCACTCCAATTCTACGCTTCTGAAGTCCAAAACTGTACGAAAATATGCAGAAAAAAATGAAGGAAGCTCACACTAACGCGAGAGACTTGAAGGTAGCGAAGCTGTACACAGCCTTCACGACGATCACAAAGTTTTAAGTACACAATTGCAGCCTATTCGCTTCTTCGCTTCCGCAACGATCTTTTCTCCATCATTTTTGCTATAAGTGTGAGCTTATTTCATTTTTTCGGAAGTGATAATCAAGGAGCATCACCTTGGAGGCGCGTACGCCCGGACGTCTTTCTCGTTCCGAACAAGTGCTGTCAGGATTACGGCGAACGCTCGGAGGTTTTTTTTTTTGCCAACCTTTCTTGGCCACTTTGCCTAAGTCACACGAGCGCTCGGCATTTTTTTTTTTTTTTGTTAACTGCCGCGTGCATTCGTGTGTGTGTGTGTGTGTGTGTGTGTGTGTGTGTGTGTGTGTGTGTGTGCGTGTGTGTGTGTGTGGGGTGTGTGTGTGTGGTGTGGTGTGGTGTGTGTGGTGTGGTGTGGTGTGTGTGTGTGTGTGTGTGTGTGTGTGTGTGTGCGTGTGTGTGTGTGTGTGTGTGTGTGTGAGCGACCCGCCGCGGTGGCTCAGTGGCTAATGCGTTGCGCTGCTGAGCACGAGGTCGCGGGTTTGATTCCCGGCCGCGGCGGTCGCTTTTCTGGTGGAGGCGAAAAGCAAAAATGCCCGTGTCTGCGAGATTTCGGCGCACGTCAAAGATCCCCAGGTGGTCAAAATTAATCCGGAGCCCTCCACTACGGCGCGCCTCATCGCCTGCGTTGCGTCGGAGCGTTAAACCTTACAACCAATCAAAAATGTGTGTGCGTGTGTGTGCGTGTGTGTGTGTGCGCGTGCACGCGCGCGTGCGTGCTTACCCGCTACCAGCCTAGTGCAGGTTAGTTGGACATAATGACTGATTGAACTTGTCTTAATTTTCCCGGTTTCTGTACAGCTTCGCGAAGACAGATGCAGCTCCCGGAACGCAATCGCGGCGGCACCAAGAGCGGCGTTACAAGTTTGCCACCGAATTATCTTCGGTGAAGTGCTGTGACCGAACTCGGACAGTCCTGATGCTAAATTGGGGGTAACTTTTAATGGTTATTAGTCATACCTCACGGGCTCATTTATAGTTATAATGTAGTGAATGACGCATGAAATATTATATTACAACGTGATTGTTATGAGGGAGAAGAAAATCCAATCTCTTTAAATAACCTAGCTGTTTTCCTAACTGAAAATTTGTACTAGCTTGTAATCGTAAACACAATTTGATAGTTTCGTCTATTGGCGCTTGCGAAGAGGAATCATTTATAAAACGAAACGGAGTATGCCGGTGGCCACCACAAAGAACAACACGGTCGAAGGAGCAGCACCCCTTTCCTTCCTCCCCCTTTTCACGCTGCCTCCTCAACCCCGCACTGAATAAACTTGTTCAAAAATCATTCATAACGCTAATCACCGAACTAAAGCATCCAAACTTACTTGCATATATATATATATATATATATGTGCCTAAACTGCGACCTTTCCGTGTATAGTCATTTTCGCTATAGGGCATCTTTGCACAGAGTTTCTTTGTTTTTTTTCTGTTCGACGCGTTTTCTGCTGCGTTGTTGTCCAGTTGTGGCAGATAATCGCCCTTCATGGCAAGAATAATCACAGGTCAATCAATGGTTGGGGTTCGGTACTGAGTTCATTCGTGCGACCGCTCGAGCTCATGCCTATTTGGTGCGAACAGAAAGGGCTTACATCGCGTGCCGTACTGCGGGAAATCCTCGTCCTCATGGGCACGTAAAAAAGCCGGTGGACGATTCTTGCGAAAGAAAATGAGGCCAAGAGTTGTTGCAGCTAAGTTTGGCTTCAGCTCACAAAGCATCTATGGCCACATAGCGGTTGCAGCTTCCGCCTTCAGGTTTAAGCTTGCATTTTTCTGCATTTCAAAGGATCAAATAATTTCAAAAACCAAATGAGAAAAAACAAATGCTAGCCTATCTGTATCAGACACACGCACGTAACCGTTCTATTCAGTGGTAGCTTGAAATCGTCTTAGAGCCTCGATGTCGTTCGCGCCGATCGCCACACTATAATAGCCCGAAATCGTCGGTGTGTTAACGCGAAGTTACTGGCAGATTTAAGACGGGCATGAAGTTCTTTGGTAACACGTTTCGTGTCACACGGATATAATTTCTTCTTGTCACTGTTACATGAAAGACCCAGGTACGATTCGCAGCGCACGCGATGCGCACGCGATGCGCACACGAGAAAAAGTAGCGGCATCCACGCCATGGTCTTTGCGGCACCTGCCATGACACGATGAATAACGCTTTGTGTCCCCTTGTCCCCGCTTTGTGTACAGCCTTGTCCCGCTTTGTGTGCAGCCTGGCACCCAACAATATGTGGGCACGCTGGGCGACAGCACACCCCAGATCGCCCAACACTCTTTGCAGTCAGTTGCTCCGCTTTCCGGTTCAACCCTTAAATATGGCGGCCGCGCTCGCGGCGGCCGGGAGAGGTCGGCAGATGTCGCAGATCTGCCGTCGTCCCGCCAGGTAATGTATTGTTATTAACGCACCTGTTCTTGTGCTCAGTTTATATGCATGCTTTTTCCCTTATTACTTCTGTCGTGTGTAGTTTTCCTGCGCGTTTACATTTTAAGCTTTATAAAATGATGTCTGGCAACATTTAATGTATTGTGCACTGGTTAAATATTTTCCTAATCCCCACCTATGTAATGCCCTCCCGGGTGACGTCATATTCGTCACGGAAATGGCGCCATGGCAACGAACACATGAGGAACGCCAGAAAAAGTTTAATTGACGCCGACGGTTCGGCCGGCTAGGAGGGGTGAAGCGAAGCAGTGCATCATGACGCTAACGAGCGCCGACAGTTGGCGTATGCTGCATCGTATCATGCTCCTTTCGCTGCAGATTTCGCTGCGCATTTCCCTTTCGTGTTTATTGACTCCCATGACGGATGAATCAAAACCATTTTTTTTTTTCTGTACGCCGAAGCGCCAACATGGGGTTTAAAAGACCCCTTCTGATTCGCTGAGATTAAAGCGAAAGTCGTTTAGAACAAGCTACTAATAAGATGGCGGTAAGAGAGTAAAGTCATGCTTGGCTTTGCGTTGGGCGCTTTGTGACGTGCTCTGAAACATGACGAAGAAAATGGAAAGAGAAAGGGCAGAGGTAATGCAAGGTATTGTGATTTATTTGTCAGCAAGCAAGGCGCTGTTGGCCGTCCGAAGAAAAGACGAGGGAACTGAGAAACACGTGACCTTTCAGTTAAAACGAAAAGCTGTTTAGCATTTAGTGCCCCTTTAAGATGGGAGCAAACTGTGCCCTACCTTGTTTTTCTTGGAAGCCTCAGACTCCCCGCTGTATTTCAAACCTGGCTTCTTGCTTTTACTTCAAAACGACCAGTGCGAACGTCGGCAAGTTTTACTTCATTAATTACCATTTTAGTCCGACTTATGCCCCCGCGCTATGTTATGTTCAAACGTAGTTGGTTCTGGTTAAGAACACAGGAACTAAATGCTGAGATGGGTTCAAATCTCTGTGTCAGGAGTAGAAGCTGTCTGCATGTTGAAAGCGTTATCCCTGACAAGTTCCATTCTAAAATCAACGCCACAACGCTACACATACTGGCTTAGGTGGCACTGGGTTGCAGTGTTCACTGGCCTATGACGAATAGAATTGGGCATGCACACAACAAAGTTGATGATGGGTTCTCCTCGCACCTTGCCCATGCCACTAGTAAAGCTGCAATACACGCGCCTTATTTATTGCATGTGTGCACCCTGGTCGCTTTTAACAGAATAGCTGTTTAGGCCGAGCTTTGTCCGTCTGTCGCACCGAAGCACCTCGAAGCCTCAAGAAAAAATAAAGCCGTTCCCCTCACTGTGAAAGCTGTCGGAAGTGCAGAGCAGTGATTCGCCATAATGGGCTGCCGCGCCGTTATACGCTCACTGCTGCATCTATGATTTCCCGCCTTCGCAGTGCTCGCGTGCCCCCTGCCTGAAACTGCACCAGCGGGAGTTCTGTTCTTTTTGCGCTTGCTTTAATTTCGTATGCTGGAGCTGTTTTGGGTAATTTCGAACGCGTAATTTTTCTCTTGCGTGGCTGGAGCCTTTCTGCGTCATTTCGAACGCGCCATCCTTTTCTTGCGCGGCTGGAGCCTTTCTTTGGCATTTCGAACGCGCCATTTTTCTGTTGCGCGGCTGGAGCCTCTCTGCGTCATTTCGAACGCGCCATTTCTTTCTTGCGCGGCCGCTTTTATCGCTTACTATTATAAAAACCAACCCAAAGTAAATAAATGAACACGGGGGCTGCTGGTTGTATACACACGTTTTGCCTGAATGAAATGTACCTGCAGTTTTCTTTGCGCTAAATAACGGGAAGATGTATGACAAGCGCAAGCAGTTCACGAGGTTTGAACGGTTATGACTATTTAAACCGCGTGGTTTTCGAAGCCTCAGCGCGACTCGCTCACGCCGGTACAGAAGGCTCTACTTGGGTCCGTTATCTCGCTGCGCCGCCTGATTCCGGCAGTCACGTACATTGACCCTTAGCGAGCTAAGACGACAAGGCGAGCCCATAAAGCGCTTCTCCACTTAAAACTGTGGTTAGGGAGGTTCCGGGAATCGAACCCATGGTTACGCCGTGAAACCGGCAACCTAACCACTGGGCCACCCCAAAGGCCCCATGGGGGGGGGGGGGGGGGGGGGGGGGGGGGTGTACTGGGATAGCACAGGCGGGGAACAATATAACATGTGCAGCCAATTAAAAAGAAAAGAAAACGCTTCCCGTGGTCGGGATTGTACCTGGATACCTCGCGTTATGAAATCGTCGTCTATAGTATCGAGCTGCATCGCATTTCCTTTGTGTCCGTAGCACGGTCATTGGCTTTGGACTTGGCCGCGGGTTCTAGCGCGGGCTAACGCGGTCCAATTTGGGAGATATGTGAAAGGCTGCGGACGAAACGATCCGGGCCTGCCAGTCATGTCAGCGGAAAGTTCGGAAATAATTGTGAGGTGCAACAGCCGGGTCTCCAACGGAGAGAAGAGGGGCAGCCAGCTTCTGCTGCTTCTCCAGCATTGCACCACTAATGTAAGCTGCGCAAATTTTATTGTACTCCGCGTCAAGCTATCACCCTGATAGTCGTGTAAACAGAAAGGCAAACGAAGCTGGGTAACCCGAATAAGCAAGTGAAAACGACACGCAAGGAACAGGAAGGGCGCGAAGCCCAAATGACTTCCGTCTGGGCCCGAAAGGCCTTCCGGTGTCGCCGGCATTCAACAGTGGCGGCCGTACGCTAGCAGCCCCACAGTTCGCCGCCACTACAGCAGCTCCCGGCGCGCTCCTCTCTTCGGGGCACGCCCCGCCGTGGAAACACGTAAAGCCGGTGTTGGTGAAGCCCGCACCCATGCCGATAACCGGATGGTGACAGAAGGCGAAAGATTTACGTAAAGAGGAAAGGGCCGGCAGAAGATCGGGGCTTAGAGGTTCGGGCAGAAGTTTGTTTATTTATACGCAACCTTTCCTTTTGTGGATTTGAAATGTCTTTGTTGGCCTATTTTTGCATACATATATTGAAAGGCAAAGGGCTGTCGCAGCCGGCTCGTTTATTCTGTCAGCAGACTGAACAAAAGGAGCCACACGCGATGATGATGATGAGCAACGGAGGAAGCAGACTAAGTGTTCCGCGGTACTAAACTTTGATGATGGGGATAAAAGCAAATAAATGAATATCCGTGCCTCGGAGATATGTACACGCTCCCACTGATCTCTCCCACCTACTGAAGGTGGCCTCCTGATTGATTGATTGATTGATTGATTGATTGATTGATTGATTGATTGATTGATTGATTGATTGATTGATTGATTGATTGATTGATTGATTGATTGTAGGGTTCAACGCGTCAAGGCAACGCAGACGATCAGGCGCGCCGTAGTGGAGGGCTCCGGATTAATTTTGAACACCTTGGGGATCGTTAACGAGCGTCCGAAAATGTCGTACACACGGCGTTTTTGCTTAAAGGACCACCCAATACTGATCTTGATGCAGATATTACAGAAGCAGAGGTACGCAGCGCCCTCCTTGCTCTCCGCCCCGGGTCAGCCCCGGGGCCCGGATGTGGAATAACCAATAAGATGCTCCGTAATCTGGACGACTCTCAATCTCGGCTCTTACTAGATTGTTTTAACCACTTTTGGAAGCTCGGTTATCTCCCCCAGGCATGGAGCACGCCCAGATCACCCTCATTCCGAAACCAGGGAAGCCTCTTACCATCGATCACCTCATGCCTAGGGTAAAGTCATGAGCACATCATCCTCTCTCCGCCTCACGCTCCACCTACATCTACTGATGCTCTTCCGCATTCAATGATTGGCTTTAGGCCCGGGTTATCACCCAGAACGTCCTGCTCCCAATTATCTCGAGACGTAATAACACCTACTACAAGCGCGACACAGCAGCATATTGGCTCTGGACCTTACAAAAGCCTTCGATCGGGTCTCGCACCGCCGCCATCATGCGCGGTCTAGAATCGATGGCCCTGGGGAACGCACTTTACAACTACGTGCCGTGCGTTCCTCACGTCGCGCACGGGCGTTTCTCCAAGTATGAGATCTCAAATCGAAAATTCTCACTCTTCCTTCCATTGGTACCCCGCAAGGGGCCGTATTATCACCCCTACTCTTTAATTTGGCCATTCTTAATATTCCCAAACGCCTAGAAGTAATACCCCATATTCACTACAGTCTCTATGCGGACGATATAACGCTATGGGTAACAGGTGGTAGTGACGCACAAATCGAGGACACCTTGCAGTAAGGGGCCCAAGCAGTTGCCGAAGAAGCTTTGCTGGCAGGCCTTGCGTGTTCACCCGCCAAATCCGAACTGCTCCTTCTACCATCTAAATTCGGATCGCTGAAGCCCCCCAAACATCGCAGTTTTCATAGATGGTCACCTGATCCCAGAGGTGCCTGCCCTTAAAGTGCTAGGCTAGTAATAC